>QEOT01008363.1:388165-473792 GCA_003123785.1 Pterocarya stenoptera | reverse complement strand
CGAAGTAAGTTCACAGAATCAACAATCTGTGCATATGACCTCGTTCCTTCTGCCATTGCTGACAACTGATACCAATTGTAGTGGACCTTGAACTAATGTT
Source organism: Pterocarya stenoptera (assembly GCA_003123785.1). Classification (NCBI taxonomy): domain Eukaryota; kingdom Viridiplantae; phylum Streptophyta; class Magnoliopsida; order Fagales; family Juglandaceae; genus Pterocarya; species Pterocarya stenoptera. The sequence continues at coordinate 473,692 of QEOT01008363.1, read as the reverse complement.
GAATAATCGGTTAACTGTGACTACTTCGAGGGAGTCAGGCCTCCAGAAGAAGAATCAAGAAATAGAGAAAGAGAGAAGGAAGGAGACGTGATTAACACTGGATTCCGAAGTTGGCCTCATTCCCAACTATCGGCTGCCTTTTATAGATGAATCTTCAGTTACATGAATTCTGTTATGTAAACTACACAAGCTTATAACTAATTCAGCTACCTAATGATCCAAACGACAGCTACAGAACGATACCGTTTTACTTATTCTCAACTACTACTAAACGACACAATTCCAATCTGTTACAATGAACTCAACTATTACTTAACAAAACGGTATGTTTCGTTTATTCTTAACTGTCACTCTAAGACTTCAGACTCTGCTCATGCCAGCTTCCTTGCTTCGTCACTCTGATCTCGATCCATGATCTCGTCTACCTTGTATAGTTCAGCCCGTAACATATTATTCTATATGGGAAAATTGGTTCTAAATTGAATTGATCACTTTAATATTAATAAACCCTAGTGCTTTGCTTTTTTTATTTTTTTTCATTCATATAGTGGTTAGGCGGCTGCTAAATGCACCAAAATAATCATAACTTTAAACACACCAATTCCTATTGGCTAAGCGCACGTGAACGTGATTACTTAAACCAATAAGATTCGATATCTGACTACGGAACTCTAATGAGGCCCTTGAATTAAGGAGAGCACACCAAGTTCAAGATTAATAGGCTAAGCTATAGATAGATTAGTTCAAATTTTTATCCCTCCGAGGCTAGCAATGAAGAACTTGGCCAGGTGTCAATCATCAGGAAATCATATACCTACATAGTCCAAGAAAAAGGTGATTTTGCTCACATTTTCACTTACTTTATCATCCCAACAATGGATTGTGTCGCTTCACAGACTCATTTATACAATTGAAAACTACATCTTTTAGTTTGCGATGCAAACAGTAGCATAAATTAAGATGAAAGCACATGAGCTTCATCATAGCTAGCTTTCATTTACCCTACCCAGCCAAAGTAGATCATATATATAAATATATATATATATATCTCTCTCTCTCTCTCTCTCATCTTTGGAAAGGAGATATATATATATTATGTCCCAGCTCTCATGCCCTGAACTTGATCACATGCTCATGGAATGGGCAGAGTTGCAGTACTTCACGTACGCATACTTGAAAAAACCTCGAGTATTACTCCTAGTACTACATGTGCATATATTTTGATGGGTGACAGCTCGAAGAATTAGTTGAATATAATATATATTTAGTATGCATACATGAGTACTGTACATGATGTTGGCATTTTACACGAGCAATTTAACCTAGTTCCCATTTTTAGGGTTCTTCGACTCACCCTAATTTTCTCTTCACTCCGGCTAAAAGTGATTATTTTGCCATATATACGTACCCATGTTCGAAGTTACTAAAAGCATTTGTATTATATGTACGTTCTTGATTCTTGGTTAATGATATTGGCTTGTTGCATATTCAAAAACTAGCCTTGTTTTTATTTTTTTTCAGAAAAGACCCCTACTGATTGGTGTTTATAACATAATCTATAGTTTACTCGAATTCGCATGCACTTCAATTACCTGCATCATGTAGACTTGACCATATACTATGATACTAAAATTAGAATGATATAATAACCTGATATTTTCTTGAACAACATACGTACGTTAGATATGATTATATATATTAATATGGAATTAATTATATGTAGTATTTTTTATTTTATTTTATAGTTTTAGTACCTGGTCATGTCCATGTGGTGGAAATTAACTATATATGGCTGTCTATAACAGATGTTGCTGCTGGGAGGGTTGACATGCATTTCTCTGCATATATTTATATAATCATCTCGCTATTTTAGCAATATTGGTGACATTGGACGCCAGCTTTAATTACGTACAACAAGTTATTAATATAATAAGGGCATGTTCGAATCTGAGTGCCAATTAAGATGATTCTTGATGTCTAAATTAAGGTCGAACATAATCTGCCGGTATTACAGATGTCCAAATTAGTTCATGCATGTGTAACGTAAAAGATTATCGATCGAGACAATTATGAGGTTCACCCACTTATGGTGGAGAATATATTTATGTGCCCTTTAACTAGCATATATCGATCTTGAAAATACTTCTTTTAACTCTCAAATTTGAGAACCTAACAAAAACAAATTCGGATCTGATCTAGCTTTATCAAGTGCTCCGACAATAAAGATCCAAGCTGCAATATTATTCTGACGATCTTGACGTCCCTAATTAATTAGCTTCCAAATGAAGCAATATTGCACAAGATTGGAATGATACCATATATATCGATCCTTAATTAATATAAGGTCGATCCACACCACCAGATAAAGCTGATGATCTATTAATAATAATATATATATATATATTATATGAGTAATATTACTCAGCATCCCAACTTTCATCATCTTATGATGTGACATTAGATGATTGGAGATTATTTATTATATTTCACTTGTGAACCTATCATCTAATGCCACGTCATGGGATGATGGGAGGATGATGGAAGTTGGGATGATGAATAGATTTTTCCATATTATATATCGATCATTAATAATAAAAATACTTTGACTTCCTTTCGAGGGTTTTGCTAGAGTAGTATTAATTCTTATGTACGTACCATAACTAACTATACATTGGGTTTGTGTAAATGGCCATGTCAAGATTTCTTTCGTAGTTGCCATGTTCTGTAAATTGTAAGTACTTGTCCCATCTATCTTATTTAAAAGCGATATAGAAATTAGCGATAGGAAAACATATTGTCATAAAATGAGCATAAAAAAAAACTACATGTATATTTGTTTAAAACAGTACCTCAACTTTGAATCCCACTAAAAGCTCACGGAAATGGATTTTCCAAGGAAATTAAAGTAATTAGTTTATTGTATGATCTCCTTTTTACATACCTTTTGCATTGAAAGGTTTGTAGACAAATTTGATGAAAGATTCCTACGTTGGAATGATATCTGGAGGTTTAGTGTCAGCTACGTCCTCTCAGCGTCCTTCGCTGCAGTGCATCTGCGCAAGGATAGAGAACAGACATGCTTCAATGGAGGAGATCATGTTATTAAGAAATCAGTGTATTTAAAAAAAGTTGCTATCTGGAACGTCCAGCTTGTTGGGCTTGGCAAAAAAAAAAATCGTTGTAAAAGGACACATTTCTTGTAGGATCGCATAGGGGCCGTTAAGTCAACAGTTAAAACCTTATTTGGTAAGTATGGGATGGCAGAGTGCACGTGCCGAAAGAATTAGATCAGAAAATCATTAGATACTCCCAAAATACCCCCATTTTATCAGTAAATCACTTCAGTTAAAATACCCCCATTTGTGTGCCGAGAGACATACAACATGTGTAGTTTAGTTTGTATTGGGAGTTTGACTTGTATTTGAAATTTTTCTCTGTATTGGACTAGTCACAGCTGTAACTTCCTTCATAGATGAAATAAAGTCTATTTCCTATATATATAAAAAAAAATCTCAATGTTATAGTCTCCAAACCTTTCCCTGTCACATCTTGGAGGCGCTGCTTGATCTTTCCTTTGGTAGAGTCAAACTCAATATCGATGGAGCGAATAATCCTGACAATACTAACTGTGGCCGGGGGAGCGGCGGCCTTAAGAATCTATGATTTTTCATGTTGGGTCATGATACTAATATCTTTATTAAAAGAAAAATGATAAACACACATCATTTTTCACAACACTTTACACAACAATATTTTAAAAGGATGGATATTTTTGTAAAATACTTTATAAAACTAATATCATTTTACAAAAATACCTTTATTTTACAACGTGTTGTAAAATATATTGTGAAATGTTTGTGTGGATATCCTTACTCTTATTGAAATATTAGCTCTGAAAATCAGGCTACTCATGTTTTGTTACCAACTGCAAGTACTACCTGAAAATCTTGTTGAAACAGATTCGTTAATGGTGGTCAATTGGTTCCGGTATTAATTGCAAACATCCCCCCATAATTATATAGGAGTCTATAACTCGTGCAATGCGCTGATCGTTATGTATGCTGAATTTTATAGATCTATATTTAGATATTCATTATATATAATCACTACCACAACTATTAAAAAAATATATGTGAAATATATATAAAATGGAGCATGCATATATAAAAGAGTTCACTTTATCAATAAATAATTCATGGTCAATTTAAAATATTAAAATGTAATATATATACATATATATGATTGGTCAATTTAAAAAAATATAAAATAGATACAATTAGTATGAAACATGATTGTATATTTATATTTTACATTTATAAAAATTATATTTGAAAATATTATATCAATCTAGTATTTTTTTTTTTTGGATTTTTCTCCTATTGGATGTAGCCTGAGATTTATGATTCTCTTCCTATGTATTTGAGTTGATGTCGAGATTGATGTCTACAATAATTTCCTAAAAATAAAATTAATATCGTTAATAAATGTCTATCTATAAAACATTTTAATCATTATGTTTCACGTCAAGTATAGTATGACAGTGAGGTCAAGTATCCCTAGTAACCGGCCTGTTGCAAGGGTGCTAACGTGGAGGGCGATTTTTCTCTCCTCTATTAGGGCTTTTTTCGTGTCGAGTGGGGGCGTTGTTGTGCCTCATGGTCATGCCGTGTGGCCCTCCGATGGCTGCTAGAGGGGTGGGTGCTGCTGGGGTTAGGGAGAGGGGTCAGGCGAAGGAGCTGGCGATGATGGGGGTGGAAAAGGAGCGGGTTCTACAGGGGTGGACGCAAGTTTGCTCAAGCCTTTCAACGGCCCCTGTCGACTGCCAAATTTAGGCTGCCTTTGAGAAAACCTGAAATGATTAATGGGGCTCTGGGATTTTTTTTCTCGGATGTGGAGATGGATAGAGCGGCAGAGGAACTAAAGTTTTCTTTGGTGCTAAAGTTTGTGTTGAAGAGGCCTTCCATTGATGTGTTGAGGTCACAGATCATCAAGACTTGGGGTTTTAAGGAAGTCCCTATGATTAGTTTTATGGATGAGGTCCATGTTCTATTGCATTTGGCAAATGAGAAGGATTACCTGCATGCTTGGGCGAGGGAAGGAAGGATGGTTGTAGGATGCCAATTCCGTTTGTTTAACTAGTCGCTGGAGTTTGACGTAAATAAGGAGCCATCTATTGCGCCGCAATGGATATTTTTGCTTGGTTTGCCTTTACATTTATATCGTATGAATTGTCTGCAGATTTTGGCATCTCGGTTTGGTAGATTCCTTGGATTCGACAATGCGACATTATATCGAACACGGGCTACCGGGGCGACAGTCTGTGTGGAAGTGGATCTACAAGATGAACCTGTGGATGGTTTTCCATTGGTAATTGGTCAAAAACAGCTTTGGTAGAAAGTCATATATGAGAAGATGGGCTTTTACTGTAAGAAATGCTTTCGGCAAGGGCATACGACGGTCGTGTGTCGGTCTGGTGAGAAAGCAAGGGCCAATATCAGCAGAAAGGAAGGGATGTGAGGACTAGGAAAGGAGCGTGTGGATCATGTTTGGAAGGAAGTTTTTAAGTTTAGATTAATAACTTAATATTAATATTTATGTTTAAAATTAAAATTAAAATTATATGTTATATTAATTTTATATTATAAGATTAATAGAATTGAATAATAAGGTTAATTTAGCATATAATATATATAATATAAAAAATCATATGTAATATAAAAGATTATAAGTATATATCGGTTCGGTTTGAACCGACTGCACCGATTTAGGATTGATTTCAGTTTTGAAGAACCACTGGTACTGCAGGACTACTTAAAAATTGAACCGAACTCACCGGTTCAATCTGATTCGGTTTGGTTCAACCGAATTTTTTTTTTTTTGTTTTACATCTCTAGTTGAAATAGGGCATGCGCTAGCTTTATAGTCCCCAAAGTTATAGGTATTAATCTAGTCCAACTTGCCCGGAAGGAGTGATCATTGTCCATGCGTGCATGGAGCCCCCATTCATTTTCCTAATCTATAATCCGTTAATTACTGGTTTTGAAACAATGCCACAGCTATACCCTCTTAAATTTAGAGGAAAGAAATGAAAGTTGAAGGAAAAATAGAGGGAAGGGTTGGGATTTACAGCCTTTAAAACCTATTGACCTAGGGTCATAGCCATGACCATGGATTTTTGTAACGCCCCGATCCCAGAGGGGTCGGAGAGTTACTCATTGTCACTCAAAATCATTTTTCAACTATATAGTTATAGACTCCAATATTTTCAATAACACATACAACTCACTGTTTCAGGTCAACTACTCCAATAAGATTAATCTAAACGCCACAAAAATCTCAAAATAAACCTATCAACCTTACAAGATACCAAGTCAGCAGAAAAAAACAGAATTTTCGAATAAACTCTCCAATAACCAAAATACTATCTTTGTACTTGATCCACTATGCTCAAGTAGCCTTACACACGATTTCTAGTCTTGATCCACAGCTGTACCATCAAAATCATCTGAAAAATATTTTGGAGATAAGGGGTGAGTTATCAACAACTCAGTAAGCAGATAACATATACTAGTATGTAAACATGAGCATTTACAGAGTTCAGAATGCAGAACAAAACACTTTTATTTTCATATTGTGGAGTCAGAACATGTTATCAAAAATTTCAGAGCGAAAGTTCAAAAATATTCTTATTCAGAATTTCCTCGGCATAGCATAACTGAAACATCATATCAGAACAAAATTCCATGTTTAACCCCCGTGGTAGGGTTGTGCAAACCCCGGCGGCCAACCGAGCAGAAACAGAATGTGAATCTTTCCCTTATCATTCTCGGAGCCCCGAGTGTGCATATAGGAAACACCACGCAGAATACCACTTTGTTTCCAAAGTGGGTGCAGCAGAAACAGAAAAGTTGGTACCAACCCAAACAGAGGCCACAGTTTTACACCCGTGGTAAGGTCAGAACAAAACAGAAACAGGATGTCATGCCAGAGGTTTCAGAAATCACATCATATCATATCAGAGTACATAACATTTTCATAACAGAACAGAATCAGATCACAAAAATGTAATTTATGCATAAATTTCATATTCGCTCTCTTTTACACAGTTTAGAAACAAAATGTCAAAATAAGCTCATGTCTACACCAGTCAGGACAGAAAATACTTTCTTATTATACAGAGTTTCATGAGTAATGTAGAACAAATAACTGAGGTCGTTTCCAAAATTTCTTTTCATAACAAAACATGCATATTTTCCAAAATCGACCTCAGATCATTTTATTTTATGCAAAATCTAGTATAGGAACCCCACTTACCTGGACTTCTTAGCTTTTTAGAATTTTCCTAAAAAATGCCAAACAAAAAAATAATTGTCACCTATAACATAAACACGTAATTCCCGTAAATTTCCAATCAAACAGGTATTTCAATGTTTAAACCTCAGATGCTAAAATAACTTATTTTAATTCCTCAATACCTAAAATTCTTATAATTCCTAAAATACCACTGTCACTTTCTAAACTCATCAATATCCAACTGCCAACAAAACTCTGCATAATCCAATCACACAACAACCCCATCCTCCAATCCAACCGACCCCCTTACTCCTCTGACTCAGTCCAGCACAACCGACCAATTCACAGTAGATAAACGAGTTAGTGCAAAAAAATACATTTAAATCTCAAAAATTATTTGAAAAAATACTTACATTCCAATAATGTAATTTTCGAAGGATCACGAAGGTGCTAGGAGCGGCAACGCAGCAACGGAATAGTGCAAAATGCACTATGGTTGTGCGTCAAAATGGTGGATTTTGAACAAGGACAAACAAAGACTAGAGATTGCTAGGGAAGAGCTTAGGGATGTCGGTGAAACTAGTGGTGGTGGTGGTTAGCTGTGGGTGGCGGCGTGGGAGGTGTTTGGAGGCCAAAATGCTCAAATTGAAAAAGTAGATGGTGGAGCTTCATCGGTGGCAGATCGGAGTTGAGGATGGGTGGTTTAAGTAGCTGGGAGGTCAAGGGTGAGGTGGTGAAAAGCTGGTGGCCGGAGGTGGCATGACGGCGGCACTGGAGCACCAAAAGCTGTGCGGCTTGAAGCTGCGCGTGGAGGCTTACGGCGGCGTGGGAGAAGCTAGAAATAGAGGGGAGTGGTCGCCAGCCGGTGGGGAAGGAGATAGAAGGGAGTGGTCGCCGGCCGGTGGGTGGCGCAGTGAGCTTCTAGGCCGATTGGGCTCTACACGGCTAGGAGAGAGAAGGAGGGAGCGTGGGAGGTGGTGGCTGGGGTGGGTGAGCTCGCCGGAGGGTGGGGGAGGTCGTGGGCTGGGCAGTGTCGCCGGACGGTGGCGCACGGTGTCACGGGGAGAAAGAAGGAAATGCACGGGGGAGAGAGGAGGGACGTGTGTGCGGGAAGAGAAAGGAATGCAGGGGAAAAAGAAGGAAATGAAAGAAAAAGAGAAAAAAAAAAGGAAAAAGAAAAGGTGGGAGAAAGAAATGAGATCCAGTTCTCACAACTTGGGTCACAAAACTGGCCCAACGAAAAAAAAGATTTCAAAACAATAAGTTTAATAAAATAATTCACACGCGGTGAATAACTTAAATAAAATAATAATAAAATCCAACAACACAAATAATTTTAAAGCCCACAAACAAACTAATTTAAATTAAAAAGCAATTAAAATGCAAAACAATAATTAATATTAAGAAATCATATCAACGAGAAACCCAATAATTTTAAAATAAGAGAACCAACGAGAAACCCAATAATTTTAAAATAAGAGAACCAATATTTAAATTAATTAAAATAATCATTCAGTTAAAATATACTAAAATACTGGATATCACAGTTTTGGTATAGAAGGTTTCCCTAACTTAGCTAGCTAGCTAGCTATGGTAGATAAAAAATCTCTCTGATCATAATATTTCTTTCATTTGAAAAAGGCAGCCGTGGGAAAATTATGTTCTTAAAATTACGAGAAAGGTCAGGACATGAAGTTCTAAATGTATAAATATTGTGCAAGCTTTCTTATAAAAAAGTAGATCATGTGATACCCTGTATTTTAGTGTATTTTCACTGAAGGATTAGTTTAATTAATTTGAAGATTGGTTCTCTTGTTTTGAAATTATAAGAGTTTTGTTATATTATTTTATAATATTTTTAATTGTGAAATTGCTATTAATGTGCTTTCTTAATATTAAATATTGTTTTGCTTTTAAATTGATCTTTAATTTAAATTAGTTTGTTTATGGGTTTTAAAATTGTTATTGTTGATGGATTTTATTATTGTTTTAATTAAGCCTTTCACTGCATTTGAATTATTTTATTTAATTTATTGTTTTGAAATCATTTTCGTTGGATCATTTTTTGGGATCCAAATTATGAAGATTAGACCTCATTTCTTTTCCCCATATTTTCTTTCCTCTTCTTTTTCCTTTCTTTCTTTTCTTTCCTCCTTATTTCTTCTCCTTCCCGTGCGCAGCCCCCCCTCTCTCCTTTCTCTCATTCAGTCGAACCTCCCTCTCCCAGTCAGCACAGCCGCGCGCCGCCGTGGTCGACACCGCCCACCCCAGCTCCTTCCCCAGCCGCCGGCGACCACACCCTACCAATTCCAGGCCACCTCGTGCTGCTGTCGACCCATACGCACCATCTAAAGTCGCGGCGTTCCTTGCGTCGCTGCGCCGCCGTTGCGCCACCTCCGGCCACCATTTCTTCACCACTTATTCCTCGACCTCCCAGCTACCTAATGGACCCAACCCCAGCTCCGATCCGTCACTAGTGAAGTCCCATTGTCTACATCTCCGATTTCACCTTTTTTGGCCTTAAACCACCGCCTACGCTGCCACCCACCGCCGAAGGCCACCACCACTAGCTTCACCAACCTCTCTAGGCCCTATCCTAGCAATTTCAAGTCTTAGTTTGTCCCTGTTCAAAAGTGGGTTTTTGAGACCCACCGCTTCAGTGTATTTTACACTATTCGGCCGTTTTTTTGTCGCTTCCAGCTCATCCGTGATCCTCCGAAAATTATTATATAGTGCTGTAAGTATTTTTCCAAATAACTTTTAAGATTTTAATATATTTTTGTGCTAACTCATTTATTATTACTGGGATTGGTTTGTTGTGCCAGACTGAGTCCAAGGAGTTATGGGGGTCGGATGGATTGGAGGATGGAGTTATTTATGTGTTTGGTTATATTGTGATTTGGTTGGTTGTTGGATATTGAGGTTGTGTCTGGTTCATTGCATGTGCACGCATGATCATGTTTGTAAATGAAAACTAGGTTTTCGGATAATTGCATTCATGTTCATGTGGAGATATAAAAACGGGGTTTTCATGTGGAATGGATTTTGAGTGCGTGTGTATCACGACCCTAAGCCGAGATGGGGCATTATCTCGGTGGAGCTCCTCTGGTCACTCGGGAGCGGAATATACTGAGTGACGTCCCCTGAGTTGTCGCTGGGCGACAACGGGATCGGACGAGTTACATGTCGACTCTGTGGCCCTTCTGCTGGCGGGGGCTAGAGGATGCCTGGCCACGAACGCACTGGGTGCGGAACTGGGCATCGCTCTTTATGCAGCCAGGACGTGCGGATGGTCCCTAGGGGAGACCATGGTGCATATGGATTAATGGATAAATTGCTATTTTCTGGGAAAATGGCGTGTGTTGGATAATGGATTTCTGTGAGTCATTTTCTGGGAAAATGGTGGAAAATGTATTGATGGAAATGTTTTGGGCCAAAATGGGATTTTGGCGTGTGTTAGAAAATATTCATTTTCGGGGAAAATGATATTTTTGGATTTCATGCATATTGCATCATATGCATGTATGATTGGTTGCATTAATGTGTTTTTATTTCGGAGTGGTTTGGATTATAACTTACCTGCGGTACCATTTTCTGGTACCGTAGATTTGATGTTGATGATGCAGATGCAGAGCCTGAGGAGTTGGCTCCGCCAGAGGAGTGATATGGGATCACTCATATTTGTATTTAAGCTCTTGTATTATTTTGGGACATTGGTATTGCTTTTAAACGCTTTATTTTTGAATATTTGTATTAAACAATTATGGTACTTAGTTAACTTATTTATATTATCCGCTGCGTTTTGTTGTGGTCTTTTGCGTGTTGCACACACTTGAACACTTTGTCGTTGGGATGCATGACCCTTGTTGTTATCAGCTTGACGTCACGATTCCTATATTGTTTTGTACGTGGGAGTCGGGGCGTCACAGGTGGTATCAGAGCAGTTCGGCTCTGGGTAAAGCCACATGTCCCGTAGGTGCAGTACTAGAAAGTTGTAAAGTTGAGATTTGGAATTATTTAATTTAAAGTATGTCATTCTTATTGGTTTTATTTATTTCATTGTATCCTACTTTGGTTGTTTATTTATTTTATTGTATGTTATTTTATTTTATTTGAGATTGTTTTGTTTTGTTTTGGTTTTATTTTGTTTGAGGTATGTTACTATAATTGTTTTAATTTATTGTATGTTGTTATACTTGGTTGGTTTTATTCTATTTTATTTCATGGCATTTTGTTGGATGTTAATTTATTTTGCTATAATTATATTTTAATTTGTTTGAGTTGAAAAGTGGGTTAAGGGTTACGCTATGGCAGGAAGATGGTACGATTGTGAATGTCATTGTTAGGCTTGAACATTTAGTGTAGTAGGTCTGAACTCTTAGCGATTGGTTTGTTTTAATATCGGGACTCGAAGGGAACGACATGGTCTAGGTGAACTTTATGGAGTAGGAACTCAAGTCGTAGCTGAGATGGGAATAGCTTTAGCTTGCTTAGGATAACTGAGGTCTTAGGTTCTGTAGAATTTATGTAATGAGTTATGGAGTAGGAGGTTGTAAGTTCAACGAACTTCGAGGATAGATTTATGAGAAGTTTATCTAAGGTTTGCGGCCCTATAGTTTTTAGGAAATAGGTTTATAAGATTTAAGGTGATAGGTTCAACAAACATTTGTGGGATTTATTAAATTAGAAGTTTTAGATCTTGCCGACTTTGATAAGTTGTCTTTGATAAGCAGTTGACAACATTTGGGGTTTTAGAATTTTGCAAGCTTTATAAGGTGAATGCTTTAGATTTAAGGTCATAGATCTTGAGGATTTCGGGGAATGATTCTTATCTTGTTTAAGGTTTTAGAATTGCCGAGTTGAAGGAATGATTTGTAATAAGATTTAAGTTTTTAGTTATGCAGGCTTGGTTCGCTAGTTTGATTTATTTTGGAGATTGATTAGTCGGTGACCATTAAAGGAGTTGATTAGAGTTGGGTTATTGATATAAGGATTTTCAATGGGAGTATTTCTTTGAGGATTGAAGGTATTGATCTAGTTCGTGTATTTTCTGAGGATTGAAGATGTCGATCTAGTTCGGCAAATGATTGTTATTAGTTCGAGGTTTTAGTGGCAAGTTTTAGGATTGATCCGCATCAAGTTTTAGGATTGATCCGCATCAAGTTTAAGGATAATAGATAGTGTGGACCTAGGAAAAGATTCTTGTTGTTTTTCGAGGATATAGGTCCAGATGATGGAAATGATAATGATGAACGTTTGGAGGATTTTTGAGTTTCGGCTAAGGGTGCATGAGATCGATGCGTAGTCGTGGTGAGTTTGTATGGATTTCGGAGAGTACAGGTTCTAGTCTCATTTTTGGTTTGGAAGAAGTGGCTTTGGTAGGTGTTGAAGAGGTGTCGATACGATAGTATTTAATTCAAGAGACCTTGGCTTTGAGTTTTTGGTGGGTTGATCGAAGTGTACAGTCGAAGCGGGTTACTCAATGGAATGATGGTTGGCAATAATTGTTGTGATTATCTTCACGACTTAATTGTGACTTGAGGTCACATAGGAATTTAAATTTTTGAGCCTATACTTTCCTTTGGAGATTGAGTGCCTAGTTGGGAGAATTAAGGACAGTGTTATTTAACTTAAAGAGAGATGGATGGGTCGCCATGTATGGTGTATGATAAAATCTTGGAAGTTGAAACTTAGGCATCAATGGTGGATAACATAATCAAGTATGTGAGCTAATAAAGCATTAGGATCCATGGGTGTTGTGCAATAGTTTTTGGTGGATTGAAGATTTGAGTAGTATGGCTTGCTTTGAGGTTTAATAGTATTGTGCTATGGAAGGAGATAGTGGTGCTATTACTAGCTTAATAGGAGTAGAAGTAAGTGGGCGAGTTACTAAGAAGGTTTCGATAATGTTTTGGTGAAGTCAATGGGGGTTCGTAGTGAGTTTAGTCATCGCTAGATTAGATAATATTCAGAATTTAGGTGATGAGCTTTTGGGTTTAGGTTGTCGAGTAGAAGTTTATAGGCGCTCTTATTGGTTGGCTGGATTGGATTCGAACCTTTTAGAGTATGCTACTTATCTTAGATGTGACGTGTGTATTTTAGGGTGATGTTACTTGTTTTCAATTGGGATGTTGAGGTTGATTGTTATTGACTTTCTGTTAATGATCATGGAGATATTTTGTGGATTATTAATTTTGATTAAGACATTAGGAGTTAATTGAGGAATATGAGTGATAACTCATGGTTTTGGGAAAGAGAGTATTTTTCTACCAAAGTATGGTCAGAGTTTTTGGTTAGTAGGTGGAGCCACCTTGTACTCAATGGTATTACTTTTTATGAGGACATAAATTTTATGCAGGTGGCAAATTATCAGAGCGCGCAGCAGGAGCGTGATATTTTTGGTTGTGATTAGGAGTTTAATTTGTGTCGATTTTGAGGAATTAGTAGTGACTTGAAATTTTGAGATGATACTTGTATTTGGAGATTAATCATTTGGTTATGCAAATTTTGTTATTGATGGTTAACTTTGGAAGTGGCCATTAGGTTACCACACTACAACACATTTGGTTTTTAGTGACAGTTAAGAATTTGTGACAGTCCTTAAACTGTCACTAAAAAGTATTTTCTGTGACGGTTTTTGAAAACCGTCACTAAAGACGGATGAGATTTTTTTTACGTTCCAATGAATGAGAAAATTACATTCGAACGTCACAAATACGTTCGGACGTGTGTCTACGTACGTGCAAACGTGAAATTTTTTGGCGCAAACGTTCGAACCTTAGTAATTAACGTCCGAACGTTACTTATAAATTTAAATTAAATATGTTCTAATTTTAAATTTATGTGGTTTTTATATTGTATAATTTGGATACAAGTCTAAAAAATTGACTTGTATACATTTATATATACACAATTTGCAAAATATAATTATATATTTATATATATTTTAAATATTTATGTTTATATATATATATAAACTTATGTTTATATATATAAATATGTATATATTTATATATACATATTTAAATATATATTTATGTTTATGTATATTTGAAGTGTAGTGATTTAGTATTGAAGTTGAAAAATATAACATTAAAGAAGATTGAGAATTGTAATTAAAAAACCATAGATATATTAAATAATATTGTTCCTTACAAATATTAAAAATAAAATACATAAAATATGATAACAGAATATAAACAACACTCATATAATATCGCCGTCCGGGAAAGTCATAGAGGCCCGTACCTCCTCAGTCAAGGTATCAACCTTGTCGTTGAGGATATGTACACGGTGTGACATCTCGGCGACAGACGCCTCTAGAGGTGCGAGCCGTTCATCGATCGAACGATCGATATGCGCAGTCAGCTGCGAGATCACTGCATCAACCCAAGCAGGCCGCACATCTCCCGTAGATGTACTGGTCGGCTGCTGACCACTACTCCCCACACTAGGCTGGGGCTGCGTCGGAGGAACTAGATCCGCTACAGGGGGTGGCCGACGTCCCCTCGCCTGTCCAATGCTACGTCGTTGAGTGGTCATGTCAAGGGGGCTCATCTGATATTTGGCTAGCTCTAAAGGCTGGGTTGGCACTCTCCGAGCAAGTCGTAGCCGGCTGAGCAGGATACCGTATGGGAGGTTGTCCGTGGAGACGATGCTCGCCTCGTAACGGATCCTGTCAAAGATGAGGAGGGGCAAATCTATGGCATCTCCACGTGCCACCCGTATCAAAAACTGTGCCCGAGTCCGGCTAAATGTGGTCTTATGTGCCACAGGATCCACGTTTGTTGCAATTATAAGATGCAACATGTGGAAGAACGGAAGCAAATGATTTTGGTGGAAGGAGTTCGGCCTCTCGAGCTGCATGTGGTCTCTCCCGGTGAGGATGTAGAAATCCTCGTCTCGGTCGTCATCCGTAGCCGAAGGCTCAGCACCCTCGGCCTCTGACTGGTCTGCATCTCTGGCTGATGATGCATCAAGTGGGCCAGTAGATGATGTAGAAGTGCCTACATCTGCCTCAGTCAAAGTCTGAACTCCTCGACGAATCCCGAGCTGGTCGGCGATGACATCAGCTGAAAACTCAAATGTCACACCGCATATAGTCACGGTGTGAGAGGATGCGTGCTGAGGCATGGAGCACATCTCCATGTATAACTCCTGAACCATAGAGGGATATGCCTTACCCCTCAATGTGCAGATATTTCCCCAGCCTCTACTAAGGAAGACATCTCTCAGGTTGGTCTGCTCCCAGGTGAGCTCGTCGAACTCGTTGATCAGGGCCTCTCGCTCGACCATAACAGTACGAGACCCGATCCGAGCAGTGTCTTGAGTGGCTCCTTCCCTCCCTCGTTTCCTTGAATGCAAATGATGAGCCATCTCCTGAAAATAGAAAATGAAACAAAATTGTGAATACTATTGATGCATATTTGTCTTAATATTAAACTAATTTGCATTAACGTTCGAACGTATAAAATATACGTCTGAACGTTACAATGAAACGATCGGACGTATATTATTAACGTTCGAACGTAAAGAGATAACGTTTGGACGTTTAACTAAACATCCGAACATAGAACGTATCATAAATTTAAATGCTATACGTTCGAACGTTATAAATATACGTTTGGACGTTAAATTGTTAAAAATATTTTAAAAAATTAAAAAAAAATTACGCCGAACGTTCATTACACTATCGAACATAAATGTAGTAACGTCCGGACGTATAAAATATACGTCCGGACGTGG
This sequence comes from Pterocarya stenoptera, assembly GCA_003123785.1. Lineage (NCBI taxonomy): Eukaryota > Viridiplantae > Streptophyta > Magnoliopsida > Fagales > Juglandaceae > Pterocarya > Pterocarya stenoptera. The sequence goes on along the minus strand of QEOT01008363.1, from coordinate 457,654 downwards.
AAGGCCAACCGTGGAAGGCCAAACGTATTGGTGTAACGTTCGAACGTTACGAGTCGGAATGGCTGAGTCAACTCAGCCATTCTCGAAAGCTCGAAATCCTATTTCTACTGGGCTAAATGCCGAAAAGTCACCGTAGAAATGAAGTATACACTTCAAGGAACATTTCTACAGTGACCTTTTAGCCAATGGTAACCCGTGGTGGCCGGAAAATCGAGTTGAAAATCGGGCCACCATGGGTTTCGGTTTTAATATAAATCGATCCAAATCAATCAATAAAATATCTACTTTTAGATAAAATTGAGATGCGTACCTGTTAGTGACGGTTGTGGCGGAGTTTCACGGCGGCGGTGACGGAGGAGTGCGGCGTCGAAACGGAGGAAAACGGAGAAATGAGTTTCGGGCGTTCGGTTTTCGATATATATACAGTTAACGTTCGAACGTTATATTTAATAACATTCGGACGTTTCAAATACGTTGGAACGTTATGTTTATTAACGTTCGGACGTTTCAAATACGTTGGAACGTTAATAAATTATAACATTCGAACGTTAACTGTATTAACGTTCCAACGTGGAATGAAACGTTGGACCGTTAATAAAGATTATATAACATTAATATGTAGTAGTAACTATTTATATGTTTTAAATATAGTATATATATAGTAACTATAATATATTAATATTAATGTATAATAGTAACTATTTATATGTTTTATGTTTTAAATATAGTATATATATAATAACTATAATATATTAATAACATTAATATATAATAGTAACTATTTATATGTTTTAAATATAGTATATATATAATAACTATAATATATTAATAACATTAATGTATAATAGTAATTATTTATATGTTTTAAATATAGTGTATATATAGTAACTAAAATATATTAATAACATTAATATATAATAGTAACTATTTATATGTTTTAAATATAGACTATATTAGGAACTATAATATATTAATAACATTAATATATAATAGTAACTATATATATACTATATTAGTAACTATATATATACTATATTAGTAACTATAATATATTATATTATAGTAACTATAATATGTTTTAAATATAGTATATATATAGTAACTATAATATATTATATTATAGTAACTATAATATGTTTTAAATATAGTATATATATAGTAACTATAATATATTAATAACATTAATATATAATAGTAACTATATATATACTATATTAGTAACTATATATATACTATATTAGTAACTATAATATATTATATATTAGTAACTATAATATAATATATTATATATTAGTAACTGCTCTGATACCAAAGACGTAAATCCCAGGTAATATAATAAGTATATAGATATTATAAGGATATTAAAAGACTTAACAATAGGCGGTATAACCAGCCATATGCATGAGAGCAATTGAAGCAGGCGGTATAACCGACCATATGCATGATAAAATAAATAAGATAAAGAGATATACAAAATTCAACTTCATTAAATACATAATACTTACAAGGAGTAGCTAATTCTCAGAAGAGGTGAAGACAGAAGACATTGAGAAAGACTGGAGAGTTGATTTACAAAAGGTAGGCTTGGGAGAGCTAGGAGAGAGTTTTGAGAGAGAGAGAGAGAGAGAGGGCAAGGCTTCAGATGAGAGAATTCCGAATGCCTCTCCTCTGCTACAAACGCTTATTTATAGACACTGAAACAGTGCAACACAGTAACTCAAATAATACATGAACAGTTCCAACAAGTGAAAACTGATCTGTACAAACAGTAACTTAAACAGTAACACTAATAATACATGAACAGTATATACAAAGTCGGTTGTCGTTTTCTTCCGAGGAGATAATATTCCTGACAACTTTAATCTGTTATGTTGACTAATTTGGAAAGCAATAATCTTTTTTGGAATCACATTATCTGATGGTCATAATTTATCGAATCCAGTTCAAACGGATCTTGAGAATCCATCAGAGGTACTGGATGATAAGGTGAATAATCTTGAGAAGGAGACGCCTGTTGGGAAGGAGAGGCCTGTTGAGAAGGAGAGCCTTGGTAAGCTGCAGGTTGCTGTAATGGAGATAATCTAGTTGGATTCCGTGTCTCTTCTTCCTCATCACTATCTGAAACTTGTGACATTGCTTTGGCTAATTTTTTCAAATCTTTTTTGCTGGTAATGGATGCTAACTGTGCTTGGAATCTGCTCCGTTGAACAAGTACTTCTGGTGCTTTGGTAATTTTTGAAAACATTTTTAAGACATGATCGTAATTGTATTTTTCCCACCATTTGACAGAAACTTGGCGGGTCAAGAACATAATGGTCTTGAGAGAGGGATGCGGTTTGATAACATATTCCCATTTCATAATCCAATTTAATTTTGTCTTGAGAAAGAAAAGAAGAAGTGGTGGACAATGGCTTAATGCTGATTGACTATCATCTTGTGAAGTAAAAATTCTAAAACTTTCTTGGAGGGGGAGAGGAAGGAGAAGAAGTTCAGGGCCATAATGGTCCCACCAAAGTGAAAACCATTTAGGAAGTGTCTTAATTTCTTGTAATTTATCAAAATGAAGGAACCATGAATGACGCAAATTTTTATTTTGTTTTAAAAACATTTTCGTCCATGCTTGCTGATAATCATAATAGTCATAATAAGGAGGATCATAGGGCTGAGAAAATTTTCTTGTCAGATAGGGATTTTTTCCCCATTGTTCCAAAGTGAGGACCTGTTTAATGGTGACTTTATGAAAAGCAATAACTGGTGGTGCAGGTGGAGATGGTTGGGTTTGAAGGGTGCAAGGAATTTCAGAGAGGATAATTGAGTCTGAGTCTACTAATATAAATTCATAAAAATTTTGGGTTTTCTTAATGTTTTGCGGAATATAATGCCAATCTGGTAGAAGAAATGCATCAAGTAATTTTTGGGGTTCAGACAAGTGTTGGATTTCAGGCTCGATGGGGAAGACAGGGTGCCAGTGAGATTTAATGATAATCGGAGATGTAGAAGGTTGAGATAATAATGGAGGATTAATAATCTGAGAAGGAGAAGAAGAAGGAGAGACAGCCTTAGAGTATGTTGGTAATTTTGGAGAAGATAATGGTGAGAATGGATTGTAAGAAGGTCTAATATTAGGTGGTATTGACCCTAATACAGTATATGGTCTTGGAGTTGCAGAAGGACAGGGTGAAGGATAGGGTGGAGATGGTGGTAATGCATAAGAAGATTTGGTCTTTACTTTTGACTTTGAGGAAGACATGATTTTCCCTGTAAAAATTCTCGGGATAGAAAATCAGGAAGAGAATTAGCTTCTCCTTTAATGTGTTCAATATCAAAATCAAAAATACTTAGTATAGCTTGCCATCTAGCAAATATTTGTTTGGCAGCCAGGTTTTTCACATCTTTAATCAAAACTTCCTTGGCTGATTTGCAGTCTATTCTAAGTAAAAACTTTTGATTTAACAAATCATCTTGAAATTTAGAAATACATAATACGATAGCTAAAATCTCTTTTTTAATGGTACTATAATTCTTTTGGGCAGGATTCCAACATCCTGAATGGAATCGAACAATCTGTTCAGAATCTCCTGATAATCTTTGTTTCATAATTCCACCATAACCAAGATCAGAAGCATCCGTTTCAACAATTTTTAAAGTATAGGGGGATGGAAGTCCTAGACATGGTAGTTTCTTAACATGAGCCTTAATTTGTCTTATAATATTTGTATGTTCTTCTGTCCACGGAGGTGGATTCTTTTTTAATCTCTTAAATAATGGTTTGCATAATGGCCTGAGAGATTGATAAAAATCTGCAACGTAATTAAGACTTCCTAGAAATCTTTGTAGTTGTTGTTTATCTTTTATTTCATCCGGAAATTTATCAGCAAATTCTATTGCTCTACTAATTGGGGTAATGGTTCCTTGGTAAATATCATGTCCAAGAAACCTAATTTTGTTTTGGAATAATTTTATTTTTGGTGATGAAACAGCTAATCCATTTTGTTTGATGATTTTGACAAAAGTATTTAAGTGTTTCCAGTGTTGTTCAATAGATGAAGAGAATATTAGTACATCATCTATATAGACTATTGAAAAATGAGTAAAAGGGGTAAATATTTCGTTCATAATATTTTGAAATTCACTAGGGGCATTTTTTAATCCAAATGGCATAACATTCCATTCATAATGTCCAAATGGGACCGTAAAAGCTGTTTTATACCGATCTTTTTCAGCGATTTGAATTTGCCAGAACCCACTTTTCATATCGAATTTTGAAAATACTGTAGCATCATAAAGTCTAGATAATAAATCTTTCTTATTAGGGATTGGGTATCTAATCCATTGTAATACTTTATTTAAAGGTTTATAATTAATAACTAATCGAGGAACTCCTCTTTCTAACTCTGCCTGTTTTTTAACATAAAAGGCAGCACAGCTCCAAGGTGATTTACTTTTTCTAATTAATCCTTTTGTTAATAAATCATTAATTTCCTTTTTGCAGAATTCTAATAACTCGTTATTCATTTGAATTGGTCTGGCTTTGGTTGGGATATTTTTCTCAGAAAATTCTTTTTCATATGGTAATTCAACTATATGTTGTTTTCTACTCCAAAAAGCGTTAGGTAAGTTAGAGCATACTTCCTTTTCAATCATAATTTTAAAATTATCAATTTTTTGTGTTAATAATGGATCCTTTAATTGTTCTTCAATCCTTTTATATTTTAATTCTTGTTTTAAAAAGCTTATCTGTTTTTCTTTTCTTCTAATTCTGTTTTTTGTTAAAAAATTAATTTCTTTAGATAATGAAACTTCTTTTAAGGAGTTAATTTCCTTTGATACAGGAGGAAATAGAAATTTAAATTGAATTTCTTGTCCAAGTATTTTAGTGGAAATACCTTCCTCTGTTACAGAGAATGGGTATAGTAATGCAAGGAATGGATTTCCTAATATTACTTTGGTGTTAATATTTTTTACTAAAATAAATGTTGTTTTGAAACAAATTCCCTTATTACAAATATGTGCATTAGATAATTTATAATTTATGTTTAGTTTTGCTCCATTAGCTTGGGATAATGTTTCTTTTGTTTTTTCAAAATATTTAGAAGGTATTAATCCCTCTTGTATACAATTTAAATCTGCTCCTGTATCTAATAAAGCGATTGTGGTAAAAGAAAATTCTTGGTTAATTGAGATCGTTACCTCTATATACCATTTTTGAAAATTTATCTTATTGAGGATATTAATGAAGTTGTCTGTTTCATCTTTAATAATTATTGTTGAACATTCTCCTTGTTCTTTATTATGGAAGTTATTTTTATCTATTTTTAACAATATAATTTCTTGCAGTAATTGTTCATTTGAAACTTCTAGTTTAAGATTAGATGCTTTTAAATTTCTAACCTCTTGTTTTATTTCATTAATTTCCTGTTGTAGGTCTTGTAACGTGATTCTTTGTCTTTCTGGCTTAAATCTTCCTATTATCTCTGAAAAATTATAAGGTGTGGAAGAGGCTACTGAGGTGGTTTGATTATTAAAAGTATCTTTTAACTTTTCTAAATAATCTTTCCTTTCTTGTGGATCCTTAATTTTGTCTATTAATTCTAATATAATATCTTCTTGTTTTGAAAGTACATTAATAGTTTTATTGCAATAACAATTATTCTTATCTAAACAATTACAAACCTGTATCTCATCTTCTTCTAATTCACTTTCAGAAGATTGTTCCGAAAGACTTGATTCTCTTAATTGGTAGATTTCATCTTCTTCAGAGGAACTTTCCTCTTCTTCACTTGAATGTATTATAAAAATATTTAATAATTTTTCTTTTAATGTTTCAGAAATGTCTAATTCATTAATTTGTTCCTTTACCTTACAATTTGACTTATAGTGACCAACTTTTCCACATTTATAACAAACAATTTGTTTTTTCTTTTTATTAGTCCTTTTGGGAGTTTTTATTGGTTTGTTATATGCCTGTTTATCTTTTATCTTTTTATAAGGTTTCCTGTATTTTCGTTTTTTATTAGAATAGTTTTTATTCTTATAGACTCTTTTTCCCTTTGTATGTCTTCTTGAAGGAGCTAATAATGGAGTATAACCAAATTGTTCACAAAAGGTACCTAATTCCTTTTTAGCAAATTTCTTTTCTTTATCCATTTGCTTTTTTAATCTTAAATCATTACACATAATTAAACCAGTTCTATTAATGGTAGTTATTATATCGCCATATGTAAGATTAAGAAAATCAATAGTACCATCTGTTTTTACTAATGATTCTCGTACCTTTTGGGCGAAGTAATATGGAAGTCCGGCTACGAACTTTTCCTTCCAGTATGGTTGCTGGCAATCATTTCTGATCATAACTTTAGTTAGAAATACATCTTTATACCAACGGAAATCAGATAATTGCGGACATTTTAAATTAATTAATAAGTCACTAGTTCTCTCTTTAAATTGAACAGGATCACCAACAAAATGTTTGGTTAATACATATACCAAAGTATTTACAGCATCTTCTAATGGTAATCCATTTTCTGTTTTAATTACTTGCATATTTTCATCATGCTTATATGCAGTTAATATTTGATTTTTTTGTTCATTGGAAAGATAGTGATCCCACCAGCCTTTTAATTGGCCGGTAAATCCTGTAACAATTATATGTGCCACTTGGTGATCAGTTTTTCTACTACCTTTGTAAACATTAGCTACCATAATCATTTCTTGGAAATGGTTTAATATCTCATATTCAGATAATCCATCTATATTCCATTCATATAATACATCTGGTGCAAAAGCAGATCTTACTATATGTTCTCTTTCTTCAAATTGCATATCAGGAGGGGTAGGCCTTGGATACCAATTTCGAGTAATGGAGACATGGTGTTTAGAATCTCGAGCTGAAATATGGTCTCCTCTAATCTTATTTATTTGTAAGTCTAAATTTTTGAATTGGTTTTCAATATTACTTATTTCAGAGTCAGATATTTCAGGAGAATCTGTTTTACTTAACATATTAATATGAGGTTGTTTTGAGGTAGATGCATTATTACTAATGGTTAATTTTTCTAATTTGTTAGAGATTTGTTCTAATAAATCATTTTTATTTTTAGAAAAGACAAGTTTTAGATGAGCTGGGATTTCATGAGGGACGAATAAAGGGGTTTCTTTTGCTTCTTTTATTGTAGGATTTATAGGAGATATCTGAGCTTCAATCCTTTCTAATTGTTTACTCATGGTCTTTAGATATAAATTAGTGTAATTATTCTGCTGAATTATATTATCAGTATTTTTAGTTTCTACTGAATTATTATATTTTTTTATTGGTGAGGCCAATATTTGGGTATTCCTTTGATTGAATTTAATGGCTTCAAAAGGAGGATATTCTTCGTAAACAATTTGATTGTTTTCTTCTTTAATCCATTGATTAGTAGTCCGATTTATGGTTGTTAATTGGTTTGACTTATAAATTATTTCGAACCATGAGAAGAATGGCATATTAATTTGGATTTCTTCCAAATATTGATAATATTTCTTTTGAATATAATCCCTTTCTATTTTTGTAAAGGTTGAGAAGAATATTGTTCTTTTATGACTATTTTCTTTTTTCATATAATCCTGTTTAAGATATTCTTTGTTAATTTTAAACTCTTCCTTACTCAGGATATATATTTGGGAGTCATCTCCAATCACTTGAGAAAATGTTGGAGAAGAAGGTTCATTTTCAGGATTATGAGAGGTGGATGCTCTAATATATTAATAACATTAATATATAATAGTAACTATATATATACTATATTAGTAACTATATATATTCTATATTAGTAACTATAATATATTATATTATAGTAACTATAATACGTTTTAAATATAGTATATATATAGTAACTATAATATATTAATAACATTAATATATAATAGTAACTATATATATACTATATTAGTAACTATAATATATTATATTATAGTAACTATAATATTTTTTAAATATAGTATATATATAGTAACTATATTATATAAATATAGTATATATATACTAATATAGTATATATATAGTAACTATAATATATTAATAACAAAACAAAATTAAATTGGATTATGAAATGGGAATATGTTATCAAACCTCATCCCTCTTTCAAAACCATTATGTTCTTGACCCGCCAAGTCTCTGTCAAATGGTGGAAAAAATACAATTACGATCATGTCTTGAAAATGTTTTCAAAAATTACCAAAGCCCCAGAAGTACTTGTTCAGCGAAGCAGATTCCAAGCACAATTAGCATCCATTACCAGAAAAAAAGATTTGAAAAAATTAGCCGAAGCAATGTCACAAGTTTCAGATAGTGATGATGAAGAAGAGAGACGGAATCTAGCCAGATTATCTCCATTACAGCAACCTGCAGCTCATCAATGTTCTCCTTCTCAACAGGCCTCTCCTTCTCAAGATTATTCACCTTATCATCTAGTACTTCTGATGGATTCCCAAGATCCGTTTGAACTGGATTCGATAAATTATGACCCTCAGATTATGTGATTCCAAAAAGATTACTGCTTTCCAAATTAGTCAACATGACAGATTAAAGTTGTCAGGAATATTATCTCCTCGGAAGAAAATGACAATCGACTTTGTATGCATTAGTCACGAGATGGTACTGTTCATGTATTATTAGAGTTAGTGTTTGAGTTACTGTTTGTACAGATCGGTTTTCACGTGTTGATACTGTTCATGTATTATTAAAGTTACTGTTTGAGTCACTATGTTGTACTATTTTGGTGTCTATAAATAAGAGTTTGTAACAAAGGAGAGGCATTCGGATTTCTATCATCTAAAGCCTTGCCCTCTCTCTCTCTCAACTCTCTCCTAGCTCTCCAAAACCTACCTTTTGTAAATCAACTCTCCAGTCTTTCTTCATGTCTTCTATCTTCACCTCTTCTGAGAATTAGCTCCTCCTTGTAAGTATTATGTATTTAATGAAGTTGATTTTTGTATATCTCTTTATCTTATTTATTTTATCATGCATATGGTCGGTTATACCGCCTGCTTCAATTGCTCTCATGCATATGGCTGGTAATACCGCCTGTCTTTAATATCTATATACTTATTATATTACCTGGGATTTACGTCTTTGGTATCAGAGCCATTGGCGATTATATTATATTGTTATTATATTGTATTATATTGTTATTTTATATTGTTATTATTTTGATATTGTTGAACATTTAATTTATGGCAAATAATTTTAATTTTGTTCCTGGTTATAGAGATCAGTATGATCTAAAGTGTGAAGATTATAATCTAAGACTCGAGCTACAACTGTTAATGAATGATATAAACGATCTTAAGGAAAAAATTTCATTAATGAAACAAAATAAAAGTTCAATGGTAACACAATACCTTTTATATCAAAGTAGAAGGGATTTATTAGAACACTGGGAAAATCATCGCAGGTATTTAATAAACGAAATTAAAACTGTAAGATATCATTTGAGTATCCTTGCATTATAAAAAAAAAAAAAAAAAGAGAGAGAGTAAAAATCATTGATACAGTTTTTAATAAAGATAATCTATAGAAAAAGAAAATGAAGTATATTGGGAGACTTGTCATGGTAAGCCAATGAAATCTGTTGGTCAGCCCATTTATGCTGAAAAGCTTTTAAGGGTGGTCCCGGTGGTGTTCCCTCAAGCTCTTAATCTACTTATTTCTCTTTAGATATAGGGAATCTTTATTCTGTCTCAATGAATTTGAACTCTTTCTTTAAAACTAACGAATCTAATAATGAATCTACTACTAGTATCCCCGTAGAACCTGATAATATTAACCAAGAAGATTATAATATAACAGAAATAGAAAGAAATTTACAAGATTGGACTATTCCTAATGTTCCAAAAAATCAAATATATAAATATTCTACTTTTTCTTCTAAGCTATCATTCCTTACCAATTATACGATTAAAATAGTAGAAAAAACTATTAGCCTAAATAATGATTATGAATCATTACAATTATTAACAAGAGAAGCTATTAAACAACACAAAGAACAGAAATACTCTTACATACATTTTGGATTAGTACAGGTTGCTATAAAACCACTTACTAGAGTTGGATTAAACACCTCAGTATTACTTTGTCTCAGAGATGGAAGACACTTTTACTTCCATGATTCATTACTTAGAATGGTAGAATCAAGTTTATTCCAAGGCCCAGTTTATTTTAATTGTTATCCAAATTATTCTATTTCATTATTTAATCCTAACATATTACATGCTTTGACATTAAACATCAAAACAAATGGCTATAATATGATGAAAGGGTCACATCCTTTAACTGTAGTATATAGGATCCATTATAAACTAATGAAGACAACATTATAACCACAAGCTCTTATTACCAGTCCTAAAGGATACACATTATTATTACAAACTAGTATACATAACTCTAGTATACAAATCCCTAGGCAAATCAATTGGAACCAAATTACTCTCCCAAATGAATGGCAATTAGAAAATATTACTCCATTACTCAAGATGGAAAATAATTCTAAAAAAGATCTTGAATATATAGATAAAAAACCAAATGGAACGGTTCAAATAGCTTTTCAACCTTTTAGAAGATCTTTTTCACATTATTCTTCTCCTGCTCCTTCTAGTTACCATACACCCCGATCTGTTCTTTCATCAAGATCCCAAAATTTTTCGACAAGATCCCAAAATTTTGATAACAAATCTCAGAGTGGCCTAGAGACATGATAAAGTGTTAAAATTGCATAATTAAGTTGATTAAGTGATTAAATTGTTTATTCACACACTGATTTAAGCACTTAATTATGCAGTAATTTTTAGTACTTGACTCATTGATAAATTCTGATATTTTGTACTTAAAATGATTTATAATGCAACTTGTAAAATCACATCAGAATTAATATCTCAATTTTATTCCTCGTTGTGAATACTTAATCTTAATTTCTGCAGGGGCATTTTTGGAAAGGAATCAATGTAGGTCATTTTGAAATGAGAAGCAAGGGCTGGAGATAGCTTCACTTCAGACTCACGCACGGGCGCAGCCAGCCAACCAATGATCGTGGCCTCGCAGAGCATTCCATGCATGTGGCCTCAACGTGCAGATTCACGAAGTGGAACTCGCACGAGAGAAGAAGGGGCAACGCAAGAAGAGGAGCAGTTGACGCAGACCACTAAAGCGGAAAGAAAAGAAAAAAAAAAGAAAGAAAAGAAAAGAAAGGAGGAAGGCATTATTTTATTTGAATTCTTTTTAGTTTTATACTTTTATGGAGTCGGCAGTTTTTTTTTTCTTATTCTCATTTGTTTTACTTTTCCGTAGCGGACTTTGATCTCTTTCTCTTTTGGCAATTTATTTGCATGTTTTATTGTTTTTTGTTTTGCAGACTTTTGGCTCTCGCATTCTTCTTTGGCTTTATTCTATTGCTCTTGAATTTATTGTTCCGTTTTCAGACTTTTGACTCTCACTCTTGCATTCGTTCGGCAGCAGTTCTTCTTCTTCATTGTTTTTATTGATTTCCGTTTAAGATATTTAACTCTCTCTTTCTGGTTTATCTCTCTCTTTCGGCATTTTTTATTTGGTTTGTTGTTCATTTCTTTTATTGTTTCCGCTTATAGATTTTAGATTTAGTTTGGTTCGGCTGTTTCGATTCCATTTAATTTACTCTCAGTACTTGTTATCATTGAGCATTGTTATTTTTCTTCTGTAATTTTATTTATATAGTAATTCCAAATGTTAGGGTTCATCATTTTTGTACATTTTTCTAATTTAGAAATGATAGGCTAGATTTTTAGCTTGGGATTCAATGAGTAACCCATGACTGTTAGGGGTTGGATTTTCCTCAAAGTTATGGAATTTTGAATGATTAACTTGATAGATTGTATTTCATTTTGCCTATAGAAAGGATTAAAATTCTATGTGCTTGAATTTGATCAGTCGTAGACGTAAAGGCACGATTGATGCTTGAACTCGCAACAAGATTTTGATGGCTTTCTCTCACTTTATATTTGTTATACAATCTGTCAAGTACCTTGCTTATATTAAAAGGTGTGCTTATTGTTTAATTAACCGATCATAATCTCTTGGAATGAGAAAATTGTAGAGAAGATGAAACTAGAGGTAAATCCAACTTCAAATCAGAAATGAGCGAAAATTGCATCTCAAGTGTCTGTTTTATTGATTCTTACAAGTTTAATTCAACTTTTGCACATTGCATTTTTTTACTTTTCATCTCTTTTAATCAAGATAATTTTTACACTAAAATCTCACAAATGCTTTGATAGTCCTTTGTTCCTGTAGAATACGATCCTGGACTTATCTTTAATACAACTTGACACTTCTACACTTGGAAGCACATTTGAGACCGAGTCAAGACACAGATTGGGGGAGTTATCCCGGGAAATATTATAGATACACCAGTTTATACTGTTAGCCATCCTGCTAGTCATCTAGATAGAGCATCCACCTCTCATAATTCTGAAAAGGAACCTTCTTCTCCAACATATTCTCAAGTGATTGGAGATGACTCCCAAATATACACCCTGAATAGAAAAGAGTTTAAAATTAACAAAGAATATCTTAAACAAGATTATATGAAAAAAGAAAATAGTCATAAAAGATCAATATTCTTCTCAACCTTTACAAAAATAGAAAGGGATTATATTCAAGAGAAATATTATCAATATTTGGAAGAAATTCAAATTAATATACCATTCTTTTCATTGTTTGAGATTTATAAGTCAAACCAATTAACAACCATAAACCGGACTACTAATCAATGGATTAAAGAAGAAAACAATCAAACTGTTTACGAAGAATATTCTCCTTTTGAAGCCATTAAATTCAATCAAAGAAATACCCAAATATTGGCCTCACCAATAAAAAAATATAATAATTCAGCAGAAGCCAAAAATACTGATAATATAATTCAATAGAATAATTACACTAATTTATATTTAAAGACCATGAGTAAGCAATTAGAAAGAATTGAAGCTCAGATATCTCCTATAAATCCTACAATAAAAGAAGCAAAAGAAACCCCTTTATTCGTCCCTCATGAAATCCTATCTCATCTAAAACTTGTCTTTTCTAAAAATACAAATGATTTATTAGAACAAATCTCTAACAAATTAGAAAAATTAACTATTAGTAATAATGCATCTACCTCAAAAAAACCTCATATTAATATGCTAAGTAAAACAGATTCTCCTGAAATATCTGACTCTGAAATAAGTAATATTGAAAACCAATTTAAAAATTTAGACTTACAAATAAATAAAATTAGAGGAGACCATGTTAATAGTTTTTCAGCTAGAGATCCTAAACACCATGTCTCCATTACTCGAAATTGGTATCCAAGGCCTACCCCTCCTGATATGCAATTTGAAGAAAGAGAACATATAGTAAGATCTGCTTTTGCACCAGATGTATTATATGAATGGAATATAGATGGATTATCTGAATATGAGATATTAAATCATTTCCAAGAAATGGTTATGGTAGCTAATGTTTACAAAAGTAATAGGAAAACTGATCACCAAGTGGCACATATTATTGTTACAGGATTTACTAACCAATTAAAAGGCTGGTGGGATCACTATCTTTCAAACGAACAAAAAACACAAATATTAACTGCATATAAGCATGATGAAAATATGCAAGTAATTAAAACAGAAAATGGATTACCATTGGAAGATGCTGTAAATACTTTGATATATGTATTAACCAAACATTTTGTTGGTGATCCTGTTCAGTTTAAAGAAAGAACTAGTGACTTATTGATTAATTTAAAATGTCCGCAATTATCTGATTTCCGTTGGTATAAAGATGTATTTCTAACTAAAGTTATGATCAGAAATGATTGCCAGCAACTATAGTGGAAGGAAAAGTTCGTAGCCGGACTACCATATTACTTCGCCCAAAAGGTACGAGAATCATTAGTAAAAATAGATGGTACTATTGATTTTCTTAATCTTACATATAGTGATATAATAACTACTATTAATAGAACCGGTTTAATTATGTGTAATGATTTAAGACTAAAAAAGCAAATGGATAAAGAAAAGAAATTTGCTAAAAAAGAATTAGGTACCTTTTGTGAACAATTTGGTTATACTCCATTATTAGCTCCTTCAAGAAGACATAAAAATGGGAAAAGAGTCTATAAGAATAAGAATTATTCTAACAAAAAACGACAATACAGAAAACCTTATAAAAAGATAAAAGATAAACAGGTATATAACAAACCAATAAAAACTCCCAAAAAGACTAATAAAAAGAAGAAACAAATTGTTTGTTATAAATGTGGAAAAGTTGGACACTATAAGTCAAATTGTAAGGTAAAAGAACAGATTAATGAATTAGATGTTTTTGAAACATTAAAAGAAAAATTATTAAATATTTTTATAATACATTCAAGTGAAGAAGAGGAAAGTTCCTCTGAAGAAGATGAAATCTACCAATTAAGAGAATCAAGTCTTTCGGAACAATCTTCTGAAAGTGAATTAGAAGAAGATGAGATACAAGTTTGCAATTGCTTAGATAAGAATAATTGTTTTTGCAATCAAACCATTAATATACTTTCAAAACAAGAAGATATTATATTAGAATTAATAGACAAAATTAAGGATCCACAAGAAAGGAAAGATTATTTAGAAAAGTTAAAAGATACTTTTAATAATCAAACCACCTCAGTAACCTCTTCCACACCTTATAATTTTTCAGAGATAATAGGAAGATTTAAGCCAGAAAGACAAAGAATCACGTTACAAGACCTGCAACAGGAAATTAATGAAATAAAACAAGAGGTTAGAAATTTAAAAGCATCTAATCTTAAACTAGAAGTTTCAAATGAACAATTACTACAAGAAATTATATTGTTAAAAATATATAAAAATAACTTTCATAATAAAGAACTAGGAGAATGTTCGACGATAATTGTTAAAGATGAAACAGACAACTTCATTAATATCCTCAATAAGATAAATTTTCAGAAATGGTATGTAGAAGTAACGATCTCAATTAATCAAGATTTTTCTTTTACCACAATCGCTTTATTAGATACAGGAGCAGATTTAAATTGTATACAAAAGGGATTAATACCTTCTAAATATTTTGAAAAAACAAAAGAAACATTATCCCAAGCTAATGGAGCAAAATTAAACATAAATTATAAACTATCTAATGCACATATTTGTAATAATAGAATTTGTTTCAAAACAACATTTATTTTAGTAAAAAATATTAACACCAAAGTAATATTAGGAAATCCATTCCTTGCATTATTATACCCATTCTCTGTAACAGAAGAAGGTATTTCCACTAAAATACTCGGACAAGAAATTCAATTTAAATTTCTATTTCCTCCTGTATCAAAAGAAATTAACTCCTTAAAAGAAGTTTCATTATCTAAAGAAATTAATTTTTTAACAAAAAACAGAATTAGAAGAAAAGAAAAACAGATAATTTTTTTAAAACAAGAATTAAAATATAAAATAATTGAAGAACAATTAAAGGATCCATTATTAACTCAAAAAATTGATAATTTTAAGATTATGGTTGAAAAGGAAGTATGCTCTTACTTACCCAACGCTTTTTGGAATAGAAAACAACATATAGTTGAATTACCTTATGAAAAAGAATTTTCTGAGAAAAATATCCCAACCAAAGCCAGACCAATTCAAATGAATAATGAGTTATTAGAATTCTGCAAAAAGGAAATTAATGATTTATTAACCAAAGGATTAATTAGAAAAAGTAAATCACCTTGGAGCTGTGCTGCCTTTTATGTTAAAAAACAGGCAGAGTTAGAAAGAGGAGTTCCTCGATTAGTTATTAATTATAAACCTTTAAATAAAATATTACAATGGATTAGATACTCAATCCCTAATAAGAAAGATTTATTATCTAGACTTTATGATGCTACAGTATTTTCAAAATTCGATATGAAAAGTGGGTTCTGGCAAATTCAAATCGTTGAAAAAGATCGGTATAAAACAGCTTTTACAGTCCCATTTAGACATTATGAATGGAATGTTATGCCATTTGGATTAAAAAATGCCCCTAGTGAATTTCAAAATATTATGAACGAAATATTTACCTCTTTTACTCATTTTTCAATAGTCTATATAGATGATGTACTAATATTCTCTTCATCTATTGAACAACACTGGAAGCACTTAAATACTTTTGTCCAAATCATCAAACAAAATGGATTAGTTGTTTCATCACCAAAAATAAAATTATTTCAAAACAAAATTAGATTTCTTGGACATGATATTTACCAAGGAACTATTACTCCAATTAGTAGAGCAATAGAATTTGCTGATAAATTTTCGGATGAAATAAAAGATAAACAACAACTACAAAGATTTCTAGGAAGTCTTAATTACGTTGCAGATTTTTATCAATCTCTCAGGCCATTATGCAAACCATTATTCAAGAGATTAAAAAAGAATCCACCTCCGTGGACAGAAGAACATACAAATATTATAAGATAAATTAAGGCTCATGTGAAGAAACTACCATGTTTAGGACTCCCATCCCCCTATACTTTAAAAATTGTTGAAACAGATGCTTCTGATCTTCGTTATGGAGGAATTATGAAACAAAGATTATCAGGCGATTCTGAACAGATTGTTCGATTCCATTCAGGATGTTGGAATCCTGCCCAAAAGAATTATAGCACCATTAAAAAAGAGATTTTAGCTATTGTATTATGTATTTCTAAATTTCAAGATGATTTGTTAAATCAACAGTTTTTACTTAGGATAGATTGCAAATCAGCCAAGGAAGTTTTGATTAAAGATGTGAAAAACCTGGCTGCCAAACAAGTATTTGCTAGATGGCAAGCTATATTAAGTATTTTTTATTTTGATATTGAACACATTAAAGGAGAAGCTAATTCTCTTCCTGATTTTCTATCCCGAGAATTTTTACAGGGAAAATCATGTCTTCCTCAAAGTCAAAAGTAAAGACCAAATCTTCTTATGCATTACCACCATCTCCACCCTATCCTCCACCGTATCCTTCACCCTGTCCTTCTGCAACTCCAAGACCATATACTGTATTAGGATTATTACCCAAAAATATTAGACTTTCTTACAATCCATTTTCACCATTATCTTCTCCAAAATTACCAACATACTCTAAAGCTGTTTCCCCTTCTTCTTCTCATTCTCAGATTATTAATCCTCCATTATTATCTCAACCTTCTACATCTCCGATTATCATTAAATCTCACTGGCACCCTGTCTTCCCCATTGAGCCTGAAATCCAACACTTGTCTGAACCCCAAAAATTACTTGATGCATTTCTTTTACCAGATTGGCATTTTATTCCGCAAAACATTAAGAAGACCCAAAATTTTTATGAATTTATATTAGTAGACTCAGACTCTATTATCCTCTCTGAAATTCCTTATACCCTTCAAACTCAACCATCTCCACCTGCACCACCAATTATTGCTTTTCACAAAGTCACCATTAAACAGGTCCTCACTTTGGAACAATGGGGAAAAAATCCCTATTTGACAAGAAAATTTTCTCAGCCTTATGATCCTCCTTACTATGACTATTATGATTACCAGCAGGCATGGACAAAAATGTTTTTAAAACAAAATAAAAATTTGCGTCATTCATGGTTCCTTCATTTTGATAAAATACAAGAAATTAAGACACTTCCTAAATGGTTTTCACTTTGGTGGGACCATTATGGACCTGAACTTCTTCTTCTTCCTCTCCCCTTCCAGGAAAGTTTTAGAATTTTTACTTCACAAGATGATAGTCAATCAGCATTAAGCCATTGTCCACCACTTCTTCTTTTCTTTCTCAAAACAAAATTAAATTGGATTATGAAATGGGAGTATGTTATCAAACCTCATCCCTCTAGTAAATCCCAGCTAATATAATAAGTATATAGATATTAAAGACAGGCGGTATTACCAGCCATATGCATGAGAGCAATTGAAGCAGGCGGTATAACTGACCATATGCATGATAAAATAAATAAGATAAGGAGATATACAAAAATCAACTTCATTAAATACATAATACTTACAAGGAGGAGCTAATTCTCAGAAGAGGTGAAGACAGAAGACATGAAGAAAGACTGGAGAGTTGATTTACAAAAGGTAGGGTTTGGAGAGCTAGGAGAGAGTTGAGAGAGAGAGAGGGCAAGGCTTCAGATGATAGAAATCCGAATGCCTCTCCTCTGTTACAAACTCTTATTTATAGACACCAAAACAGTACAACACAGTGACTCAAACAGTAACTTTAATACTACATGAACAGTATCAACACGTGAAAACCGATCTGTACAAACAGTAACTCAAACAGTAACTCTAATAATACATGAACAGTACCATCTCGTGACTAATGCATACAAAGTCGATTGTCGTTTTCTTCCGAGGAGATAATATTCCTGACAACTTTAATCTGTCATGTTGACTAATTTGGAAAGCAGTAATCTTTTTGGAATCACATAATCTGAGGGTCATAATTTATTGAATCCAGTTCAAACGGATCTTGGGAATCCATCAGAGGTACTGGATGATAAGGTGAATAATCTTGAGAAGGGGAGGCCTGTTGGGAAGGAGAGGCCTGTTGAGAAGGAGAACCTTGATGAGCTGCAGGTTGCTGTAATGGAGATAATCTGGCTGGATTCCGTCTCTCTTCTTCATCATCACTATCTGAAACTTGTGACATTGCTTCGGCTAATTTTTTCAAATCTTTTTTGCTGGTAATGGATGCTAATTGTGCTTGGAATCTGCTTCGCTGAACAAGTACTTCTGGGGCTTTGGTAATTTTTTAAACATTTTCAAGCCATGATCGTAATTGTATTTTTCCCACCATTTGACAGAGACTTGGCAGGTCAAGAACATAATGGTTTTGAAAGAGGGATGAGGTTTGATAGCATATTCCCATTTCATAATCCAATTTAATTTTGTTTTGAGAAAGAAAAGAAGAAGTGGTGGACAATGGCTTAATGCTGATTGACTATCATCTTGTGAAGTAAAAATTCTAAAACTTTCCTGGAGGGGGAGGGGAAGAAGAAGAAGTTCAGGTCCATAATGGTCCCACCAAAGTGAAAACCATTTAGAAAGTGTCTTAATTTCTTGTATTTTATCAAAATGAAGGAACCATGAATGACGCAAATTTTTATTTTGTTTTAAAAACATTTTTGTCCATGCCTGCTGGTAATTATAATAGTCATAGTAAGGAGGATCATAAGGCTGAGAAAATTTTCTTGTCAAATAGGGTTTTTTTCCCCATTGTTCCAAAGTAAGGACCTGTTTAATGCTGACTTTGTGAAAAGCAATAATTGGTGGTGCAGGTGGAGATGGTTGAGTTTGGAGGGTACAAGGAATTTCAGAGAGGATAATAGAGTCTGAGTCTACTAATATAAATTCATAAAAATTTTGGGTATTCTTAATGTTTTGCGGAATATAATGCCAATCTGGTAAAAGAAATGCATCAAGTAATTTTGGGGGTTCATACAAGTGTTGGATTTCAGGCTCCATGGGGAAGACAGGGTGCCAGTGAGATTTAATGATAATCGGAGATGTAGAAGGTTGAGATAATAATGGAGGATTAATAATCTGAGAAGGAGAAGAAGAAGTGGAAACAGCTTTAGAGTATGTTGGTAATTTTGGAGAAGATAATGGTGAAAATGGATTGTAAGAAGGTCTAATATTTTGTGGTAATGATCCTAATACAGTATATGGTCTTGGAGTTGCAGAAGGACAGGGTGAAGGATAGGGTGGAGATGGTGGTAATGCATAAGAAGATTTGGTCTTTACTTTTGACTTTGAGGAAGACATGATTTTCCCTGTAAAAATTCTCGGGATAGAAAATCAGGAAGAGAATTAGCTTCTCCTTTAATGTGTTCAATATCAAAATCAAAAATACTTAGTATAGCTTGCCATCTAGCAAATATTTGTTTGGCAGCCAGGTTTTTCACATCTTTAATCAAAACTTCCTTGGCTGATTTGCAGTCTATTCTAAGTAAAAACTTTTGATTTAACAAATCATCTTGAAATTTAGAAATACATAATACGATAGCTAAAATCTCTTTTTTAATGGTACTATAATTCTTTTGGGCAGGATTCCAACATCCTGAATGGAATCGAACAATCTGTTCAGAATCTCCTGATAATCTTTGTTTCATAATTCCACCATAACCAAGATCAGAAGCATCCGTTTCAACAATTTTTAAAGTATAGGGGGATGGAAGTCCTAGACATGGTAGTTTCTTAACATGAGCCTTAATTTGTCTTATAATATTTGTATGTTCTTCTGTCCACGGAGGTGGATTCTTTTTTAATCTCTTAAATAATGGTTTGCATAATGGCCTGAGAGATTGATAAAAATCTGCAACGTAATTAAGACTTCCTAGAAATCTTTGTAGTTGTTGTTTATCTTTTATTTCATCCGGAAATTTATCAGCAAATTCTATTGCTCTACTAATTGGGGTAATGGTTCCTTGGTAAATATCATGTCCAAGAAACCTAATTTTGTTTTGGAATAATTTTATTTTTGGTGATGAAACAGCTAATCCATTTTGTTTGATGATTTTGACAAAAGTGTTTAAGTGTTTCCAGTGTTGTTCAATAGATGAAGAGAATATTAGTACATCATCTATATAGACTATTGAAAAATGAGTAAAAGGGGTAAATATTTCGTTCATAATATTTTGAAATTCACTAGGGGCATTTTTTAATCCAAATGGCATAACATTCCATTCATAATGTCTAAATGGGACTGTAAAAGCTGTTTTATACCGATCTTTTTCAGCGATTTGAATTTGCCAGAACCCACTTTTCATATCGAATTTTGAAAATACTGTAGCATCATAAAGTCTAGATAATAAATCTTTCTTATTAGGGATTGGGTATCTAATCCATTGTAATACTTTATTTAAAGGTTTATAATTAATAACTAATCGAGGAACTCCTCTTTCTAACTCTGCCTGTTTTTTAACATAAAAGGCAGCACAGCTCCAAGGTGATTAACTTTTTCTAATTAATCCTTTGATTAATAAATCATTAATTTCCTTTTTGCAGAATTCTAATAACTCATTATTCATTTGAATTGGTCTGGCTTTGGTTGGGATATTTTTCTCAGAAAATTCTTTTTCATAAGGTAATTCAACTATATGTTGTTTTCTATTCCAAAAAGCGTTGGGTAAGTTAGAGTATACTTCATTTTCAACCATAATCTTAAAATTATCAATTTTTTGAGTTAATAATGGATCCTTTAATTGTTCTTCAATTCTTTTATATTTTAATTCTTGTTTTAAAAAAATTATCTATTTTTCTTTTCTTCTAATTCTGTTTTTTGTTAAAAAATTAATTTCTTTAGATAATGAAACTTCTTTTAAGGAGTTAATTTCCTTTGATACAGGAGGAAATAGAAATTTAAATTGAATTTCTTGTCCGAGTATTTTAGTGGAAATACCTTCTTCTGTTACAGAGAATGGGTATAATAATGCAAGGAATGTATTTCCTAATATTACTTTGGTGTTAATATTTTTTACTAAAATAAATGTTGTTTTGAAACAAATTCCATTATTACAAATATGTGCATTAGATTGTTTATAATTTATGTTTAATTTTGCTCCATTAACTTGGGATAATGTTTCTTTTGTTTTTTCAAAATATTTAGAAGGTATTAATCCCTCTTGTATACAATTTAAATCTTCTCCTGTATCTAATAAAGCGATTGTGGTAAAAGAAAAATCTTGATTAATTGAGATCGTTACTTCTACATACCATTTCTGAAAATTTATCTTATTGAGGATATTAATGAAGTTGTCTGTTTCATCTGAAATTGCTGGTCTACGAATTCTCTGTGATCTCTTTATAACAGTATCATCAGTCCCCACATCAACATCAACTATAGTGTCAACAACAGGGTCTTGGATAACAATATTAGTTCCCTCTGTCAATGGTGGTGCAACCACTAATGGAGGAATGAACAGGTATAACAACACGCTCTTCCCTAAATACAACTTCACGTGGCGCGGAACTCCCATTGTTACTAACATCCTCAAAGAAAATGACTCGATCAGATTCAATAACTCTAGTAACATTAGAAGGGCAATAAAATCTAGAGCCTCTTGATCCCACACAATAGCCAACAAAATAACTAGTAATTGTCTTAGGATCAAGTTTCTTCTGCTGAGGATTATAAGGCCTTATTTCCGCTTTACATCCCCAAACACGGAAATGATGCAAACTAGGCCTTTTACCTGACCATAACTCATAAGGAATTTTAGGAACTGACTTACTTGGCACTTGATTCAAAATATATGCAGCCATTTTCAAAACCTCACCCCATAAAAATTCAGGTAAAGTAGAATGACTAAGCATACTCCGCACCATATCCATAAGTGTACGATTTCTTCTTTCTGCAATATCATTTTGTTCAGGAGTTTCAGGCATTGTGTATTGAGCTTCGATACCACATGCCTCAAGAAATCTAGCAAAAGGTCTAGGATTTCTTCCAGTTTCATCATATCTCCCATAAAATTCACCTTCTCTATCTGATCTTACTGCTTTGATTTTCTTATTTTTTGGAGTTCTACAGCAGCCTTAAAAACCTTAAAAGCTTCTAATGAGTCTGATTTTTCTCAAATGAGTTCAATACAACCATAACGAGAATAATCATCAATAAAGGTAATGAAGTGTCTATAATTTGCCAAAGCGGCAGGTGAAATGGGACCACAAATATCAGTATGGATTAAATCTAGAATATCCTGACTTCTGCTAATCTTTTGCTTTCTAGTTTTTGCTGGAAGCTTCCTTTTGATACAAGCAACACAAGTTTCAAAATCAGAAAAATCTAAGTCAACTAGAATGCCATCTTTAATCAACCTCTCTATTCTTTCTCTAGAAATATGACCCAACCTTTTGTGCCACAACATGGAAGAGTTTTCATTGGATCTAGTACTTTTAAAACCAACTACAACATTCACAACAGAGACACTAGAAGAAGCAGGATCTAAAGCAGGAAGCAAGTCGATTTTATACAAGCCATCATATAAAGTAGCAATACCAACCACAACAGAATCATAAAAGATTGTAGCATTTCCATTTCCAAATGAAAAACATAACCACATTTGTCCAAAATAGAAACAGAGATAAGATTTCTTCTGATGGAAGGTATAAAGCAGTATCAGACAAGTTCAAAACATGCTTAGAAGTCAAAATAAGTCTGATAGCACCAATATGTTCAACTTTAACCTTCACACCATTGCCCATATTTATAACCAACTCTATATCAATTGGTCTTCTGCGGTTCCTTAATTCCTGCAAAGAATTTGTAGTGTGAATGGTTGCACCAGTATTTAGCCACCAAGAATCAGAAGGCACATCGACTAGATTAGACTCAAAACACACTAGTAGCGAACGTGTACCTTTTTTTGCTTAACCAAGCCTTAAATCTCCTACAATCAACTCTCATGTGCCCAAACAAATGACAGAAGTTGCACCTTCCCTTAAAAATTTCATTCTTAGGCCCATTTGGAGCACTTACACTAGCTTGCTGAGGAGGCCTCCTAGATTTCTTCATCTTACAGGAGTTGCTACTATTACCCTTGAAGAACTTCTTCTTCCTTTTATCAACAGTTACCATGAAAGCAGCATGAGATTTGGCCTTTTTCATCATCTCCTCTTCTTGAGTTACAATAGCAGTCATTTCACTCAAGCTCCATTCGTCCTTTTGAGCATTATAAGTGGTCTTGAGTGCATCAAACTGAGGTGGCAAAGATTCAAGCACTTGCCATACAAGAAAGCTATCTGCTAACTCAACTTTCATTCCTTTGAGTTTGTTAAAGAAATGAGTAAGCTTCATGATGTGCTCTCGGACTCCACTAACCCCATCATAGGTTATGGTAGTAAGAAGTTTCATCAGAGTTCCCTTTTTCGCCTAATCAAACTTCGTAAATTTCTTCCCAACGGCACCAAGATATTCTTTAGCACTATCTGTATCAGCTATGCTCTGCTTGATAGACTTGTCAATAGTATATTTCATAATCACGAGACAAGTCATATTAGAATGCACCTACTGCTCATAACGAGTCTTTTCAGCCGTAGAACTTTCACTAGTGGGTTCAACAGGCACATCGACCCTCAAAGCCAAATCCAAATTCATGATAGCCAAATTAATATTGAGAGACTCATACCAATCCTCATAATTAGTTTCCGTTAAACTCTTGATGGTAGACAAAGAGAGAGACAGAGCCGCATTGCCATAAGCTGAGGAGAATATGACAAAATTTATTATGCATGTGGAGGAAGAAACATGCACCCATAAATGTCTCCATGAGGCAATCTTATATTCATGCTAGAATCTTATTCAAAATAGATTCTTACGCACTATGCTTAAGCCCAAAATATATAAAAGTCTTTTATGCATGATAAAGCAAAATAATTAAATACAAGGACTTAAAATGACCCGCTACCGAGAGGATAGGACTAGGCCACCAAATGCCAAGCACTTAACTATTATCTTTATTGTCCTAAGCATCATACCAAATAATGGTTTGCCGACGGGGCAAAAATTCACTATCCGTATGGATCTTAGTATAATGTCATCAAGCGAAAGCATGATCAATATAACAACTCCAATAATTTATAATGACTATTTTCATGAGAGGTGAGTATATACTCACTTCAAACTATTGGTATTACAAAAAATAATAATAATCATAATAAAATAAAATAAAATCAAAATCAAAAGTATCTTCATACAAGATACTTTATTGCCATAAAAAAAATATATATATAAACAGCACATAAACAATCAGTACTATTTTCGTCATTCTCCTTCCTTCTTTTATTTATTATTATTATTATTATTTTTTTATTGCATTTGGATCAAGAACTTTGCTTTTGTTCTAAAGCAACCTTTTACCAGATCCAGCGACCCCACAAGTTCTAGATGAACTTTTACTTTACTCTTGCATTGGGACAAAAAACCTCAAGATCTAGCGACCCCACCAAGTTTTCAATATCCAACAAACACTAGGTGTTAGTGATAAACCTCCAAAGACAAGAAAAGGAAAAGATAGAAAGAAAACAAATCTCTCCACCCAGTCGCTATGGGTTTGTCAAATGTACAGCAAGTTACCGAAAAATAAGTCACCAAAAGAAAACAACCCCACGCAGAGAAGAGCTCGTCACAGCAAAATCCAGAGCAAGTTATAGTAACAAAAAATAAAGAAAACACAGCCATGAAAAATAGGAAGGATGCTCTGATACCAACTGTTAGATTCACAAAATGTGATAGTTTCTTCCTATAAATCAAAGCATGTGTTCCATAAAATTAAGATTTCATACCTCCAATAATTTGAGATGGATTTTCCATGGAGCTAGCTTTAGGGTTCCTGTAAAAGAGAAGATTTTTTCAGCTATGGAAAGGACTACTCTCTACCCCTTTTCAAATTTTGCTTCTTGCCCTAAGAGAGAGAAGAGGAAGAGCAACAACGGATTCTTGCATTCAAGATAAAAATTCATAGTTTTGTAAATTTAGAATATTCTTACCCTTTCTCTGAATAACAATTGAGCTGTATCATAGTGATTTGACTTCCAAAGACAATGTGGGGTGGTATTAAGGTCATTCTTCCAATGCAAATTCAAATTCAAGCTCTGGTGTACTTGAGACTCCGGGAAAGAAAGTCTTCATCCGGGGACAACGTGTCACAATCAATTTATCCAAAGATGGAAACCCAAGGGAATAAGGTCCAGAGCAAAAGTGTGTGAGGTTTGGTAAGTCTTCAAGTTTTAAGTATGCTAATTTTTTGAATGTAACTGCCACATTTGCTTTACCATCCTCCACTGCTACAATTTCTATAATCCTTTCGCATTTAGTCACAGTCATTTTTTGGAGTTGCACCAGAGTTTCGGCAGTTGAGGATGTTAATAAATTGATCAATCCATCACAACACGATATGTCCAATTCTGTCAAATTTAGAAGAAATACCGAGGATGGCACTATGCTTTTCAATTTGTCGCATCATTTTTTGATGTCATGGTCCATTTAGCAATACACTTATCCCGGGAGGCATTATTGGGTGGTCCGGTGCAGTTCCGTTGGATGTATCCAGTTGAAAGATATTTGGGTCGTTTAAAGCGCACTGTTGGGAATAAAGCTAGAGCTGAGGGTTCAATAGCAGAGGCCTATATACACGATAAATGGTTAACGTTTTGCTCTCTATATCTTCGTGGTGTTGAGACACGATTTAATCGTCAAGAGTGAAATGCTGATCTTGAGGCTCCGCCTCCTCGTGAGTTATCAGTGTTTTCCCAGAATGTACGACCCTTGGGTGCACAAACGGGTTACGATTTAATTGATAGAGAGTTGGCTAAAGTTCGTTGGTACGTGTTAAATAATTGCCGAGAGATTGATTGCTATCTCAGGTATGTTGTTGCATGCTTTGAGAAATTATAGTCAAATGTCGTTTAATTATAACTTTTGCGCTGAAAATATTATTTTCTTTTGCACATATATACAGTGATCACATGGATAAACTTAAGATGGAATGCGTAGAGAATATAGAGGCAAGACACGAGGAAGAATTTCCCGAATGGTTTGAACAACGTGTATGAACTAAAACTACATTGTGATTATTTGATTTATAATGTTTTAATTCTGGGTTACTTTTAATACATATATATTATTGAAATTGATAGATTTTGGAACAACGTGCTCATGATCCCGAATCAGTTTCTTCTGAATTGTATGCATTGGCCCGTGGTCCCTCTAATAGAGCACTTCGATACACTGCATGCACGGTTCGAGGTTATAGATTCTATACTCTGGACCGTGAACGTAATAGAAAGACTCAAAACTGTGGTGTGTTGGTCGAGGGAAGTCATGGAACAGAAGATATTGACTATTATGGTGTCATACGTGATATTATCGGATTGAAATATCTGGGTGGGTCTGTAACATATGTCTTTAAGTGTGATTGGTGGGACTTAGGCGGTGGTCGGATGTCGATACATAGGGATAATAACTTTATGAGTGTTAATACGGCATCTAAATGGTACGAAGATGATCCATTCGTATTGGCTTGTCAAGCTACCCAAGTCTATTACTTGATTGATCCAATGAAAAGTGTTGATGAAGATAGCGGAGAGATAACTTGGCGAGTAGTACAGAAATTCGTTCCTCGAAATATTTATGAAGCAGGAACGAGTGCGGATTACGAGAATAGTAGAGATGAAGATGACTCTCCGATAGTAGAGGCCTACCAAGAAGATGGAGAGGGTATTAACTTGTTCGTTGACCTCGGTGCACTCGAGTTGCTCCCCTTGTGTAGAGATGACGTCTCACCCGTCCTTCTTGACCCGTCCGTATTAAATGATCATTCAATTCAAGTTAGTGAAGAAGAAGAAGGAGAAGAGTCAGAAGAAGAAGATGAAGCACAATCCGGGGAGGAAGTGGATAAGGAGGACGAAGAAGAGGTTGATGACGACGACGAAGATGCTATTGAGGGAGATTCTGAAACAAGCATGGAAAATACATCCGAAGATGAAGAATAAAAGTATTAAATATTCTATTCATATATGTAACTATAAAATATTTAACTTTTCAATAATTTTTTCTAATTAATTTTCTTTATCATATTAATCATGCCTCAAGGATGCCGCCAAAACGACAACGAAGAAATTTACCCCCTCCGCCTAGCCCAAGTCCCGAACCTATTGAGGACTCCCCACCTGAGTGTTTCCTTCCTGAAGATCAAGTGCAGATACAAGAGAACGACAATCAGTCGACACCTACCAGTAAGAAAATAACAACATAGTTAATTATATATCAATACTTTTATCTCAATAGTTATATAGATAATATTATATTATATCTAATAGTTGATGCATCCGCTCGTCGCGGTCGTGGTTATACACCTGGCATTTCTCTTGAGAAATGCCGAAGGCATGGAAAACTCAAGGTCAACATTCCTGATAATTCCACTAGAGGCGTGGATGATAGTGCAACAGCGCTTTCCTCATATATTGGTACAGTTGTCCGAGTTTATGCTCCATTTTATGTGCGATCATGGCGAGATGTTTCGCTCGAGATTAAGGAGCACATTCGGAGTCGTGTGCTGGTGAGTTTTTGTTGAGAGTACATTTGTTGTATACTATATTAGTATATTATATTTTTGACGTAATTTGCTTATTAGGATGAATTCGAACTCAACTTTGGCCGTAGCAAGGATTTGAGAACTGTGAATGGGTTGATGGCTACAGTATTCCGACGTCACAAGGGACGATGTCATGACCACTTCAAGAAGTTTGAGATGGTTGAAGAGGCTGCGCAATCCCCTTTCCAGCAGATGAAGTTAGACGATTGGAGAAAGTGCTATGATCTTTTCGCAACTTCAGATTATCAGGTATTATAGATTAATAATATCTAATGATTATTTACATATATATATATTTGGGCTATATATTTTATGTATATATATATCAATTAACATTCTTAATTAATTTTGTAGCATTTAAGTTCTACGAATGCTAATAATAGATCCGCTTTGACTGTCCACCATCGTGCTGGTTCAAGATCATTCCACCGTCTTGCTGAGAAAATGGTAATTAATAATATTATAGAATATATTTATTTATTTAACTATTTTTATTTAAATACTAATATTATCTTTTTAAAATTGCTAATGTGGCTTTGTTAGAAACGTGATGATCCAGAAAACTTTTCTCTCATTCATGTCTACGCTGCTGCTCACATTAATGAGAGTAGTGAGTGGATGGATCCTATCGCTGCAGATAATTATGTAAGCGTTGTTATTTTTGTTAAATAAATTATGCAACATGTGAAAATTTTATTTTTTATTTCTTTTAATACGTTACTTATTGTGTGTTTTCTTTGGCATGACAGGAAAAAATGATGGAGATACAGTCAGTTTCTGGAGAATCCTCTCCGAGTGACATAGACATATTCACGCCAGTGCTCGGGCCCAACTCTAGTATGACAAGAGGTTTGGAACGATCTTTCAAGCATTCTGGTTCATCCTCCTCATCCTCTTCGACTTCACAAATTAATAATCTTACCACAGATTTGGAAGCCGCACGACGCGAGAATGAGTATATGAGGTCGAGGCAGCAAGAGTTGGAGTCCCTCTTAGAGCGACAATCTCATTTAGAGACGCGTTTGCAGGACCAACAGAAAGATCAGGAAGAAAGAATGCGCAATGAAGTCCAACAGCAAGTGCAGCGGGAGATGATGGTGCAAATGGAGCGTGTTATGTCATTGCAACAGAAGCGGGGTGGGCGAGGAAAGAAGAAATGAATTCTCACTTTAATTTGTGTATATAACTTTTACTATCTAATTTTAGAACTTTTTAAGACATTGTTAGTTGTAGAATATTTATGGTGTGTAATATCATACAATTAGTATATTTTTTAATTTCTTAATTTTATAAATTTAGTGTATTTCTGATCTGTACGTTCGAATGTAAAAAAAAACGTTCCAACAAGATTTCACGTTCGAACATACGTTCGAACGTAAATACACGATTTGACGATTAACGTTTGAACATACGTCCGAACGTTGTCATCGTTACGTTCGGATTGTGTTCCCACAACGTTCGAACATAAATTCGAACGTTAAATGCGTTCGAACGTATAAATGTCCGAACACAAATATTATACGTTCGAACTATAATCAATCAACGAACGTCAACTTATGACATTCGAACGTAAATTGCTCGGGTTGGCGTTCGGACGTAAAAATTTACATCCGAACGTTACTTTCTGTGACAGTTTTCAAGCGTCACAAAAAAAGATAACGTTCGAACGTCACTCCAAACGGAACAACTCCAACCGTCACTAAAAATACTTTTAGTGATGGTTCAATAGTAAAGTGTCACTAAATGTATTTTGTGACGCACATCAGGTGACAGTCGTGGTGACGGTTTCAAACTGTCACCAAATGTCTTTAGTGACGTTTCTTTGATTTTTGGTGACGGTTTTCTCTGTCACAAAAGGCAAATTATGTTGTAGTGCCAAGGTGTAGTATACAATGGAGGTTTGGAAGTTATAGCATAGGAGTCGACTGAGGTTAGCACAGATTATTGAATGAAGCTATTAATCATTGGGATTCCTTGGGTGTTGTATTAAGGTTTTGTGGTTAAGGAGATTTCGGATTTTATAGCCACACTAGGTGTAATGGGCGTGATGTGTCATTGGGAGACTAATACGAGTATGATGGAATTGCCTATGAGAATAGACTTGAGAGAGCATTACTCATATTGTTTGGGAGTTTTGATGGTATGTTTTTCTCAAGCATTTTCTTAGTTGTATCTTGTATCTTGCTTAGGCGCTAATGTTTGACCTCACAAATTTCGAGGACGAAATTTTATTTAAGGGGGGAGAATGTGATACACTGTATTTTAGTGTATTTTCACTGAAGGATTAGTTTAATTCATTTGAAGATTGGTTCTCTTGTTTTGAAATTATAAGAGTTTTGTTATATTATTTTATAATATTTTTAATTGTGAAATTGCTATTAATATGCTTTCTTAATATTAAATATTGTTTTGCTTTTAAATTGATCTTTAATTTAAATTAGTTTGTTTATGGGTTTTAAAATTGTTATTGTTGATGGATTTTATTATTGTTTTAATTAAGCCTTTCACTGCGTTTGAATTATTTTATTTAATTTATTGTTTTGAAATCATTTTCGTTGGATCATTTTTTGGGATCCAAATTATAAGGATTGGACCTCATTTCTTTTCCCCATATTTTCTTTCCTCCTTATTTCTTCTCCTTCCCGTGCGCAGCCCCCCTCTCTCATTTCGCTCCTTCAGTCGAACCTCCCTCTCCCAGTCGGCACAGCCGCGCGCCGCCGTGGTCGACACCGCCCACCCCAGCTCCTTCCCCAGCCGCCGGATACCACAACCTACCAATTTCAGGCCACCTCGTGCCGCTTTCGACTCGTAAGCACCACCTAAAGTCGCGGTGTTCCTTGCGTCGCTGCGCTGCCATCGCGCCACCTCCAGCTACCATTTCTTCACCACTTCTTCCTCGACCTTCCAGCTACCTAATGGACCAAACCCCAGCTCCGATCCGTCACCGGTGAAGTCCCATTGTCTACATCTCCGATTTCACCCTTTTTGGCCTTAAACCGCCGCCTACTCCGCCACCCACCGCCAAAGGCCACCACCACTAGCTTCACCAACCTCTCTAGGCCCTACCCTAGCAATTTCAAGACTTAGTTTGTCCCTGTTCAAAAGTGAGTTTTTGAGACCCACCGCTTCAATGTATTTTACACTATTCGGCTGTTGTTTTGTCGCTTCTAGCTCATCCGTGATCCTCCGAAAATTATTATATAGCGCTGTAATTATTTCTCAAATAACTTTTAAGATTTTAATATATTTTTGCGCTAACTCATTTATTATTACTGGGATTGGTTTGTTGTGCTGGACTGAGTCCGAGGAGTTATGGGGTCGGATGGATTGGAGGATGGAGTTATTTATGTGTTTGGTTATATTGTGATTTGGTTGGTTGTTGGATATTGAGGTTGTGTCTGGTTCATTGCATATGCACGCATGATCATGTTTGTAAATGAAAACTGGGTTTTCAGATAATTGCATTCATGTTCATGTGGAGATTTGAAAACGGGATTTTCATGTGGAATGGATTTTGGGTGCGTGTGTATCACGACCCCAAGCTGAGATGGGGTATTATCTCGGTGGAGTTCCTCTGGTCACTCGGGAGCGGAATATACTGAGTGACATCCCCTGGGTTGTCGCTGGGCGACAACGGGATCGGATGAGTTACGTGCCGACTCCGTGGCCCTTCTGCTGGCCGGGGCTAGAGGATGCCTGGCCACGAACGCACTGGGTGAGGAACTGAGCATCGCTCGTTATGCAGCCAGGACGTGCGGATGGTCCCTAGGGGAGACCATGGTGCATATGAATTAATGGATAAATTGCTATTTTCTGAAAAAATGGCGTGTGTTGGATAATGGATTTGTGTGAGTCATTTTCTGGGAAAATGATAGATTATTGTTTTAGGCCATTTTCTGGGAAAATGGTGGAAAATATATTGATGGAAATGTTTTGGGCCAAAACGGGATTTTGGAGTGTGTTAGAAAATATTCATTGTCGGGAAAAATGATATTTTTGAATTTCATGCATATTGCATCATATGCATGCATGGTTGGTTGCATTAATGTGTTTTTATCTCGGAGTGGTTTGGATTATAACTTACCTGCGGTACCATTTTCTGGTACCGTAGATTTGATGTTGATGATGCAGATGCAGAGCCTGAGAAGTTGGCTCCGCTGGAGGAGTGATATGGGATCACTCGTATTTGTATTTCAGCTCTTGTATTATTTTGGGACATTGGTATTGCTTTTAAACGCTTTATTTTTGAATATTTGTATTAAACAATTCTGGTACTTAGTTGACTTATTTATATTATCCGCTACGTTTTGTTGTGGACTTTTGCGTGTTGCACACACTTGAACACTTGTCGTTGGGATGCATGACCCGTGTTGTCATCATCTTGACGTCACGATTCCTATGTTGTTTTGTACGTGAGAGTCGAGGCGTCACAGATCACACAATGAATTTTTTTTTTTTTACACTTTTTTATAATGA
The DNA here is from genome assembly GCA_003123785.1 of Pterocarya stenoptera. Lineage (NCBI taxonomy): Eukaryota > Viridiplantae > Streptophyta > Magnoliopsida > Fagales > Juglandaceae > Pterocarya > Pterocarya stenoptera. The sequence continues at coordinate 425,028 of QEOT01008363.1, read as the reverse complement.
AATTCAATTTTTTATAAAAGGCCTGCTTGAAATTTGTGCGTTTTAGACTTGTAAATACCATTAACAATAATATAACCGTTAGCTGTGCAAAAGTATATTACCCTTAAAAATAGAATAAAAAATCAGAGGAATATTATTTTAGTATTAATTATATATAAAGAGTGGTAGACATGCATGTCTATATATATTTATGAAGCAGTTGCCTTTAGAAATTACTACCGGAAGAGGGTAGGCCGGGCAGGCGTTCAAAATCATAGGAATATTATTTTAGTATTAATTATGTATAAAGAGTCGTAGACATGCATGTGTAGTGTATCATGGTATGAAGACAATGAGTAGAATTTTTCAAATTTTCATTCTAACAGAAGGACCGGCCACCCATTGACATGGATGTTCAGAAACCTATATGAGATATATAGCCAATCATCTCTCTTTTTTGTTCATTTATTTATTTTTTAATTTTAGTTTTTCATAAACCAATTAATTTTTCAAAAATAGTATATATGGACACAACTAGTATATATATATATATATATGCATGATGAAGGTGATAGAGAAGCTTATAACCCAAGCTTAAGCCTTTTCTTTGATGCATGCTAGATGCAAACAAGCAATTAGCAGTCATATAAAATTTATGTCTAATATTTTAGATACAAAAGGATTATATAAAAGTAAATTCACAAAGTGACATATCTTCATGATATGGTATATATGTCACATTCTTACTTTTATAATAAAATATATAATCTAAATATTACATAATTAAGAGCTGACCAGTGCCGGCTAGGATCTAATTTTATGTAGTGTGCCAAAATACATGCGGCCATCATCAAGATTTATGATGGCCGGCAGACAAATTTCACTTAAATAATATTTTATGAATCCATTAATTATAAAATTTAAAAGGTACAAGCTAAGAAAACAAAAAGGACACAAATAGAGATCGAGTGGATCATGACATATTGATGATGATCCTAGGTCTAATATTTATTCGACAAAGACTAATTCGTACATAGATACGTGTCTGCTTGCATTTTCTTCTTGATCGTCAAGATATATATTTATATATAGTTGCATTTGAACTAGTCCAAGAAACCTTTATATAATAAAAGACCACGCATGAGTTAAATAAATATAGTTAGAACACGTATTGGCTTGTCTTCTAGGTATAGGCCGATGCCGGCCACATTTGGTTGAAACTTTCATTCAAGATGATTCACACTTGTATTTGATTAATTAAGTGCTTAGGAGCAACGTAACTCTTCCTTATTATGACCATAAGAACTGAGCAATTGTAATCTAGAAAACAACATATGCATATACTCGAAGAGGTAAATTAAATTAATTGAACAACTATATATTTTAAACCATATTAACTTTGAATTAGCATCCCAGATCTTGCATGCATATATATATAAACGAACTTCTTTCTTTCTATATGCGTTTCAACAATGGCGCTCTCCAACATGGTTTCATTCTTTCTTCAACCTCGAAACATCCATCGACGCCTTTTGAATCAATTCTTCATCTTCTTTTTCTTTCTGCTTCCCCATGCTAAGTCATTTTCCTTCAACTTCCCTAGTTTCCAGGACATAACTATGACCGGAAACATAAAATTCGAGGGTGATGCAATCAGGTCTAGTGATGGAGCTCTTGAACTCACAAAGAATAAACTCGATGGCCCCATCAATGGAAGTGTAGGTCAAGCCTCATATAATGAAGCTGTCCGCCTCAGGGATGCAAAGAACAGGGAAGCTTGCCGATTTCACTACTCATTTCTCCTTTGTCATCAATGCTTTGAATGCATTGGAATATGGTGATGGGATTGCCTTCTTTATTGCACCATTTGAATATGAAATGCCCAACAATTCCGCAGGTGGGACTCTTGGACTGTTTAGCGCTGGATCCAATTCCACTAACACGTCAGTGACTAAAATTGTGGCAGTTGAGTTTGACAGTTTCCAAAATGACTGGGATCCAGATGATAAGCATGTAGGAATCAATGTCAATTCCATTGTCTCTGTGGCGAATGTCACATGGGAAAGCAGCATTAGGGATGGATCAAAGGCAAACGCATGGGTAAGTTATAACTCAACTACCCAAAATCTTAGTGTTTTCCTAACGTATGCTGATAATCCTGTCTTTCGCGGCAACTCCAGCCTTTCCCATAAAGTTGATTTGAGCGAGTTGCCTGATTTGGTTAGAGTTGGTTTCTCCGCTGCTACAGGTGATTACACAGAATTACATACAATACATTCTTGGTCATTCAATTCAAGTTTGGAGGTCGACGAAAATCAAGTTAACAAAAAAAACAAAGTGGGGTTGGGGGTTGGTTTAGGTGTGTGTTTTGGTGTATTGAGTTGTGGATTAGGTCTACTTTGGTTCATCTATTGGAGAAAAAGGGGTGATGGAGAGAATGAAGGTTTGGACGATGATGTCTTTATGGATGATGAATTTGAAAAGGGAACTGGGCCAAGGAGGTTCACTTTTCGTGAACTCAATCATGCAACAAACAACTTTGCCGAAGGAGGGAAGCTTGGGGAGGGAGGATTCGGAGGCGTTTATAAGGGCTTCTTAAGTGAATCCAGTACAGAAATTGCTGTTAAGAGGGTTTCGAAAGGATCAAAGCAAGGGAGAAAGGAGTATATATCAGAAGTGAAAATCATAAGTCGTTTAAGACACAGAAATTTGGTTCAACTTATTGGTTGGTGCCATGCACAGGGTGAGTTCCTCCTCGTGTACGAGTACATGCCTAATGGAAGCCTTGATACTCATCTCTTTGGAGGAAAGATTATGCTAACATGGCCAGTAAGGGATAAGATAGCCCTTGGATTGGCTTCTTCTTTGTTGTACCTTCATGAAGAATGGGAACAATGTGTAGTTCACAGAGATATCAAGTCAAGCAACATCATGTTGGATGCAAATTTCAATGCCAAGCTTGGTGATTTTGGTCTTGCGAGGCTTGTAGACCATGAGTTGGGGTCACAAACAACTGTTTTGGCAGGCACTATGGGCTACCTAGCCCCAGAGTGTGTCACCACAGGCAGGGCAAGTAAGGAATCTGATGTCTATAGTTTTGGGGTGGTTTGCCTTGAGATTGCATGTGGAAGAAAGCCAGTGGACCCAAGGGAAGAACCGAGCAAGGTAAGACTGGTAGAGTGGGTATGGAATCTCTATGGAAAAGGCCAAATCCTTGAAGCTGTTGACAAGGGATTAAGCATGGAATTTGATGAGCAGCAAATGGAACGCTTGATGGTAGTTGGGCTATGGTGTTGCCATCCCGATCCCATTATCCGACCGTCAATAAAGCAAGTGATAAATGTTCTTAATTCCGAAGCTCCGTTGCCCGAACTTCCCTCAAAGTTTCCGGTGCCAATGTATTCTCTACCTCCGGTGAATATGTCATGTATATTCTCCAATACATCATTGGGTCACACAGGGTCAACGAAAGACCGGACACAGTGTTCATGTAGCAGTTGCTCTACTTATTTGTCAAATACGTCAGCGGGTTCTACAACAGCTCTTCTATATTCGGGTGTCGATCATGCTTATAATCATGTTTAATAGATTTACTTCAATTAGGCCGCATTAATGATTTGTGAATTTTTCTTTTTCATATTCTCCAATATGAATTATCTTCATAGCAATTAGCTAGGATTTTGGCCAATCGAGTCATGTTGCTTAAAAGTTTTATTAGTATCAGATTCTTCATGATTCTTTTGCCGCTAGCAAAGTTTTGATATATATCGTAGTACTGGCGCCCGAAAGGCATATTAATTTGTCTCCACAACGTCCTATACTGTTGGAATATCCAAAATGTAATAGATGAATTAGAGTTAAAGTCTCAAGTAGCCAAACAGAAGGCTTTATCTGTCATTTGACAGTTAAGTTAGTTATGCTAGTTATGCCAGATGTCAGTAGTTGATTAGTATTATTTTTAAGTTTCAAGTGTATAAATAGAGGTACTCTGCACAGAGTTAATCAATCGAAGTAAATGAGAATTTCAATCCAAAATACATCTCTTCATTCCTCTGTTTTCCTTTACAATTCTGTAATTCTGTACATTTTCACATGGTATCATTGAGAATAAATATTTTTCCACTGTTTTCTTGATCTTTCTTGATCCTTCTTGATTTACAATGTCTGATAATCTTGAGGAGAATGCTTCTATGGCACACACTCCTTCGTCAAATGCCTCTACACCGAATCTTTCTGATGATTCATCCAGCTGCTACTACTTGCATCCGTCTGACAATCCTGGTGCACTTCTGGTTTCTGAGATATTCACTGGTGAAAATTACATTGCATGGAGTAGATCTATGTCAATTGCTCTAACAGTGAAAAATAAGATTGCCTTTGTTGATGGATCTTTGGTTCAACCTATCAGTAATAATCCTTACCTTCGGGTTGCCTGGCTAAGAGCCAACAATCTTGTTTTGTCTTGGCTAATGAATTCAATTGCCAAAGAAATCCGTGGTAGTCTTCTTTACTTTACAAATGCTTTTGATATCTGGGAAGAACTGAGAACCAGGTATCTTCGAAGTGATGGACCAAGAGTTTTTTCTTTGGAAAAATCTTTAAGTTCTATTTCTCAAAACTCAAAATCTGTCACTGAATATTTCAGTGATTTCAAGGCTTTATGGGATGAATACATTAGCTACCGACCAATTCCTAGTTGCAGATGTGGGAATCTTAATAATTGTTCATGTAACATTTTGAAGAATCTGACAGATCGACAGCAATCAGATTATGTAATGAAGTTTCTTGTGGGTCTTCATGACTCTTATTCTGCAGTCAGGAGTCAATTGCTACTTCAATCTCCTCTACCATCTATGAGCAGAGTTTTTTCCTTACTTTTACAAGAAGAGAGTCAAAGATCCTTGACTAATGCAGTTGGCATTTCCATTGATTCACAAGCAATGGTTGCTGAACAATCATCAAGAACAGTTTCAACAAATCGATTCACAAAGCAGAAAGGAAAGTCTAATGCAATCTGCTCTCATTGTGGTTATTCGGGTCACCTTGTTGATAAATGTTTTCAGTTAATTGGATATCCTCCTGAATGGAAGGGCCCAAGAGGAAAAAGATTCAATTCTACACCAACTGCAGCAACGAATTTTCAAAGATTGCCTACTGCAAATAACACTACTGCTTTGGAGCAAAATTCAAGTAATCCTAACATAATTTTCTCTCAAGAGCAAATACAAAATCTGCTCACTCTTGCAAATAGTCTTTCCAGCTCAAACATAAACTCTACTGCAACTGCTAATGTTGCATCCACTTCAGGTAATTCTTTTTCTTGTAATACAATTTCTATATCAAAGAATCAATTTACTTGGATTCTTGATACAGGAGCAACAGATCATATGATCTGTTCTCCTCTTCTATTTGATTCAATTGTTTTACCTAAAACACCTTCCAAGGTTCATTTACCTAATGGCCAAACAGTTCCAATTATCTTCACTGGATCTGTAAAATTTTCTCCTGATATCATTTTACACAATGCTCTTTATGTTCCATCCTTCAACATCAATCTTGTTTCTGCATCAAGATTAACTAATGATAACTCAATTGGATTATTTTTTCTTCAATCCAAATGTATCTTGCAGGACCTCAGCAAATGGAGGATGATTGGGCTTGCTGAAGTTCAATCTGGTCTATACCATCTTCAAAAAGCATCTACTCAAGCAAATAATGAAATGCTTCCTAGTTCAATTGGTTTACCTTCTAGTTCTTTGGTTGAATCTTGTACTGTTAATTCTGATCTATGGCGTTTTCGTTTAGGCCATATTCCAAATACAAAAATACAACTCATAAGTACTTCTGATTCTTCTGTAAAGGCTACTCACAATAATGTCTGTGAGATTTGCCCATTAGCTAAGCAGAAAAAGTTATCCTTTCCTGTATCAAACAGTCAATCAAATAAAGCTTTTCAATTGGTTCACATCGATATCTGGGGGCCTTTCTCTATTCCTTCATATTCTGGTTATAGATTCTTCCTTACCATTGTTGATGATTACACCAGATTCACCTGCTTATTCTTAATGAAAACCAAAACAGAAACTCGAGTTATTCTTACCAACTTTCTTGCTTATGTTCATACTCATTTCAACACTAATATTCAAACTCTTAGATCAGATAATGGCCAAGAGTTTACTATGCATGATTTCTATCAAGAACATGGCATTATTCATCAATTATCATGTGTTGAAACACCTGAACAAAATGGAAGGGTTGAAAGAAAACATCAACACCTATTGAATGTAGCTAGATCTCTCATGTTTCAGTCAAAACTGCCTTTATCCTACTGGACAGATTGTGTTTTAACAGCTACACATTTGATAAATCGTACTCCATCATCTATTCTAAATAATCAAACACCATATCATCTTTTATTCCAAAAGCCGCCAAACTACAACTATTTCAAAGTCTTTGGTTGTTTATGTTTTGCTAGTACAATCACAAGCAACCGAGGCAAATTCCAACCAAGAGCCACAAAATGTATCTTTCTTGGTTATCCACCAAACATAAAAGGGTACAAAGTACTTGACTTAACAAATCTCAGAACCTTTGTATCTCGAAATGTAGTTTTTCATGAGTCTACATTTTCCTCTATTCCAGATAAAACTCATATACCTTTTGTTTTTCCAGATTTTCCTCAAATATATGAACCAATATCCTGCATTTCAGACAAACCAGTTGCTATACCTTCTATTCCTACAAATTCAACTTCCACAAATTCTGTTCCAGCATTTTCAATTTCTGAGAATGCAATCTCTGTAAACAATAATACTAATAGTCTTAGAAGGTCTGAAAGAACTAAGCATTTACCAAAATACTTGCAGAATTATTATCGTGGTAATATGACTAAGGTTTCTTCAGCAACTCAAGCACCTTCAAGCTGCTTCTTATCTGGTAAGCCCCATTCTATATTCTCCTTCTTATCTGATTCTAAATTGTCATCTAAACATAAAGCTTTCATTTCTGCTATTTCAACCACTTTTGAACCCAAAACTTACAAACAGGCCAGCTCAATTCCTCATTGGCAAACTGCCATGACTGCTGAAATTAAAGCTCTTGAACATAATAAAACTTGGGATCTTGCAATTTTGCCTCCAAATAAAACTGCTATAGGTTGTAAGTGGGTATATCGAGTGAAATTTAAGGCAGATGGAAGTGTTGAAAGGTACAAAGCTAGGCTAGTAGCCAAGGGCTACACTCAACAAGAGGGACTTGATTTCTTTGACACATATTCTCCTGTTGCAAAGATGACAACAGTTAGAGTTCTTCTTGCTATTGCAGCAATTAAACAATGGCATTTACATCAACTTGATGTAAATAATGCCTTCTTGCATGGAGACTTAAATGAGGAGGGTTATATGCAACTGCCACCAGGATTTTCAACTCCAAATGACCCTCGGGTTTGTAAACTCAAAAAGAGTTTGTATGGTTTGAAACAAGCTTCAAGGCAGTGGTTCTCAAAGTTGTCTTCATCTTTACTACATTTTGGTTTCAGCCAAGCAAAGTCAGATTCAAGTCTTTTTATCAAACAAACATCAACTAGTTTTATAGCTTTACTAATCTATGTTGATGATGTTATAATAACCTCCAATGACCTTGAAGAAATAACTATTGTGAAAAAGTTTCTTCATGAATCTTTTACTATAAAAGATTTGGGTGAACTGAAATATTTTTTGGGCATTGAAGTAGCCAGATCAGCAAAAGGTATTGCTTTATGCCAACGGAAATATGCTCTAGATGTGTTGGAAGACAGTGGTTTGTCTGGCTCTAAACCAGTTGGCTTCCCTATGGAATCAAATCTGAAACTTACTGCTAATGATCCAAGTCCTTTATTATCTGATCCTGCATCCTATAGAAGACTTGTTGGCAGACTTCTTTATCTAACAATCACAAGACCAGACTTAGCATATGCAGTGCAAGCTCTCAGCCAGTTCATGTCTAATCCTCATACAATGCACTTACAAGCTGTAGAGAGAGTCCTTCGATACATTAAGGCAACACCAGGTCAAGGATTATTTCTAAAAGCTTCATCTAATTTGCATTTAAAGGCATATTCCGATAGTGATTGGGGTGGATGCATTGATACTAGAAGAAGTGTAACTGGTTTTACAGTCTTCATAGGAGATTCTCTTGTATCTTGGAAGTCAAAGAAGCAACCTACTGTAAGTAGGTCCTCGGCAGAAGCTGAATATAGAGCTTTAGCTACTACAACCTATGAGCTTCAATGGTTGGTTTATTTGTTAGCTGATTTGAAAGTAAAGCATCCTTAAGCTGCATTGCTATACACGGATAGCAAACCTGCTTCAGAAATTGCTTCCAACCCAGTACAGCATGAAAGAACAAAACATATACAGCTCGATTGTCATCTGGTTAGAGAAAAATTGCAAGAAGGTTTGATAAAAGTCATCCATATTCCTTCAAAGCACCAATTGGCAGATATACTAACCAAACCTCTCGGGTGCCTCAATTTTCATCATCTTGTTAGCAAGATGGGAATGATAAATATTCATTCTCATCTTGAGGGGGGGTGTTGGAATATCCAAAATGTAATAGATGAATTAGAGTTAAAGTCTCAAGTAGCCAAACAGAAGGCTTTATCTGTCATTTGACAGTTAAGTTAGTTATGCTAGTTATGCCAGATGTCAGTAGTTGATTAGTATTATTTTGAAGTTTCAAGTGTATAAATAGAGGTACTCTGTACAGAGTTAATCAATCGAAGTAAATGAGAATTTCAATCCAAAATACATCTCTTCATTCCTCTGTTTTCCTTTACAATTCTGTAATTCTGTACATTTTCACATATACACAAAACAAACGTCCTAAGCCGACAACTCGATCCGTAAGAAACGTAGAGAAACCTGAAAACTCAAGGGGGAGTACTGATAAGAGAGAGCCGATGTATGCATGGTTGAAATGATCATCAGCCCCACCAAAATTCACATCAGACGAAAAGTTGATGGGAGAATGGTGAGATCAGAGTAGTATTTAACATCGATCGGTCGATCTTTTGCCTTTTATTACCGTGCGCGCCCACTCATATTCCTTCTACGCCCAATATCATTGATCTTCTTGAGTTATTCTAGATAGCAGCTACTCGATCAACTATTTTTTTCTCTTGTTCTTCAAAGTTAGTCTTCTTTATTGAACGCTTTTTCTCTTCCTTTCCCAGCTTGTTTGTCACCTTCTGCATATTTCCTATCTAGTGTCGATCGCTATCTTCCAAGATTCATTTCATTACAGCATCACTTCTATTGTATCAATATAATGCAGGACCATCTATACACACACATGCACAGTACTTTGAAATGCCAACCGTGACCGATTATATATATATATATATATATATGATATTAATGTTAGAGGCACCCTAAAGCAATTAATTTGCTATCATTAATGACTTCAGGGGTCTATCACTATCGTCGTCTAATACAAAAGCACAACCTTTTTTCATGAAGTCCTAGCTGGCCTGTCAACGTTGGGTCAAACGCCCACGATCCATCATATATATTTGTGGCACTGACCCTTTATTTTGTATTTAGTACAAGACAACTCCTACATACATAAATAGATTACATAAAAATAAATCTATGAATTAATATAGTTTTATAGGATCTATTAAATCTACTTTACAATAAAAGTAATTTTATAATCTGACGTATCACATCAAATCATATTAATTTCATGTGAATTTATTTTTGTATAATTCTTTTGTGTCTAAAATATTTTCCTTAGTATAAAATTAAGGATATATGGTACCGCATGAGATTTCACGTAATTTGAGAGAGAAACGTTCTTGCACTCTAATTATTTTGATGGGCTCTAATTTTAATTTTAGAATAAAAGCTCAAAGTAATTTATATAGAAGCTAACAAAAACGAGAGGAAAAGATCAAGGGTTGGGATATATATGTTATGAACCATTGGGCTGGGTTTGATGAGCTTCCATCCCAGCGTCATGTTTTATTTTAATTGATTGTTAGAGTTGTTAGTGGCCTATGGCCTTTTGCTGTTAGTTGTTGAATGAAGGGAAGGGAGTGGTGCTGAATGCATCTGCGATCTAGAAGAATCTAAGTTCGTTGTTTGTCTAGAGGAAGGAATTTCCTCGAAGAATTCCAGTGTAACTATCTAATACTATTTCCATATTTTCATCGTCTTCTTCCTTGTGTTCATCTCTTTTACATTTTGTCAAACACATCGCATGTATTACTGTATTTCCAACGCAGTAATTCTATCCCCATTTCCATCACTTTTTCCTTGATACAAGCAACCACCCCATCAGGTCCCTTGCAATATAATATACGTTAGTAATAGATCTAATTAATTAGAAGGAATATTCGACTTCTATATATGAAGAAGATGGCTCTACAAGATCAAGGACCACCTTCTTTTAAAAAAAAAAAAAAAAAGTTCAAGGACCACCTCACTAGTTATCATTAATTACTTGACATTTTCTTTACTTACCGAGTTTGAATATTAATTAATCTGTCATATTCCAAGAAAATCATCTGTTTTTAGGCCCTGGAACAGTGGCCGAACCAGGAATTTGTTTTAGGGGGGGCCAAGCAAAGCTAAAATTATAATAAAATATTTTTTGTTCTATTTCTATATATTTTTTTTTTTTTTGAGGTATAGAACAATCTGATAGTAAGATCTAAAATAAAAATAAAATACGTTTAATATGACCCATGTATTAAAAAATTATATGATATGTCAAGAACAATATATCATTAAAATAACATAAAGACACTCATGCAAATATATCAAATAAAAGAAATACAGAATGTCTAAAATTGTAACTTGCGTTCTTTTAAAGAAACAAAATCATCAAGTATTGAATCTAAATCAAAATTCTTAGCTATTTCTCTTTCAATATAGACAACTAAATTATTTGCTAGAAACTCATCTTCAATTTTGTTACGAAGTCTTGTTTTAACAATCTTCATAGCTGAGAATGCCCGTTCACCAGTCGCTGTAGATACTGGAAGAGTCAAAACAAGACGAATCAATCTATCAATAAGATAGTATGTTTTTTATTTCTCTGTCTCTACCAATTTTCGACATAAATCTGCAATGGATGACAAACTCTGAAACTTCGGATTAGTAAGCACATCAACTTCAAAATGCTTCAATTGAAACCTTAAATTAATTTTCTCATTCTCAGAAAAATCAAAAGGATAATACTCTTCTGCAAGACAACAGATATCATCAATATTAAAGGATTTATAAGCATCATTTGGATCTAAAGCTGAGCTAAGAGCTAAAAGCTTTGTTGCTCCTTCACCAAACCTATTGTCAAGCTCTTGCATTTGAAAATCTATAGTAGCATTAAATATTTCAAAATGATAATGATGCTCTATCGTAATGTGATCTCGTTGATGACGACCACGCCCTTGTACATAACGAGAGCTCAATTCTGGAATGTCAATATCAAATTTCTTGGAGAAAGAGACAACATTCTCAAGCAGATTTTCCCAACCTTCATTTCTCAACTTTTGAATGAGTCCTTTTGTAGTAGAAACCATATTCATGGCATTCAAGATGTCTTGAGATTTTTGCTACAAAACTTGACTAAGAACATCAGTAATACCCATGATTTCCTTCATTAAATGTAAAATAAATATAAATTGGAATGATGTAATCATTTTATAAGTAGCATTTGCATCCCCGCGTTGAGAGTAAGTGGATCCTTCTTGTATTATGTTTTCAAGCACTGAGCAAGTGGCTCCAAACATTCGTAGTAGACTGCAAATAGAATAAAAATGAGAGCCCCAACGAGAATCACCGGCTCGTTTGACAGTGCCAATTTGGTTAGCTCCTTTCCCAGTTTCAAGTTCGTCAATAGCTATCATATGTGCAATTTGTGTTGCCTGAGCAGCTTGCAGTTCATCATGACGTTTACATGAAGCCCCCACCACATTGATAATGAAATTCAAATTTGAGAAAAACTCATGAACAGAAACTACCTCTCTAGATGCAGCAACTAATGCTAACTGTAATCGGTGAGCAAAACAATGAACATAGTATGCATATGGGCAATCTTTAAGAAATAATGCTTGCAATCCTTTCCATTCACCACGCATATTACTAGCACCATCATATCCTTGCCCACGAATATTTTGAATATCAAGACAATGAATAGAAAAAACGGTAGATATTTCATTCTTTAGAGTCAATGCCGATGTATCTTTAACATGTACAAGATCAAAAAATCGTTCTTGTATAAAACCATCATGATCAACAAATCTCAAGATTATAGCCATTTGCTCCCTCTTAGACTCATCTCGTGCCTCATCAACAATAATGCAAAATTTAGAATTTCCAACATCTTCACGAATTTTATTTCTCACTTTTTTTGCAAGAACTTCCAAAATCTCTTTTTGAATTTTGGGTGAAGTATACTTTGAAGATTTAGGAGCATTTTCTAAAACAAGTTTTCCAACCTTGTCATTATATGAAGCCAAAAGTTTAAGCATCTCAAGAAAATTACCTCGATTTTTTGAATCAAGGGTCTCATCATGACCTCTAAAAGCACATCCTTGAAATGCAAGCCATCGAACAACATCAATAGATGCTTTTACTCGGAGTCGATTGTTGAGAATTTGCTCGGAGCTTTGTGCATTCATTACTTTATCAATATGCTGTGATTGTTTTAATAAATCCTCACAAGCTTTCACAGCATTATTATGACAAGAGCAAGGATCCTCCCCAATATGATTCAAAAAGGCACAATGTTTTCCATCATTAATCTTCTTCCAATTTCTGAATCCTATGACAGTAAATACATCCCATCCAGAACGTTGAGATGCTTTCATTGTAAAAAGATAACAAGGTAAACAATATGCAGCATCTTTTGATGGAGAATACTCTAGCCAAGATGCGAATTGTACAAACCAAGAAGCTTGAAAGCGGCGAGGATGCTTTTCAGAACCAGAAAATGGATATTTTAAGAGACGTATCTGATATGGACCCATTTTCAAGTAAGCTCTTCTTATTTCATCACGTTGATTGACCGGATAGTCCCACATAGGAGGACGTAATCCTGGATCTCGTTGTAGAGAAAATATATCAATTTCTCTAGAATCAAGAGTTGACGATGTAAAATTAATTTCTTCAGACTCCACAATTGGAGAGCTAAGATCAGGATTTTCCTCAGGTTCAATCCTTGGAATTTTAGAAGAATTTTCTGGAGTATCAACTTCCTTTCTTTTGAAGAATGAGTCGATAGTTCTCAATTTAGACATAATTCATGAACCTAATTTTAAAATCAAATTGAAACATATAAAATAAAGTTAGATATATATATGAATTCAATTACTCATGAAATATGAATTTAAAGTTAATCTTTAAGCACAAATAATCATTCAATAGACATAATTATATATAAGCCAAACTAAGTAGTAATCAATCTATTTAAAAAAGAAAAAAAAAATTAAACAAAAATACAACTATATGATACATCAATACATGAAAGAAGGGGAAAAGTGAAAAAAAAACTTTAAAAACACTGCATCAAACTTAATAGATTCAATACAATTATATATATGAATGAACATTAAAATCGAAAAAGAGAAAAAAGAAAAAAATCAAACCATATATGATTATATCAGACGATCTGGCGAAAAACTTTAAATTGTTTGAGGAGATGAACGAGATGAACGTAGCGTGTAGCCTTGTAGGTCCGTTACGTCCGTAAGCCTCAAGCTAGCTGCTAGCCTTTTGGCTGTTTGGCAGTCGGCAGATGAAGACAACTTGAACTTGTAAAGTTTACTTTTGAATAAAAAAGCTAAAAGGGTGCAGGTGGCTTTTGAATAGAATAAGCGTGCGGCGGCATGAAGGACCATCCAAATTCTTTTGTATTTATGGAGAGTAAAAGGGTATAATTAGGTTATTAGATCATTTTATTTTATGTGAGATGTATTTTATTTATTTTATTTTTAAATTAAATTAAATTTTTAAAAATTAGACTTATAAGTAATTAATCAATAAAATTAAAATAATTTTATAGAAGTCTAAGATAATTTTTTTAGAGGGGGCCAACACAAAATAAAATCAATATAATCTTATTAAATTATAAAAATTTAATATATATTTATTTTTTTTCCAAACTTTTGGGGGGGGGGGCGGTCGCCCCCTGCCCCTACATAGGTCCGCCCCTGCCCTTGAATTCGGAGGTCTCACTACTATTTATTACTGTGCAAAAATTTTAACTCATAAATTTTATTACTATTTACAAATTATTTTTACTTACCTCATCTCATCTCATCTTTGAATTCAAACGAGACCTAATCTTTCTGAGTTCTTTAAGTTAGTTCTGGATGGTCTATGTAGGTGGCTGTAAGTTTGGTGTTCCGCGGTGTTTTGCATTTGTGCATATGACAACAAATAGCTCAAAATACTCTGTCAGCCGAGAAAAGTATATTAAATCCACAGCACTTGACACTTGCATAATTTAATTGGTAAAATATGTTTAAAATAATATCAATTCTTTAAATTAAATCTTATCATATGCCAAGTATTTATATGTTGTATCCTCCACATCGGTTTGTGTGAAATCAATATTTATCTAAAAAATTTAAATTGGCCGGAAGTAAAGTAAATCAATATTTTAAATTCATTTCTCAAGCTGTACTTTGGCTTGACAATTGTATGTAATCTTTCTTGATTAATGAAAGTTTTCAGTTTTCCTATAAAAAAAAAAAAAAAAAGAATTAATTCCCTCAAGTAAACTCACCATGCAGATTATTACCTTCTTTCCAATGATGTAAAGGATATATCGTGCATTTCGACTGTTGACGACATATTTTGCACACCGGTTCACGAGCTCAACGATCCTACACAAGCAATGTAAGGGCTCGATGAGTGATTAAGCACCTCCAATGCCTAGGTTAGTTATTAGGGTGATAGAGAGGATTTCCTGTGTAAGAGTGCATGAGAGTTTATTTTTGACCTGGGGTTAAGTCTTGATACTTCCTATCGAGGTGGGCCCCACTTCCTGTGTCAAGGGCGTCTGTCTCCTGTATAGGGTACCATGCCGTCACGTTTAATGCAGTGTAGTTCTCCCGGGTCACATCCCATGTGGTAGGTGGGTGAGTGCAATCACTATCTAGGCATTTTGTTAGGAACAATGCCTCACATAAGGATATCCTGTCTGCGCTTCGTATCTGCACATTTAATGCGGAGTGGCGTCCTCGCAAGTCATCCGGATAGGTTGCATCAAAGCAAGTATTGTCCCATCTTCCATGCTAATCCTTTTTCCACCTGGGCTCTAGGCCCTCTTTCTCTTTCATCGCTTGGTGGGCCGGTTACATCCTGACCATTGGGTTTCCTAGACCTGGTCTAGGCCCGGTCTAGTGGAGACTAAAAATATCCCTTCAAACCACCTTTGTAATTTTATCTCTTGAATGAAGTTTTGCATCTTTA
This sequence comes from Pterocarya stenoptera, assembly GCA_003123785.1. Lineage (NCBI taxonomy): Eukaryota > Viridiplantae > Streptophyta > Magnoliopsida > Fagales > Juglandaceae > Pterocarya > Pterocarya stenoptera. The sequence continues at coordinate 409,588 of QEOT01008363.1, read as the reverse complement.
ATTTATTTGCAGGACCCATGATGTAGACATGGGCTCATGCACTGGGCCTAGTTCAGCCTCCTAGCTCTACAGCAACTGAACATGGTCGAAAGCCTCCTTATTCTCTATGCCCTTCACAAGTACTTGTACAGTAGTTGTACCGAGGCAGATCTGCCATATGTATCACAAAACATCAGCTGCTCAACATTCTTAAATTTGAAAGCCAATTCTCCTAGCTAGCTACTATTTTATACATTTCTTATTGGGTGGCCGGATTGGGCTCTCACTATACCATGATAAAACCTAAAAACTCAGAAAAAAAAAAAACTATTATTTATGTGACAAGAAATTCTATGTACTATATGCCATTGGGAAGTAATGTAGCCATGTGAATTGTACATTGAGATCAAATGATGGAATCAAGAATCTCATTTCAAAATTAAAAAAAAAAGGTTATAATAATAAATGAAAAATTCTATACACTATGTAAGATGATGTGGCACATATATCACCATTGGATAATCTTTTATTGGATGATTATTTATCATCTAATAGTGATGATAAATGTGCCACATCTTACATAGTGAGATGAAAGTGTGATGGTAGTGTGGTGTATAACATTACTCTTAACTTGGCTGAGTAATGCTATACACCACACTATCATCTCACTTTCCTCCTATTATGATGCAGGGGGATCCGAGACAGATGATGCTGAGCTGTCAGATTGCACCTTGATGGCGCTGAGATACCATGAGTTGGCAGATCAGCACAAAGGCAGGAATTGATTGTGATATGTTCCTCATTGGGGCCGTTTTGAGTGTGTTTCAGTCTTTTGGCCATAACTTTGGCTACGGGTGTCGAAATCGCACATAAGACCCCAATTCGACCTCAAATTCTGCTGTTTTCCCCTCCGAATCACTAGTTTTAGTTATTTTTTTACTATTTATGGTAATTTTTCGCTTGTCAATTAGGAAGTCGTTTTAAATCCGATTTGGGCCGGATTTTTTGCAGATTGTTTATTTTATTTTGAATTTCAATTTAGAGTGATTTCTGAGATTTTGCTATTTTTGGCAAAATTCGGATAAACACGATGTTTGGCTATAACAGTCCGGCTTGTGGACTGATTTGGGGATTTTGTTTGATTTTATAATATTCCGTTAAACCCTAGAGACTTTTCTCTCTGGTTTTGGCGAATTTTCTCCTGTGAATCATCTGTTGGAACTAGCCTACAGGATAATCGCTATCCTGTCCGGCGTCATATTATGTAAGATGTGACTACAACAATTTTGTTTTTTAGAGACGATATTTATTTGGGACGAATTAAATTTCATCATTTAAAGTACTTATTTGAGAAGAAATAAATTTCGTCTCAAAACATGGATGAGGTTCTCAGCCCATTCGAATAGATAAGTATTTGTTCGAACGATATCTTCTGTGACGAAATATTTCATCATCAAACATAGAAAACCTTTCGAATAGACAAAAATACGTTCAAACAGAGATTTAACGACTGTTCGAATGGTTTAGTATATGTTCGAATAGTAATTCTGGTGGGAAAGTACATATAATTTTCCTGGGAGAAGTTCAAAGCCGTTTGAACTGAAATGTTATGCTCGAACCGAAGTTTTTGGTGCAAAAATTTGGCAGGGATGGTTGCAACATTGTTCGAACGTACATGTTATGTTCGAACTATTTCGAACACCACATTTATTCATTCGAACTAGTTGTTTGGTGGAAAATTATAAATAAATCTGGAGGAAAATTATTGCAACATTGTTCGAATGGACGTGTTCTGTTCGAACAGGAACATATTTCGTTCGAATGCTTAAATAAGCATTCGAACGGTGGCGTTTAATTATAATAATTTATTAAAAGGCATCAAAATACCTTCAAGATAAATATTATTTAAATTTACTAGTTATCATTTTCAAAATATAAAAAAGATAGCTATATTATATAGTATTATTTATGGTGAATTAAAATATTTCATATTCATAAAAATTTTATGTAATTAATTTAAAAATGTTTTATTGAGTTTTTTTTAATGTTAAATAAGATTTTTAATTAAATAAACATTACTTTATAAAGAGTTTCATTTTTTATATTATCATGAACGGTAATTAAAATAAGAGAAATTATTTTTGACAATAAACAAGCTAACAAACACCAAAAATAAAAATGATACACTAATTAAATCCAAAAACCATAATGTTCAATACAACATAAAAAAGTGAAGTAAAAAATAAAACTATCTACTAGTTAAGGTGATCAAAATCCTCATGTATGACAGATAGGCATCCCTCCATCTCTTGCAGTTTCTCCATGATGGGCTTAACGATCCTCTGCATCTCCTGGATCAAAAGTTGGTGATCCTCCTCGAGTAAGGATCTGACCTCATCCAAAGTAGCCCCAGCAGTCTGTCTCTCTACATCGGCAGCAGTAGAAGCTGGATCACTCGCCCTGCCACTATCTTCTACCGCTGGAACATTAGCTTGAGTCTTCCGCAAATGGCCCTCTCTCCTGCTGAATGTGATATTGTTAAAGGGCCTAATCTGTGACTGCCTCCACTCTGTCATTTGCACATTAACCCCCAATTGGACTAGGTGGTTAGAGATCATCATGAGTGCAAATGATAGGCTACCTCCACTAGAATAGCGTGACTTAGATTGAATGCGAAGGAAGAAATATAATGGTAGATCAATTGGCTCTCCTCATGCTATCCGTAACATAATCGAGCTCGCTCGATGCCAAAATTTGTTGTGTTTCCTTGGATCAACGTTATGGGAAACAATTAAATTTAGCATTCTAAAAAATGATATACTACCTACCTGTCTGATGACCTTACTGCCCTCATATGGAGGAGTCGAAGCATCCAGCATCAACCGACCAACCTCATCGTCTGTGGGACCATCATCTACTGGATTTAGAGAGAGAGAGGAGCAGCTTTGTAGTTGAGGTAATATATATATATTTTTTTTTATGTATTTCAAATTATATATAGTTTTTTTTTAGATTTGATTTATGGTTTTTCTCATAAAGATTTATCTACATGTAGGTATTGATGATTTGTGGAGATTTATTCGATTGCAAAAATTTGAGGTAAGGTTTCTTAAACATTTTGGTATGAATAATATAGTGTTTCGTTAATGTTTGTGAAATTAATGTTAATGTTTGTGAAATTAATGTTAATTTTTTTAGTATGTTAGTGTGATTTGGGGATGAATAATTTTGTATTTGTGATAAAAATTAGTGTAATGTATTTGGCTATTGATGTATTTATATATATTGTGTGATTTGTGAAAATAATTAGAGTTATGTATTTTATGATTGAAGTATTTTAGTTTTTGGGACTATTTGTGAAAAATTGGATTAATGTTAATGTTATTATGGAATATTTTAGTAAGAAAGTTTGATATGTTATTAATGTGTGATTTGTGAATTAATTAGTGTAATATTGTTAATGTTGTTAGTATGTTATTGTGATTTGGGGATGAATAATATGGTGATTTGTAATATTGTTAGTGATATTTATTTGTGATATTGTTGGTTTGTGAAATTAATTTGTTAATTTGTGATATTGTTTTGTGATATTGTTAGTTTGTGAAATTAATAAGTGTAATAAATACCCAAATTAAATACCCAAATGTAATATGAATTTGCATAAAATACACAAATTAAAATAATATGAACTATTTGCATAAAATGCCCTAATTAACCAGTGGCATAGAATACCTATTTAAACCTCGACCTAATTACCTATTAATTTAATATGAATTATTTGCATAAAATGTCCAAATTATAATAATATGAATTATTTCCATAAAATACCAAAATTAAAATACAAACCATTGACTTGTCCTAATTAAATTAAAAACCAACAAACCAATGGTTTTAAATAAACACTAAATAATATAAATTATTTCCATAAAATATCCAAAAGAAAAAAATACAATTATTTTCATAAAATACCCAAATTAAAATAATATAAACCAACAAACCAATTACCTATAAATTAAACAAGGGGTGAAGTTTTTCTATAGAATTTGCTCGTGAGAATGTTGACAGTCGAGGTTTTATAAGATGTCTATGCAAGAAGTGCAAAAACCTTAGTTCTTATAACTTGGTGGTAGTGTAGGAGCATTTATATATAAATGGAATCGATCCTAAAAACTCACCTTGGGTCTTACATGGAAAACCATTTCCTAAAGGAGTTAGATTTGGCACTCAGTCTAATCATATGGAGGAAGGTAATGACATCGACATAGATAACATAAATGTGGATGTTTCTTATGATAATTAAGAGGATATGGCAGAGATGTTAGGTGATCTTGGTGCAGAAATGTTCGGGGCGATGGATGGAGAATGAACATCTACACAATCATTTGAGGGAAATAGAAATTTTTGAAGACTATGGCAGGATGCACAACGAGAACTGTACGAGGAATGCACCCATCATAACAAGTTGTCTTTCACGGTGAAGTTGCTCCATATTAAGTCTATATGTCGTATATCTACAAAGGCCATCGACATGTTGCTCAAACTATTTATAGAGGCTCTCCCACAAGATAACGTATTACCCTATAATTTTTATGAAGCGGAGCCATTTAAGCAAGGTTTAGGATTTGATTATAATATCATTTACGCATGTAAGAATGACGGTGTTCTCTTTTGATAAAAATATGCAGAATTTGATTTATGTCCATTGTGTCATGAGTCAATATGGACATCCGATAAGCGTAATGTATCCCAAAAAGTGTTAAGACATTTTCTGTTGATTCTTGACTTCAAAGATTGTTTATGTCCCGGTTGACTGCGAAAGATATATCTTGGTATCACATAGAAAGAGTCCAAAATAAAAACTTCCTCTCGCATCCTGCAGATTCTTTGCAATGGAAAAATTTTGATGTCGAGTACCCATGGTTTGCCGAAGAAGCTCACAATGTACATCTTGGTTTAGCAACAGATGGTTTTAAGCCATTTGGCAACATGAACACTTCTCATTGTACTTGGCTTGTCAAATTAATACCCTATAATTTGTCACATTGGAAGTGCATGAAGAATCCATATTTTATAATGACTCTACTGATACTAGGGCTAAGGTCATCACTAGGGAAGGAAATAGACGTATATCTTCAGCCACTGATTGTAGAGTTGAAAGAGTTGTGGGATCAGGGTATTAGTACATACGATGTGGCCTTGTCGCGGGAGTTCAAGATGCATGCTGCAGTATTGTGGACAATAAATGATTTTTCAGCATACGAAAACTTGTTTGGGTGGAGTACAAAAGGTAAAATGGTTTGTCCTATTTGTAATAAAGATACTTAGTCTCAATAGTTGACAAATGGTAGAAAATTATGTTTTATGGGCCACCATTGATATTTACGATATGATCATAGATGGCGTTCAAATAGATCGATGTTTGATGTAAGTGTTGAGTGTAAGTCATCACCGCTAGAGCTGTCTGGGAATGATATTATCACGCAGTTGTGGGATGTTTCATAAAAGAGACTTGGGAAGGATGCAAGAGCTCGAAAGAGGAAACAACAAGCAGTGGAGTTGAGTTGGAAAAAAAAAAATATTTTCTTTGAGTTGCCATACTGGTCTACCTTGACACTGTGCCACAATCTAGATGTTATGCATATTTAGAAAAAAATATGCGAGAATATATTGGGCACTCTGATGTTAATAGAAGAGAAGAAAAAAGATACAGCTAACTCTCGTAAAGATTTAAAGGAATTTGGAATAAGACAGGAGTTGCATTTGCAAGATAATGGTTCATCAGCTTATATGCCCCATGGATGGTATACACTCTCAAATGATAAGAGAAATAAATCATGTGTGTAATACCTCGTATTTTAGTGTAATTTTAATGAAGGATTATTTTAATTAATTTCAAGATTGATTTTCTTGTTTTAAAATTAAGGGAGTTTTGAAGTATTATTTTATATTATTTTAAGTTGTGAAAATTAGTTTTAATGTGCTTTCTTAATATTATTTACTGTTTTGCATTTAAAGTGACCTTTAATTTAAATTGGTTTATTTTTGGGTTTTAAAATTATTATTGTTTTAATTGAGCTTTTCACTGCGTTTGAATTATTTTATTTAGTTTACAATTTTAAAATCTTTTTCGTTGGATCAATTTCGTGACCCAAATTATAAAAATTAGACCCCATTTCTTTTCCTCTATTTTTTCTTCTTCCTCTTTCCTTTTTCTTTTCTTTCTTTTCTTTCTTTCTCTTTCGGCATTTCTCCCGCTCGACCTCTCTCTCTCCCGTTTCTCTTTCTCTCTCCCCGTGCTTCGGTTTCTTCTTCCCAGCCGCCACCACCTGCCGCCGTGTACGTCACCGCCGACACCGTTCGACTCCTCACCGACTAGCGACCCAGCCCTTCCAATCTCAGCCCCTACCCTGCCGGCGTTAGCCCCCACGAGCCGTTCGAAGCCGCGGACTTCCTCCTCCCATTCTGCCACCGTCCAGCCACCATTGGCCACCATATTTTCACCACTTCTTCACCGGCCTCTTGTTGTCCTAACCCACCTAATTTCGGCCCCGATCCGTCGCCGGAGCCACCTCCATGAGCTCAACTTAGTTTCGGCCTTTCTGGCCTTCCACCACCGTTTTGGCCGCCACCCACGGCCAACCGTCACTACCATTAGCTTCACCGACCTCCCTAGGTCCCACCCTACCAATTTCAAGTCTTGGTTTGACCTCCTTCAAAAGTGGGTTTTTGAGACCACGGCCAGTGTATTTTTACACTGTTCGGTTGCTGCTTTGTGGCTTCTAGCGCTTCCGTGATCCTCCAAAAATTAATATATAGCGCTGTAAGTATTTCTCCAAACAAACTTTAAGTTTTAAATATATTTTTGCACTAACATATTTCACTGTGTTCTGGTTGGTTTCTGGACTGAGTCCGAGGAGTTCGGGGGTGGATGGATTTGAGGACGGAGTATTTGTGTGATTGGTTATTGTGATTTGGTTGGTTGTTGGATATTGTTGTTGTGGTTTGGTACATTGCATATGCACACATGTTTATGTTTGTAAATTGAAAACTGGGTTTTCGTGTAATTGCATTCATGATCATGTGGATATTTTGAAAACTGGGTTTTCATGTGTGGATTGGATTTTTGGGTGCGTGTGTATCACGACCCCAAGCTGAGATGGGGCATTATCTCGGTGGAGCTCCTCTGGTCACTCGGGAGCGGAATATACTGAGTGACGTCCCCTAGGTTGTCGCTGAGCGACAACGGGATCGGACGAGTTACGTGCCGAGTCTGTGGCCCTTCTGCTAGCGGGGGCTAGAGGATGCCTGGCTACGAACGCACTGGGTGAGGAACTGGGCATCGCTCGTTATGCAGCTAGGACGTGCGGATGGTCCCTAGGGGAGACCATGGTGCATATGGATTAATGGATAATGGAAAATGGCTATTTTCTGGAAAAATAGCGTGTGTTGGATATGGATTTTGTATGAGTCATTTTTTGGGAAAATGATGGATATTTGCTTTGGGCCTTTTCTGGAAAAATGGTGAAAATGTTTTGATGAAAATATTTTGGGCCAAAAATGAGATTTTGGCGTGTGTTGGAAAAGTATCTATTTTCGGGAAAAGTGATATTTTTTGATTTCATGCATATTGCATCATATGCATACATGTTGGTAGCATTAATGTGTTTTGATCTCAAGATTGGTTGGGTTATAACTTACCTGCGGTACCATTTAATGGTACTGCAGATTTTGTTGATGATGCAGATGCCAAGCCTGAGGATATGGCTCCACCGGAGTAGTGATCTGGGATCACTCGGGTTTATGTTCTATTTCAGCTTTGTATTTTGTGGGACATTTGGTTTATGTTATTAAACGCTTGTATTTGGATATTTGTATTTAACTAAAATTCTGGTACTAGTTGACTTATTTATTTTCGCTGCGTATTTTATTGTGCATTGTTTATTTGTTGCACACACTTGGCACTTGTTGTTGGGATGCGTGACCGTGTTGTCATCATCCTGATGTCACGATTCTCGTGTTGTTTTGAACGTGGGAGTCGGGGCGTCACAGGTGGTATCAAAGCAGTTCGGTTCTGGGTAAAGCCACATGTCCCTTAGGTGAAGTACCAGAAATTTTTAAAGTTGTGATTTGAAATTGTTTTGTTTAAAGTATGTTGTTTTTATTAGTTTTATTTATATTGTTGTATGTTATTTTATTTTAATTGTTTTATTTTATGGTCGGTTATTTTATTTGTTTTAATTATTTATTGTGTATTTCTTCATTGTTTTATTCATTTTGTCATATGTTATTTTATTTATGGAATTTTATTTTATCTGAGAGATTTTTGTTTGTTTTTGGTTTTATTTTGTTTGAGGTATGTTACTTTAATTGTTTCTATTTATTGTATGTTGTTATACTTGGTTGGTTTTATTCTATTTTATGTCATGGCATTTGGTTGTATTTTAATTTATTTTGCCATAATTATATTATAATTTGTTTGAGTTGAAAAGTGGGTTAAGGGTTACGCTATGGCAGGAAGATGGTACGACCGTGGATGTCATTGTTAGGCTTGAATATTTAGTGTAGTAGGCCTGAACTCTTAGCGATTGGTTTGTTTTAATATTGAGACTCGAAGGGAATGACATGGTCTAGGTGAACTCTATGGAGTAGGAACTCAAGTCGCAGCTAGGTGGGAATAGTTTTAGATCGCTTAGGATAACTGAGGTCTTAGGTTCTGTAGAATCTACGTAATCAGTTATGGAGTAGGAGGTTGTAAGTTCAACGAACTTCAAGGATAGATTTATGAGGAGTTATCTAAGGTTTGAGGCCCTATAGTTCTTAGAAAATAAGTTTATGGGATTGAAGGTGGTAGGTTCAACAAGCATTTGAGAGACTAATTAAATTAGAAGTTTTAGATTTTGTCGACTCGGTTAAGCACTTTGGTATCATTTGCAGTTTTAGAATCTTGCAAGGTTTATAAGGTGAGTGTTTTAGATTTGAGGTTATCGATATTGAGGATTTCGAAAAAATGATTCTTATCTGGTTTAAGGTTTTAAAATTGCATATTTGAATGACTGATTTATAATAAGATTCGAGTTCTTAGTTTTGTAGACTTGGTACACTAGCTTGATCTATCTGAAGAGTGATTAGTCTATAACCATTGAAGTGAGGTTGATTAGAGTTGTGTTACTGATATGAGAATCTTATTTTTTTCAAGGGAGAATTTCTTTGAAGATGGAAGGTAATGATCTAGTTCATGTATTTTCTAAGGATTGAAGATGTCGATCTAGTTCTGAAATGATTGTTATTAGTTTGAGGTTTTAAGTGGCAAGTTTTAGGATTGATCCATATCAAGTTTAAGGATAATAGATGGTGTGGATCTAGGAAAAGATTCTTGTTATTTTTCGAGGATATAGGTCCAGATGATGGAAATGATAATGATGAACCACTTGCACGTTTGGAGGATTTTTGGTTTCGGCTAAGGGTGCATGAGATCGATGCGTAGCAGTGGTGAGTGTGTATGGATTTCGGAGAGTACATGTCCTAATAGCATTTTGTTGGAAGAAGTGGCTTCGGTAGGTGTTGAAGAGGAGATGACATGACAGTACTAGGTTCAAGAGACCTTGGCTTTGAGTTTTTGAGGAGTTGATTGAAGTGTACAATCTAAGCGGGTTACTCAATGAAATGATGATTGGCTAATTGTTGTGATTAATTTTAGGAATTAATTGTGACTTGAGGTCACATAGGAATTTAAATTTTTGAGACTATACTTTCCTTTGGAAATGGAGCGTCAAGTTGGGTGAATTAAGGACATTATTATTTAACTTGAAGAGAGATTGATGGGTTGCCATGTATGGTGTATGATAAAATCTGGAAGTTGAAGCTTAGGCATCAACGGTGGATAGCATAATCAACTATGGGAGTTAATAAAGCATAAATATTTATGAGTGGTTTGCAATAGTTTTTGGTGGATTGAAGGGTTGAGCAGTATGGCTTGCCTTGAGATTTAATAGTGATGTGCTATTGAATGAGCTAGTCGTGCTAGTACTAGCTTATTGGAGTAGAAGTAGGTGGGCGAGTTACCAAGAAGGTTTCGGTGATGTTTTGGTGAAGTCAATGGTAGTTCCGTAGTGAGTTTAGTCATCGCTAGATTATATAATATTCAGAATTTAGGTGATGAGCTTTTGGGTTTAGGTTGTCGGGTAGAAGTCTATAGGCGCTCTTATTGATTGGTCGGGTTAGATTTGAGACTTTTAGGGTATGTTCCTTATCTTAAGATGAGCGGGTGTATTTTGGGGTGATGTTACTTGTTTCTAATTTGGGATGCTAAGGTTGATTAATATTGATTTTGTTTAAGGCAGCGGGAGTTAATTGAGGAATATGTGTGATAATTCATGATTTTGGAAGAGGGTATTTTCTACCAATTGTGGTAAGAGTTTCTTGGTTAGTAGGTATGGAGCTATCTTGTACTCGATGGTGTTTTTCTTATGAGGACATAAATTTTATGTATGTGGCGATTATCAGAGTGCGCAGCAGGAGCGTGATATTTTGGTTGTAATTAGGAGTTCAAATTTTGTGTTGATTTTGAGGAATTAGTGGTGACTTGAAGTTTTGAGTATATACTTGTAAGTAGAGATTAATTATTTGGTTGTACAAATTACACTTATTGATGGTTGACTTTGGAAGTGGCCATTAGGTTACCAAAGGTAGAATACAATGAAGGTTTGGAAGTTATAGCAGATGAGTCGATTGAGGATAGCAAAGATTATCAAATGGAGCCATTAATCATTGGGATTCCTTGGGTGTTGTTAAGGTTTTGTGGATATGGAGATTTTGGATTACATGACTGCTCTAGGAGTAATAGTCGTGTTGTGCCATTGGGAGATTAGTGTGAGTAGAATGGGATTGCCTAGAAGAGTAGACTTGGAAGTGCACTACTAATGCTTGTTTTGAAGTTGTTGATGGTATGTCTTTTTCAAGCATGTTCTGAGTTGTATCTTATAACTGCCTTTGAGTTAATATTTGACTTCACAAATTTCGAGAACGAAATTTTATTCAAGGAGGGGAGAATGTAACACCCCGTATTTTAGTGTAATTTTAATGAATGATTATTTTAATTAATTTCAAGATTGATTCTTTTGTTTTAAAATTAAGGGAGTTTTGAAGTATTATTTTATATTATTTTAAGTTGTGAAAATTAGTTTTAATGTGCTTTCTTAATATTATTTACTGTTTTGCACTTAAACTGACCTTTAATTTAAATTGGTTTATTTTTGGGTTTTTAAATTATTATTGTTGTAATTGAGCTTTTCACTGCGTTTGAATTATTTTATTTAGTTTACAATTTTAAAATCTTTTTCGTTGGATCAATTTCGTGACCCAAGTTATGAGGATTGGACCTCATTTCTTTTCCTCTATTTTTTCTTCTTCCTCTTTCCTTTTTCTTTTCTTTCTTTTATTTCTCTCTCTTTCGGCATTTCTCCCGCTCGACCTCTCTCTCTCTAGTTTCTCTCTCTCTCTCCCCGTGCTTCGGTTTCTTCTTCCCAGCCGCCACCACCTGCGGCCGTGTACGTCACCGCCGACACCATTCGACTCCCCACCGACTGGCGACCCAGCCCCTCCAATCTCAGCCCCTACCCTGCCGGCGTTAGCCTCCACGAGCCGTTCGAAGCAGCGGCCTTCCTCCTCCCATTCCGCCACCGTCCGGCCACCATTGGCCGCCATATTTTCACTTCTGCCCCGGCCTATTGCCGTCCTAACCCACCTAATTTCGGCCCCGATCAGTCGCCGGAGCCACCTCCACGAGCTCAACTTAGTTTTAGCCTTTCTGGCCTTCTACTGCCGTTTCGGCCGCCACCCAAGGCCAACCGTCGCTACCATTAGCTTCACCGACCTCCCTAGGCCATACCCTACCAATTTCAAGTCTTGGTTTGACCTCCTTCAAAAGTCGATTTTTGAGATCACGGCTAGTGTATTTTTACACTGTTTGGTTGTTGTTTTGTGGCTTCTAGCGCTTCCGTGATCCTCCAAAAATTAATATATAGCTCTGTAAGTATTTCTCCAAACAAATTTTGAGATTTAAATATATTTTTGCACTAACATATTTCACTGTGTTCTGGTTGGTTTTCGGACTGAGTCCCAGGAGTTCGGGGATGGATGGATTTGAGGACGGAGTATTTGTGTGATTGATTATTGTGATTTGGTTGGTTGTTGGATATTGTTGTTGTGGTTTGGTACATTGCGTATGCACGCATGTTCTTGTTTGTAAATCGAAAACTGGGTTTTCATGTAATTGCATTCATGATCATGTGGATATTTTGAAAACTGAGTTTTCACGTGTGGATTGGATTTTTGGGTGCGTGTGTATCACGACCCCAAGTCGAGATGGGGCATTATCTCGGTGGAGCTCCTCTGGTCACTCGGGAGCGGAATATACTGAGTGACGTCTCCTGGGTCGTCGCTGGGCGACAATGGGATCGGACGAGTTACGTGCCGACTCCGTGGCCCTTCTGCTGGCGGGAGCTAGAGGATGCCTGGCCACGAATGCACTGGGTGCGGAACTGGACATCGCTCGTTATGCAGCCAGGACGTGCGGATGGTCCCTAGGGGAGACCATGGTGCATATGGATTAATGGATAATGGAAAATGGCTGTTTTCTGGGAAAATAGCGTGTTGGATATGTATTTTGTGTGAGTCATTTTCTAGGAAAATGATGGATATTTGTTTTGGGCCATTTTCTGAAAAAATGGTGGAAATGTTTTGATAGAAATATTTTGGGCCAAAATGGGATTTTGGCGTGTGTTGGAAAAATATCTATTTTCGGAGAAAATGATATTTTTGGATTTCATGCATATTGCATCATATGCATACATGTTGGTAGCATTAATGTGTTTTGATCTCAGGATTGGTTGGGTTATAACTTACCTGCGGTACCATTTAATGGTACTGCAGATTTTATTGATGATGATGCAGATGTCGAGCCTGAGGATATGGCTCCGCCGGAGGAGTGATCTGGGATCACTCGGGTTTATGTTCTATTTCAGCTTTGTATTTTGTGGGACATTTGGTTTATGTTATTAAACGCTTGTATTTGGATATTTGTATTTAACTAAAATTCTGGTACTAGTTGACTTATTTATTTCCGCTGCATATTATTGTGCATTGTTTATTTGTTGCACACACTTGGCAATTGTTGTTGGGATGCGTGACTGTGTTGTCATCATCCTGACGTCATGATTCCCATGTTGTTTTGAACGTGGGAGTCGGGGTGTCACAATGTGACTGGTTCATGACAGTCAAATTACCCGATGGCTATACTCCGAACATGTCAAGATGTGTGCGAACTCATGATTGGAAGATAACTGGTCTTAAAAGTCATGACTGTTATGTATTTCTGCAGCGTTTGTTTCCAGTTGGTGTGCGTGGATAGCTTACTCGAGATGTTCATATAGCTCTGACAGAGTTAGGGGATTTTTCAGGGACATTTGCAGTAGAATTGATGCATTAGTTAAAATGGAAGTTGACATTGTAGTGATATTGTGCAAATTGGAGAGTTTGTACCCACCTTCATTCTTTGATGTTAATGATTCATTTGGCTGTGCACCTATTTCGTGAGGCTTTAGTCGCTGGCCTGGTTCAGTATAAATGGATGTATCCAATTGAACGGTTTTTGAAAAAACTTAAGCGATTTGTTAGGAATAAGGCTCGTCCGGAAGGTTCCTTTGCAGAATCATACATTGATAATGAATGACATACATTTTGTTCAATGTATTTTCATGGGATTAATACCAGATTTACGAGATCGGACCAAAATTATGAAGTTGGACAGATGGGAGTCTCATAATCATTTTTTCATACGTCCCATAGGCCCACAAGGGAGCTATGACCTATGTGGATGAGAGTTTGATAGAGCCCAATGGTATGTCTTGAATAACTGCATAGAGATTGACAACTACTTGAGGTTAGTGATGTATTAGCAGATCAATATAAATTAAAATTCATGGAATATAATATAACTTGATAAAAATTAATTGTTAATTTGAGCATGTGCAGTGAACATATACAGCTACTTTGTCCAGATGGTGTAACTAAAAATAAGCATGAAGAGGCGAATAGGTTTGAACATACGATATTATTAAAAAAATATCTTATTGTCTACGAACTTCATACCACTAAAATAGATGTTTTGTAATCTAACATTGATATAACTAGAATAATATTTATTGATGTAGGTTGTATTGAAATATGGTGATAATTTAGAAGAAATCTCACAAGAACTGTACGCTCTGGCACGTGATCCGTCCAGGCAGGCCTTCCAATAATCAGGATGTTTGGTGCGGGGATATAGATTTTACACTGCTGACAGAGAACAATATAGAAAAACTCAAAATTGTGAGGTCGTAGTCGAATGAAGCCATGGGGAGAATAACATTGACTTCTACAAAGTTGTCGAAGATATCATAGCGTTAAAATATGTGAGGAATATATGGTCTGGTTGTTTAAATGTAATTTGCGGGTTGTCTCAAGCCCTAGGTTGTGAGTGCGTAATGATAAATATTTTTGTGAGTGTCACTACATCTCTCACATGGTACGAGGACGATTCTTTCGTTCTTGCTTGCCAAGTAAATCAAAATTTTTATTTAGATGATCCAGAGTACTGGAAACCATGGTTAGTAACGGAGTACTCTGAACAAAGCAAATAGAACATATTTAACAATACACCATCATGCGTGTTCTCGATCTTTTCATCGATTATCTAAAAAATTGGTAACTTTATACTTGTCCCTATTAAATATTAACATATATGTTTTTCTGATTGAACTGATGATATAGATTTCCTGTTTGCAGGAAGAAGAACATCCTACTAACTATAATTTGATCCAATTGTATGCTAAAGCTCATAAAAATCGTGATGGTGTTGGACCAGTCCCGAAGTGGAAGCAAATTATGTAAGTTTAAGTTTTTTTATTTTAATTGTCTAATAATATTTTTGTTACTTATAGTAACTTTATTTTTTTTATTTTTATATAGGACAAGATGATATCACTTAAGAAAACTGCTGTGGATCCATTTGATGAATCATCTGTCAACAATGCTTAAATCTTTTTTCAAATTCTTGGACCACGTTCTTGATATTTAAGGGGCTTAGGACGTTACGTGAAGCCATCATCAACATCATCAATCTCTTCTTATGTCAGATCAAATAACAACTCTCAGAAATTAGAGGAAGCAAGGATTGAGATAGAACATTTGAGGTCCATGCAAGAAGAGTTGCTGACCCAATTAGATCAGACAACGGATACTATAATGCCATATATGATGGATGTAACTCATTAATCCTTTTCAATCCTCCTTCTTTATATTCGATAACGATATCCAGATGAGCATCCTCAATACCAATATCACAAATAATAATTGCAACAATCTCAGAATAGTTGGAAAAATTATATTCTCTTCCATCTGTTGTTCTTGAACTAATAAGATGTAGTCTCATTTGATGAATATCATACTCTGAGAAACGGTCCCTTACCATATGAAGAACTTTCACCAATCCATTCGTTTCATTAAGCATTTGACCAATGCAGTAAGAATTGATGATTCAATATTATTATTAGAAGTGTTGTGATTCAGTACACTCACTTAATTTTGTACCTCATTCTCAGTGTCATAGAAGTATAATTGTGCAAATCAAGGATTAGAACCATCTATTGGATGTAGGGTTTCAATTTTATGATGATTTTGACCATTAATTCGAAAGATGTAAGGATTGCCTCTATCATTAATATTATTGTCTACATTTCCATCCATTGAAGTCATAGCAAGAATGTCATTATAACTTCGTATTTGTATCTTAAATCTTTTATAACATTGCACACCCATAGGATTTAACAGTTCTTTTAAGATAGAAGGTGGCTTCTGAAGTCAAGGTAACACAACTTGACCATCCATACAACAAAGAGAAAATCTCGGTTGAGTGGGCATCCATGATTTTTGAGTTCTCTCTTTATACCATAATATTGCTCCATAATACTCACATTCATAAGATGGAGGACAAAAATTCCAAGGCCCTGTGTATTTTCCTAGAATGTAGAAAACAAAACCAAAAAGCATCATTACTATTAATCATATTGTAAAAAAATGAAGTTCGTCAGTTGTACTATCTCTACTTTATTCACCATCAACACACAATATTGCTTCACTTTCTATATCATCCATTATCATTTGTCTTCTACGTCGCACAACTATGTCATCATTTATACTGTCACTACTTTGTTCATCACCACGATGCATTCTTGCTCCATTCCTTATATCATTTATAATCGTTCGTTTTCTACGACATGCTAGTCTAGCATTTTTTATTTTTAACTGTTTTGAAGAATAGAAATGGTCACAAACTCAAAAGTGAACTTAGTGCATTAGATAAAGATCATTAGTTTAACTTAATATAAGCAAATTAATCAAATCACGAATAAATGCATGACAATGATCACCATGAAACAAATCATCTGAGACAAAGAAGAGCGTAACTAATGAATCTGGAAAAAACATACCTTTCAGTTTTACAAATTCGCCGCACGAACTTTTGAGAACCTTCGGATGTGGGGGAGATATACTTAAACAGATCAGTGTTGAAAATGAAATGAGGGAGTATAAAGAGTCAATGGATTTTCACTCAGTGCCGTTTCACTCAGTGCCATCTCAAATATATTTCTGATTGACCAGTAGGAATGCCATGCAAGAAAGTTGAAACTCCACGTTTAGACGGTTATTTTTTCAATCGGTGCCATATCAAATGCAATTCCACCTTGATTTTGAAGCACCTTTTTCGGTGCCATATCAAAATTACGATTTTAGCAAATATGTAGGTTATTTTATCACTCATTCGGTGCCATATCACTCGATGCCATATAAAATCCATTTTCTGATTTTTTTGGTATGAATGCCACACAAGAGGGTTGTCACATGTATAATTATGCCAAATTGTATTCCTCAAAATTAGATTCATCTAAGCGGTGCTCTTAATTTTTTTTTATTAATTGACGTCTAAGAGGTGCTCTAAATCTTTTATACCGATTGACGCTTGAATCTTCAAAGTCTAGGAACTAGTGTCAACTTGAAAGCAAAATTGGAAATGGTTGTTGATTGAACGTGGAGGTAGACTCATAATATCACATAAAATCAGATTTTAACATAGTTTTGCCCATGAATCCATAGAAGAATCATCTAGATTGGAATATATTTGCTATCCTTCAAAATCATGGAACTACAACCACTTATTTTTTCTTCCACACCTTTTCCCTTTTTTGGTTTAAAAAATCTAATTTTTTAACAGATTTTTGGAAAACATGTCATCCGGTTATATTTTAAATACTCATTTGATATTCGTTTCATTTACACCTTGTTAAAGTGCTCATTCTCAAGTGATTCATTCTCATTTGTCACCATGTTCGTATACGAAAAATACTCACCATTCACAAGGCAAAAATCAATAAGGTTAAACCACTTATTTTTTATTCCAAAATGTTTCTCTGTTTTGGTTTAAAAAATCAGATTTTATAACAGAGTTTTGGAAAACATGTCATTAGGTTACTTATGGTCCTATTTTGGCGATTTTTTTGAGCTTCGTATTTCTCAGAAATTCTTTTTGTGTATCGTTTTCGTTTTCCTTGCTAGGGCTCGCCCATGGCGGCGCCCTTACCCCCACTGGTGGATTCAATGCTACCGGGGGGATTTGCTCAGGGTGTTAAGAGTCCGAAGACTTTTGCGCAAGCAGTACGACGACAAGAGAAGGTCTCCTTCAAACTTCCTATGCGTTATCCAGTGGACGTGAATGGTGAACCAGGATTCGTTTTCACGGATTCTGAAATGTCCAAAGCAGCAGATGATTTCCGGTATGCTCTGGTTTTAAAGTTTTCACGATATAGGCCAGCGATCGATAAGATACGAATGAACGTGATTAAATCTTGGGGTTTGATGGAGGTGCCGATCATAAGTTATATGGATGATTTCACGTACTCATCCAGATGCAGTCTGAGGGTGATTTTACACATGCATGGGCGTGCGAGGGTCGTGTGATTGATGGGTGTGTTTTCCGTTTATTCAGATGGACCAAAGAATTTGATCTGCACGTAGAACCTTCGCTGGCACCCGAATGGATTTTCTTGCCTGGGCTACCTCTACACATGTATAGAGCAGATTGCTTACAAATCCTCACCACCAGATTTGACCGGTATTTGGATACAGACAATGCAATAGTTAATAAAACGAGGGTCACGGGTGCAAGAATGTGTGTGGTGGTGGATTTAAAGGAGGAACCTATTCAGGGATTCCAGATTGTTGTTTCAACTAACAGAACCATATGGCAAACGGCACGTTATGAAAGGTTGGTTTTTATTGCACCAAGTGCTGTCGTCAGGGGCATACGAAAGTTGTATGTAGATAGGGGGAGAATCAGAGTCTGGGGGGGGGGGGCGGGGGGGAATAGGTGGCCATGTCTAGAAAAATTTTCAGCAAGAATGGAAAGAGAAATCAAATGCGGAAGGAAAATCTAGGGAAGACAGGAAAAAACAAGTGGATGGGAAAACTAGTGAAGAAGAAAAAATAATAGAGGAGGGGGAGAAAGAGATAGGTATAGAAGGTCTGTCTTTAAACAATTCGAGGCAGGATACGGCAGGTCCTTCCGTAATAGATTCTACGCTGGTTTTAGTTGGGCAGGGGAGTGTGGAGGAACTAGATATTGAGAGGCTGGTGCAGAGGCAGCCAGAACAGAATTTCATGGTTATGGTTGAGGGCCAGATGTTTACGTCTAAGGGAGCCTCTGTTGGTATGGTTTCGGAAAACAATGGGCCATTAACGCAAGAGACAGTTCCTAGACCTGGAACGGTAGCAAGTTGTAATGCTGCAATGAACGATATAGGGAGTCCGATGTTGGAGTTGTTGTTAGTAGGGGAAGAACCTTTTGTCGAAGGGGGCCAAACTGGTTTGATTTCAGAACTTCTTGAGCTGGAATGCAGAACTAATGTTGTACCAGAAAATATTGTGGTCGTGGGGGAGGACAGACAAGTTTCTTTTTCTGATGATGAAGAGGAAGTTGCTCTGGAACCTCTGGCTCGGAACAAACACTACAGTTCGGCGCCTGAGAGTAATCAACCAAATCACATTTCTGCAGCTACGAAAAACTCGGTGAGACAGTCACAACGAGTTTTATCCCGTCCCTCTAAATTTAATTTGTGATTGATAACTTGTTAGTGTGGAACTTACACGGGATAGGTAGTTCCAGAAGGAGATTAAAAATTTTAGTTAAGAAGTTTGGAGTTAATACTGTTGGGATCTTGGAGCCTTTTGCTGCGATTGATAAAATGCATCTTTTGGCTTATTCGTTGGGGTTACCAAATTTTTGTAGTAATGCAGAAGAAGATGGTAAAATATGGATTTTTTGGAGTGGTAATTGTGATTGGGAGGTGTTGTCTAAGACGAATCAATCCATTTCTGGGTGGTTTCGGATGGGTGGAGATAAGTTTTTAATTTCTTTCATCTATGCCAAGTGTAGTAGTATGGAGTGTAAAGGACTTTGGTAGAGTTTAGCAAGTGTGGTCGACAATGGAACACCTTGGATTGTGGTAGGGGATTTTAATATTATTTGAGACGATAGTGAGAGGGTTGGTGGTAACCCAAGGCCAATCAATTCTATGGATGATTTTAATAATTGCCTTGATCATTGTGGTTTCCTGGATCTTCAGGTGGTGGGACGCAGGTTATCGTGGTGCAATGGACATGTGGGGCAATCGAGAAGCTGGGCTAGACTGGATAGAGCCCTCGTCAATATCCATTTCACAAATCGGTTTCCTTCTGCCTTCTACGAATATCTTAGTAAGAAGACTTCGGATCACTGTCCTATGCTTATTTCCTTCAAGAATCATGTGGTAAGCTATGGTCCTCAACCTTTTCGGTTCCAAAATATGTGGATTACTCATGAAGATTTAGAAACTTGTGTGGAAGACGTTTGGAAGAAACCAACTCAGGCTACGAGTCTTTTCCGTTTAGCGGAAAAACTAAAGAAAACTAAGATGGCGCTCCGAGCTTGGAATAAACAAGTCTTTGCGCATGTTGGGCACAATATTAAAGAGGTAGAAGAGAGATTGGAGATTTTAGAGAGCCGTGTTCAAGGTGGCTACGATCATGACGTAGAGATGGGTTTTTTGGTTACTAAACTTGAATTGGATATCTGGGAACAAAGGGAAGAAAGCAGACTTTCTCAATTGGTTAAAAAGAAGTGGCTTGTAGAAGGGGATCAGAATACAAAATTTTTCCATGCGGTGGTTAACCAGAGGAGACATAACAAGATCATCTCTTCCATGCACCTTGAGAATGGTACACTTTTGGAGTCGCCGGAATAGGTTCATAATGGGGCTTTAAATTTTTTCCAGCATTTTCTTTCGAATCATTCGGATGTTGCACATGTGGATATTTCTTCTCTTATTTAGTGTTTAATCTCTGAGGAAAATAATTTGGCTCTTAGTAGGACTCCTTCGGAGGCTGAGATTTATGATGAGCTGAAGTCTATCTTGAAAGAGAGTTCGCCGGGACCTGATGGTTTTGGCTTGGGTTTCTACCTGAGTTGCTGGGATTTAATTAAAGGTGATGTAGTAGTCGCGGCTAAGGAATTCTTTTCAGGTGCTACTTTGCCTCGGTTCTACATGGCTTCTTACTTCGTTTTGATCCCGAAAGTAGATGATCCCAAGAGTTTTGACAAGTTCAGTCCGATAAGTCTTTGCTCGGTTGCATATAAAAATTTTTCTAAGGTTCTTGTGCATCGTATGACTCCTTTGTTAGCGCAGTTGATCTTGCCTGAACAAGGAGCTTTTATTCCAGGCTGTAGTATTTTTGAAAATATTACTTTGGCGCAGGAACTAGTTCAGTCTATGAATAAAAAAACAAAGGGTCGCAACATCATGGTGAAGATTGATATGGCAAAAGCCTACGACCGTGTGGACTGGAATTTTTTGCATAATGTGCTAACTTCCTTTGGGTTCTTGGTGCAGGTTTGTAATATGGTGCGGGAATGTGTTCAATCGCCTTGGTTCTCCATTATGATGAATGGTACTTGTAAAGGTTTTTTCCAATCGACACGGGGTCTAAGACAGGGGGATCCACTTTCCCCATATTTGTAACACCCCGTATTTTAGTACATTTTAATGAAGGATTATTTTAATTAATTTAAATATTAATTCCCTTGTTTTAGAATTTTGAGAGTTTTAGAATATTATTTTATAATATTTTAAGTTGTGAAAATTATTTATTTTATATGTTTTCTTGATATTAATTATTGTTGTGTATTTAAATTGATATTTAATTTAAATTGGTTTATTTTTGGAGTTTAAAATTATTGTTATTTTAATTGTGCATTTCACTGCGTTTGAATTATTTTATTTAGTTAGTAGTTTTAAAATCCTTTTCGTTGGATCA
>QEOT01008363.1:287947-381642 GCA_003123785.1 Pterocarya stenoptera | reverse complement strand
TTTTGGCGTGTGTTGCATTTATTTCATATTGCATCATGGGCATGCATAATTAGTTGCTTAAATATGTTTTTATTTTGAGATTGGTTAGGTTATAACTTACCTGTGGTACCATTTAATGGTACTGCAGATTTTGATTATGATGATGCAGGTGCCGAGCCTGAGGATTTGGCTCCGCCGGAGGAGTGATCTGGGATCACTCGAGTTATGTTTCTTTTTCTGCTTTTGTATATTTTATGGGACATTTGGTTTATGTTTTAAACGCTTTGTATTTGGATATCTGTATTAAACTAAAACTCTGGTACTAGTGACTTAATTATTATTATCCGCTGCGTATTTATTCTGTGCACTGTTTATTTGTTGCACACACTTGACACTTGTTCGTTGGGATGTGTGACCGTGTGTCATCATCTTGACGTCACGATTCCCGAGGCTTTTTGTACGTGGGAGTCGGGGCGTCACAATATTTATTTATTATTATGGAGGAGGTTTTGTCTAGATTACTTCACAAGAATTTTGAATCGGGTCGAATTGGAAGTTTTTCACATCCTGTGGGTGCACCTCTTGTATCTCATCTGCTATATGCAGATGATCTATTAGTGTTTGTGAATGGGGGCAAACGCTCGGTTAAACGTCTTTTGCGAACTCTGGAGGAATATGAGAGATGGTCTGGGCAATCAATCAACAAAGATAAGTCGGCTTTTTTCTTCTCTAAATATATTCCGGAAGTTCGGCAACGTAATCTCATGCATTCTAGTGGTTTTGTGGAAGGAAAGTTTCCAGTCACTTATTTGGGAGTTCCTCTTATTTTTGGTAGGCTTACTTCAAGGGATCTAGAGCCTCTTGTTGATAAGATACGTAGAAAGGTTGCTGGCTGGAAGTTAAGCTTGTTGTCTCAAGGTGCTCGTATTACGCTTCTTAAACATGTTCTGTCATGTATGGCCACACACATGTTGTTTGTCTTAAATGTGCCGATCAAGGTGGTTAATAAATTAAACTCTTTGCTCTCAATGTTTTTCTGGGGAGAATCAAATGGTAAGTCAAGGATGAAATGGTGTGCTTGGGATCGTATTTGTAAACCGTATAAGGGGGTATTGGTTTGAGGAATTTTCAGGAAGTGCAGAGGTCACTCCACATGAAATTTGCGTGGAGATTGCTAACAGTGGATAACCTCTGGACCCAATTCTTCATAGCAAAATATTTAAAACATGGTCACATTTTAATGGCTGAGACTAGGCGGACAGCTTCTCGTTTCTGGAAGGCTATTATGAAGGTTATTCCTCAGGTAGCTGATAATATCACTGTGAGAGTGAGGGAAGGCAACTCTTCGTTCTGTTTGATCGCTGGTTGGGTAGTGGTCCCTGCAAGTAGGGACGTTGTGCATACTGAATTAAAAGTAAAGGATGCCTGGGTCGATGGTGCTTGGAATGAGGATTTCCTTGTTGAACTTATTGGGAGGGATAAAACAAAGGAAGTGATGCACGGAATTGTGGCTGGGAAAAGTGGTGCAGATATCACCATATGGAAACCAGTAAGTTCTGGTATGTTTTCATCGGCTTCAGCGTGGGAAGTCACTCATAAGAAAGGCTTTGAGCAAATTGGCATGGACTGGATATGGCACCACCTCCTTCCAAAGAAAATGTCCGTCTGTATGTGGAAGGCTCGCTTGAAGGGGCTGTCTTTTTCGAGTTCAAGCACTAGGAATCCCTCTGGTTTCTAGATATGATTGTTGCATTCAAGGACATTCGAAGGATTTAAACCATGTTTTACAGGCAGGTAGTATAGCGGCTGAAGTGTGGAAGATGGCTGCTACAGATCTGGGGTTGAATTATGTGGATGGGATGTCTTGGTGGGCGACAGTATTACAATGGTTAAGTTTAGCCAAAAAATCCAGTCATAGAGGAATTTTGCTTGGTATTATTCCATCTATCATCACTTGGCGTCTTTGGATGTGTAGATGTAAGGCATAGATGGAAAATAAACATGAATTAGCCTTGGAGGTTTGGATGGCAGGAAAAATTTGGATTAGGAAGATTTCTTCTCTCATGGTGAAACATTGGCCCCTTTTGTATAGACATGGGAGCATTCTTCAGGCACTTCAAATTCATTGTGTTGATTGTGTTAGGCCTAGACCAAGACTGGTTTATTGGAATAAACCAGATATCGGTTGGGTAAAATTGAATGTAGATGGAAGTTGTCGTGGCAATCCGGGAAGGTGTGGTGGAGGTGGCATCATTCGAGACCATCATGGTAGTTTTAAAAGGGCTTTCTCTTCTTTTATTGGGCTGGGTACGAATAATGAGGCTGAATTGAGGGCATTAATTCATGGAATCTCCTTGTGTAAAGAGTTTCAATAATATTGTTATTGAGAGTGATTCTAGATTGGTGGTTTCTTGGCTAGTTTCTCGCAAGTGCACGGTTTGGTACTTATGGGATTTTTGGGAGGAACTCTTGGACTCTCTGAGGGATGTGTATTTCACAATTGAACATCAATTTCAGGAAGGGAATAAGGCGGCGGATTTTCTCACTCATAGGGGAGAGGATGGCCAGAATATTACGTTGTCGATTTTGTATCTTTGCCTTATAATTTGAAAGGTATACTTAGGTTGGATAAGGTCGGTCTTCCTCAGGTTCGGTTGTAATTTTGGTTTGGTTTTTCTTGGTTTGGTTTCCAGGGATGGTGTTAATGTCTAATCTGTAAATCCCTTGTATTTTTTTTGTTGCCACGGTTTTCCTCTACCATAAGTGAGGGCTATTAATAAATTGGGACGAGGTCACTATTGGACATGAGGCCACTGGCTCTTCTTTAAAAAAAAAAAATGTCATTCGGTTACTTCCTAATTTTTTGCCCATGAATCCATAAAAGAATCGCCTAGATTGGAATCTATTTGCTATCTTTCAAAATCTTGGAACTACAACCACTTATTTTTTCTTCAAAAGTTTCCCTTTTTTGGTTTAAATGCCAAATGACATAACGGTAAATTGAGACAGTGGCCAAGCGACCAGAAATCATGGCATATATTTTTAAAAAAATTGCACCAAGTTTTCATTTAATGTCTTCACCTACACTACACGTTTCAACCGAGCACAGTAGAGTCCTTGCTAGTAATTATAATAAAATGATAATATATTGATACATTACATATTCATCAAGTAAATTACTATCAAATGGTAATATACATTACATATTCATCAAATAAATTACTGTCAAAAAATTGCTAATTGCTACCAAACATAAAATTCAAAAACACATATTAAAAAATAAATATCAGATGCCTTCACTCATCCGCTGATTTTTTCAATTCATTCCTCAAAATCATTCCAAGCCTCAAAATGATCTCAACTAATCCAATTCTTGTCAATTGTCTTGTTCGATGCCATTTAAGATTTTTCTTTACCTTTTAATGAAGATGAACAGTTTGTAATAGTTGGAATATAAAGTTTTGGATCAGTAAAAGGTCTGGATATATTGGATCTAATGTGCAACCTTTAGACTTTATATTGAGCATGAGAAAATAAACTTGTGTATTGCTCAATAACCTGGATCGGTAGCTTAGACCAGGGTCAACCACTACTAGCATTTTTGGAGTTGGACTATCATCATTGGGTATGTCAAAGTCAAAATGCTGGGTAGGTAGTATAACATGTATTCTTGCTATGGTCTTCATGCATGAACTGAACCGTGTAGAGTGAGGAGTGGTGCCATATTGGGGATTCTTGATTCATTTGCTGTGACATCATTCATTCTAAAACCATGCTTCCGTTAACCATTAAATGATACGCCATCATCCCAGTTATGTACATTGGATTCTCATGACGATGTAAATGCAGTACCACTTTGATTGTTATTTAAGAAAACGAAACATCGTTTAGTGTCAGTGTCAACGTAATGTTTCATGTAGATGCCACCATTTTGACCACCTTTTTTGGTATGACCAACGTCTTCAAGACTTAGTAGAGGCGTGTTTTGATTGTCTATGTCGTTACTGCCTTCATCCGAATTTTCCTCTAAGATTGCATAGCATGAAAAATTTTGTTTCCTAGAATACTTTCTCTAGTATCTTTCTTCATGTTCGAAATTCTTTACCAGGCTTTTCACATGTCCAATTGATGAGTGTACGAAAGTGCACTCGAAATACTCTATTATTTGATTAAAATGCTAAAATGTGAATAGAAATAATTAGAAATAATTTATATTATTGAATTTAATATCTATTCACATGAGATATATTTGAGCATGATTTTATAATATTTTAAATCTCAAATATTGCATTACTGGTTGGTGACAGATAATTTGTAATTGGGCTTTACACTTAACATTTTTAAAACTTTACTATTCCATTTTTACATTTGATTTTATCTTTATGGCAGCCGCATGGAGTATAAAATACATGGAGTAAAATGCATGACAAAAAATAGGTGAAATGAAGGATTAAAAAATAAAAGGAGAGAGACACGCAGCACACATGCGGGCCCAACTTCAATTCAAAAAGCAAGTCTTTTGCTTGGCTCTTGGACGTGAGACACACAGCAGCGGGGAGAGATTTGAGCGGCATGCAACACGGGCCTTTTTTTCGAGTTTTAGAAGTAAGCTGGGAAAGGAGCAGATTTGTTTGGAGTTCCTATGTTAGACGCAAGCTAGAGATTTTGAAAGGGAAGCTAAATGCAACACGTGGGATGAAGGAGTTTGAATTGACTTTGATTTCTTCTTTTTGGGTTTGAGATGTAAGAAAGGAAGAGTTTGAATTTACTTTGACTTGGTCTTCCTTTTGGCTTTGGGAGGAGACGTAAGAAAGTGAGGGGAATGTTTATGGCTTGGCTGGGTGGGACGCTCATATAGATCTGGAATTAAAATGGGATTGGCTGCCGTTTGCTCAATTTTCCTTTTGAGATTTTTATTGTCCATTATATTTATGGGTAACTAAATTTTTAAGTAGGGCTTGGGATGAACTTGCACATTAGATAATATTTTTAATTTATTTTTTATTTATGTATTTGATTTTCAATTACTAAAACTCATTTGTTTTATCATTCTCAATTCATTGTTGATATTTTCTTCTCCGAATAAGTATAGAATTTATTCTGTTTATGGATTCAGTCATGCTTTTTCTATTGAATGGTTTAGCTCTTTTATTATGTTTGGATCAAGTATTTATCTATATTAATTTAATTCTTCTTTACTACAATATCGCTCCCTAAGTATATTGTCGTCATTAGATTTTCTCAATAGTGATAATAATTTACATATTTTAAAAGTGGTGAATGATTTTTCAAAGGGTTACATTTGGTTTAATCTTGGTTTATAAGTCTATACCTTCAGATTGGAAATTTTGGGAATTGAGTTCCCAATTGAGTTATTCAATGAATTAAAAATAATTAAAATACTAGATTTGTGCAAGGGATTCCCGATACTTTACTATTTGTCAAATTTGAGTACTTTTTCCGTTAGTCACTTTGCTTCACTTTAACTAGCATTTAAAAATTAATCTTTGTTCTCCATTAATCATTTAGTATTTTTGTTTAGTTTCTTTGATCTTTCTACTATTCTTTTAATTTATCTCTCTGTGGAATCGACACCCCAAAGCTGTGCTACAACTACCGCGTTATTCTTTGGGTGTAATCACCAATATAGTGGATTTCACCCACAATAACTTTAAGTGGTTTATCATCAAAATATTGAAGGGATCAGTAGTAATTGTATTGTGCAACTGTTGTTGATAAACTCAAAATTAGACTCTTCAAAGTTTTCACAATGTCTATTGGATTGGATTTTTTTTTTCGCTTTCCCATATCCTAAGAAGAATACATATATAGGATATATCTTAAAATTCAAATGCATAGCCAAAAAACACAATGTATAAATAGAAGACATGAACATCAAAAGTGAACATAAATGCATCAGATAAAGATCATTAGTTTAACTAAATATAAGCAAATTAATCAAGCATGACAATGATCACCATAAAACAAATCATCTGAGATAAAGAAAAGAGTAACTAATGAATCTGGAAAAAACATACACTTCAGTTTTAAAAATTCGCCACACGAACGTTTGAGAACCTTCGTTTGTAGTGAAGATTTACTTAAACCAACTAGGGTTGAAAATAGAACAGGGTTGAAAATGAAATGAGGGAGTATAAAGAGTTAATGGTTTAAAACCACCAAAACTGAAACTAGACCGACATGTTTTTTAGGGGGTGATACCGACCTAAACCGACCGATTAAGAGGATAAAACTAGCCATCATTGAGAGAGAGATCATTACAACAAAATCATTCCAAGAATCCCATCAACAAATCTCACAACAAAACCATTACAACAAAATCATTCTAAAAATCCCATCAACAAACCTCAAATAAATTGGAGATGAGAGAATCAGAGAGAGAGTCGAAGGCCTGAAACGACGCAAATGGATGGAGGGAGAGAAGGACGGCAATGGAACAAGAATCTCATCAACAAATCTCAAATGGATCGATGGCATCGGAGAGAGAGAGAGATAGAGAGAGAGAGAGAGAGAGAGAGAGAGAGAGAGAGAGAGAGCTTAGGAAGGAATGGGGCACTGAGGGGAAGGGGGAAGGGGAAGGCGGGCTCGGGGGTTAGGGCTAAAGCCCGAATTACCCAAGCGACATTGTTTCATATATATTTTTTTTTTTCAAAATCGTGGGTATAAAATAGTGTTGTTTAAATCACTTAAGTGAAACAACGTCTTTTTTCCTAAGATATATATATATCGGTTGGTTTGGTGGTTTGAACTTGGTTTGGTGGTTTGAACTTCGTTCAGATTGAGACTGAACCGATTGATGTCGATTTCTAGTATTTCCTACCGCCAGTTGACTAGTTCTCCATTGGTTCTAGTCGGTTATGTACTCCAATGGCCGGTTCCCATCGGCGATGGTTGGTTCTGTCGATGACGGTCAGTCCCGTCTATTTATGTACAGCCCTAGTACTGAAGTACCTTATAATTAGTCAAGAATTAGTTTATTCAAAAAGTCTTTCCTTGTCATGGGTCAGGGTGTACAGGAACCGTCGGATTCGGCCAAGAACCGATTAGATCGGTTGCTAGAGCAACTGGAATCGGCAAGGAACTAGTCGGCGGGTGAGAGGATTTGAGGAAAAGTCGATATCGACGGTTCTGCACCGTTTTGAACCCATGGGAAACCATTGAACCAGCTAATCTGGTCTATTTTTTTTTTTTTGAATATATGTATATAAAACGGCGTTGTTTTACTTAAATGAGTGAAACGGGGTCGTTTTGCCAAGTGGAAGTTAAAAAAAAAAAAGAATTTAGAATGACGCCGTTTGGCCTTAAGTCAAACGACGCCGTTTTGAATTAGGTTTAATAAACCCTCCATCTTCTTCTTCTTCTTCCTCGCGTCTTCTTCTTTCTCTGCAACCTTAAACTCTAACGCAAATTAGACTCTCACTTGACAATGGACGACGAATGTGACATCCCTCCTCCATCACAGAGATGTCGATGGCAGACCAAAGAACCGAACTTCGCCGCATTGAGCTTTCATGGCAGACATCGGTGGGGTCTCATTTTTGCCCAAAAACTGCACCGAAGGCATCGGTTTTCACCTTTAGTCATGGGAAAGAAACTACTCTCTCTCTCTATATATATTTTTTGATACATTATATATATATATACTAATTCCTATTGTAGTGGAAAATTATTGAAGGCACAGAGTCTATTTTGCACAATTGTTGTTTTATAGAGTATTTTTATAGAACAGTAGAATTATATTCCCTAACAAGCTTTATTTACCCTCATTATTAGGAGACATTCTATTTGCAATCCTGAGTGAGGGATTGAGTGTGCAGTCCCATTGATGAACTGGGGTAAAAGGAGAAAAAATATCTTTTTAAAAAGGATATTATTGTAATTTTAATTTTTTTTAAAATATAACTATATGGGCTTGCATGAGCAGTTCCCATTTAGGGACTGTATGAAGACCAACTCGATTATTAGCAAGTGGAAAACGAATTTCTTGTGTCTTATCAGAACAATTATGTAGTAATAAATTTCTGACCCTTTTATGAATATCAGAACAATTATATATTATTGCCGGCCTAACAATGTAAATGCCGGGAAAACTTCTTATTTACGGATGCATAATTGATAAATTTTTGACATTTTTATAAACGTTGGCACCATTATGTGTTATTACGCCGTAACAACATAAATGCCAGAAAAACTTCTAATTTACCGACGTATAATTGATAAATTTTCGGTATTTTTATAAACACCGACACAATTATATATTATTATCGGCGTAACAATATAAATGCCAGGAAAACTTTTTATTTGCCAGCAATAATTTATATTTATCGATGCATAAATAAATGCTGATAATGTAAACGCAGGCAAATCATGGTTTTTTTGTAGTGACAATGAAAAAGTCTTCTTCGGTGATGAAGAATGTCTTCCGATAACAACTCCTGATTGGCAATCCATAATTTATAAGGATCTGCAACCTTACAAAAAAGTAATATTGTGACAAACAATGAACGTAGTTGCTTGCTAGATGCCCATTGTAAAGCATGATTTAGAGCTTCATGACATTCCTTATCATCATCAAGTAAACCAAGGGCATAACATGCCAACTTGAAAGATGGGTACAATACGTTATTTACTTTTTTTTTTCTATAGATCGAGATCTTTTGACTATATTAAGAAACATGTGCAAATAAAATCGTTCACCACTTCCAGGATGTGAGCAATATATTCGGCCTACACAACGTCCATGTTTTCTCAAATTTCATTCCTTATCTCTATTATTCCAAACCCATTTAGATGAAAAATCTGAATATTCTAAATTTCTTGCTTCCTCATACGTAGTATTTGCCTTCATCCATTCAGTAAATTTTGTTTGTAAAATATTTGGTCGATTGTGTACATTATCTAAATCATCTGAATCTTCAAATATGATTGACTGCTCATTTTCAAGATGGAAACTTAGTCTCTCCATTGTCGGTTTACGATAATGAATGTCAAACCGAAAGATTCTTCAACATGCTTCCGTTGCATATACATATTTGCAATCTAAATATGATTTAATCTCATCAATATTAGGAACATATTGTGATCCCGTAGAACCATCTATATGAAGATTTTCTTCCAGAATTACAGTTGCACTGTCAGGTCCATTATTGATGTATTTGAACAAATATTTTATAGATCTTGAACGATTGTACTATTCAACATTTATATGTGCTTGATATTTCACCAACAGGTCCA
Source organism: Pterocarya stenoptera (assembly GCA_003123785.1). Taxonomy (NCBI): domain Eukaryota; kingdom Viridiplantae; phylum Streptophyta; class Magnoliopsida; order Fagales; family Juglandaceae; genus Pterocarya; species Pterocarya stenoptera. The sequence goes on along the minus strand of QEOT01008363.1, from coordinate 372,408 downwards.
CGTTGTAAAGAACAATAAATTTGTTGTCCAACTTAACACCATTCTTTTCAATATACATATCAGAATCATCTCCTTTCTATATACTGCAAACCCATCTTTATCAATTGATGTCTCCCTACAAATTTTTTCGAGAAACTTTTACTACACTTGTTATTAATCATACAACTTGCTTTTGGATTTAGAAATTCACATGAACCATGAACCATATACTACTTCACTGCATCATAAGCAATTGTATCTCTGTTAACATCTGGGATCTCTGCGGATATTATTTTATCTATTTTGTTTAGAATTGGATGCTTGTCATCATAATGTAAAAAAAGTAGTATATGTGCATGAGGTAGTCATCTCTTTTGGTACTCAATAGTGTAGATAACTGAACACACAATATAAGTTTAATTAGATCTACACATATTTGTCTAGTTTAGGATTCAAATAAATATAATAGATGATAAATGAAGTACAACCAGCAAGCACCCTCCCGAAGTGTTGGCTGTGTTTTAAGTCATGTAAGTTGATTGAGTTTAACTTGAAAAACCCTTGTGGACTATATCTGGTCGATCTTCTACTTTTTGTCCACGGTTCTTAAAAGAAAACTTTCAATTTCTGTCCATTTTGCATTGCATGTGAATGTTATAAATAAATCGGGATAACATGCCCACCTACAAATGACCATTGCATCTTGATAATTCTCAACCATATATTTTGGGCTTCCTGTGAAACTTGAAGGTAATACAATTCTCTTGACAGTAGATGCAAGGGTTGTATCTCCTCTGAAAATTGCATCTTTCAATTCACTATATAACTCAACCCTTAATTTACGTTAGTTTCTTCTCAACCACATCGGCCGAGTCTTTTCAATACATGTGTGTGCATCAACAACAAATTGTTGGAATAAACAAATGCCATATATTAATGTGTGTCCTTCTCATTCACGTTCTTATAATCTGTATGCATAATATTCTTTCATAGTAATGAGTTCATTTTTTCTTGATGTAGTTCTATGATCAGTCCTACGTAAAATACTAAGCCTAAATCCATCTTCTCCGTATGGAAAACGAAGACGATACTATAATGTCATATATGATGGATGTAACTCATTAATCCTTTTCAATCCACCTTCTTTATATTTGACAACAATATCCCGATGAGCATCCTTAATACCAATATCACCAATAATAATTGCAGCAATCTCAGAACAATTAGGCAAATTATGTTCTCTTCCATCTTTGTTCTTGAACTAATAAGATGTAGTCTCATTTGATAAATATCATCCTCTGAGAAACGGTCCCTTAACATACGAAGAACTTTCACCAATCCATTCATTTCATTAAGCATTTGGACCAATGGAGTAAGAATTGATGATTCAATATTTTTATTAGAGGTGTTGTGATTCAGTACACTCATTCTACTTTGTACCTCATTCTCAATGTCATAGAAGTATAACTGTACAAATTGAGAATTAGAACCATCTATTGGATGTAGGGTTCCAACTTCCAATTTTATGATGATTTTGACCATTAATTCGAAAGATGTAAGGATCGCCTCCATCATTGATATTTTTGTCTACATTTCCATCCATTGAAGTCATAGCAAAAACGGTATTATAACTTCGCATTTGTGTCTTAAATCTTTTATAACGTTGCACACCCACAGGACTTAACAGTTCTTCTAAGATAGAAGGTGTCTTCTAAAGTAAAGGTAACACAACTTGACCCTCCGCAACAAAGAGAAAATCTCGGTTGAGTGGACATCCTTGATTTTTTAGTTCTCTTTTCATACCATAATATTACTCCACAATACTCACATTCATAAGATGGAGGACCAAAATTCTAAAACTCTGTGTATTTTCCTAGAATGTAGAAAATAAAACCAAAAGGTATCATTACTATTGTAAAAAAATGAAGTTCTTCAGTTGTACTATCTCTGGTTCATTCACCAAAAACACACAATATTGCTCCACTTCCTATATCATCCATTATCATTCATCTTCTACTTCGCACAACTATGTCATCATTTATACTTCACTACTTTGTTCATCATCATGATACATTCTTGGTCCACTCCTTATATCATTTATAATCGTTCGTCTTCTACGATGTGCTAGTCTAGCATTTTTCATTTTTAATTTTACTGAAGAATATAAATGGTTACAAACTCAAAAGTGAACTTAATGCATCAGATAAAGATCATTAGTTTAACTTAATATAAGCAAATTAATCAAATCACGAATAAATGCATGACAATGATCACCATGAAACAAATCATCTAAGACAAAGAAGAGAGTAACTAATGAATCTGGAAAAAACATACACTTCAATTTTACAAATCAACCATACGAACATTTGAGAACCTTCGAATGTGGTGGAGATATACTTAAACAGACCGGGGTTGAAAATAGAAAAGGGTTGAAAATGAAATGAGGGAATATAAAGAGTTAATGGTTTAAACATTAAGTGTTCGAAGCGGTTACTTTTTCACTTGGTGCCATCTCAAATATATTTTCGATTTTTCCAGTCAGAATGCCATGCAAGAAAGTTGGAACATCGCTTTTAGACGGTTATTTTTTCAGTTGGTGCCATATCAAAATTACGATTTTAGCAAATATATCAGTTATTTTATCACTCACTCAATGCCATATAAAATCCAATTTCGATTTTTCTGGTATGAATGCCACGCAAGAGAGTTGGCACATGTATAATTATACCGAACTATAGTCCTCAAAATCATATTCGTCTAAGCGGTGTTCTTAATTGTTTTTTGCATTGATTGACATCTAAACGGTGCTCTAAATCTTTTCCATCGATTGACGTTTGATTCTTCAAAGTCTGGGAACTAGTCTCAACTTGAAAACAAAATTGGAAATGATTGTTGATTGAATGAGAGAAGAACGTGGAGGTGGACTCATAATATCACATAAAATCAGATTTTAACATAGTTTTGCCCATGAATCCATAGAAGAATCATCTAGATTGGAATATATTTGCTATCCTTAAAAATCGTGGAACTATAACCACTTATTTTTTCTTTCAAAATGTTTCCCAGATTTGGTTTAAAAAATCAGATTTTATAATAGAGTTTTGGAAAACATGTCATTCAGTTTCCAGACTTGCTATGTTAATAATTCTTCCATTTAACTACCGAGCCTAAGATCATATTCATCCACTCACTAAATACTGGTTAAAAAAAAAAAAAAAAACTGCTGCATGCGGTCATATAAAGATCAGATTTATATTAGATCTACTTTATATAATACATTAGATCTATTTTACAATAAAAGAAACTTTACATTCTCATGTATCATATCAAGACATATCAGCTTGTAAGTTCACTTTTGTGAAATATTTTTATAGCCAAAACATTTCTCAAAAAAGATAAAATGATTTTTGGAGCTTTTAAAGCAATATTAAAAATTAATTTATTGAGAAATAATAATTTCAAAGTTTTGTCCAAATTTAAGATGAGTTAATGAGAAAGAAATAGATACATGAAATAAGTTTACAAACATTTTTTTTCTAAGCTTATAAGTTTATGTGGATATTGAGATAGCAATAAATGCTTTCAGATTTTATATGTCTATCTCTCTCACACTTAAAATCCTTAAATTTAGACAAAAATTTGAAAGAAATTTAAATTTAGACAATAATTTGAAGGAATTTTGATAAAATCTAATTCTTACAGGTTGACGTAATGCCCTCGTCACAAAAGGTTTGGTTTAGTTTGAAAGCTTAAATAAATTGGAGATGAGAGAATCAGAGAGAGAGTCGAAAGCTTGAAACGGCGCAAATGGATGGAGGGAGAGAAGGATGGCAATGGAACAAGAACCTCATCAACAAATCTCAAATGGATCGATGGCATCGGAGAGAGAGAGAGAGAGAGAGAGAGAGAGAGAGCTTAGGAAGGAATCGCGCCTTGAGGGGAAGGGGGAAGGGGGGCTTGGGAGTTAGGGCTGAAGCCCTAATTACCCAAACGACATCGTTTCATATATATATATATATATATTTTCAAACCATGGGTATAAAATATTGTCGTTTAAATCACTTAAGTGAAAAAACGTCGTTTTTTCTAATATATATATATATCGACTGGTTTGAACCTGGTTCAGACCAAGATGGAACCAGTTGATGTCGATTTCTTGTATTTCCTACCACCGGCTGACCAATTCTCCACCGGTTCCAGTCAATTCCAAACTCCGATGGCCGGTACCTGTCAGGGATGGTTGGTTCTGTCGGCGGTCAGTACCGTCTGTTTTTGTATACAACCCTAGTACTGAAGTACCTTATAATTAGTCAAGAATTAGTGTTTTGAAATCCTTGTCATGGGTAGGGGTGTACAGGAAGAGCCGGAACCAGTTGGGAACCGATCAGACCGACTGCCGGAGCATGGAACCAGTCGGAACTGGTCGGCGGGCGAGAGGATTTAAGAGAAAATCGATATCAGCGGTTCGGCGTCGATTTGAACCCCTAGGAAATTGCTGAACCAGCTGATCCGATCTATTTATTTTTTGAATATATGTATATAAAACGGTGCCGTTTCACTCAAATGAATGAAATGGCATTTTTTTGCCAAGTGGAAGTTGAAAAGAAACATATAGATCAACGCCGTTTTGAGAGCCAAGTGGATATTATTATAATTTTAATTATTTTTTAAACATTACTGTATGGATTTATATAAACAGTCCCCAAAATAGACACTGTATATAGACCAACTCCATTATTAGCAAGTGGAAAACGAATTTCTTGTGTCTTAGGAAGTTCGATCGAAATGGTATGTGGTCCAATCCAATTTTTGGTCTGAGGCCCAAAATACCAAACAGAGGTACACAAGGCACCAAACATGGCCAGAGGAAATCTTGTGCATGCATACCTATATGATGGGCGGTGGGTATTCCAATATTGGGCCTCTTTTTCTTTTAGAGGTCTAGACTTGCTATGTTAATAATTCTTCCATTTAACTAACGAGCCTAAGATCATATTCATCCGCTCACTAAATACTGGTTAAAAAAAAAATGAAAACTGCTGCAGTCATATAAAGATCAGATTTACATTAGATCTACTTTATATAATACATTAGATCTATTTTATAATAAAAGAAACTTTGCAATCTCATGTATATGTACCATATTAAGGCATATCAATTTGTGAGTTCACTTTTATGAAATATTTTTATGGCCAAAACATTTCTCAAAAAAGATAAAATGATTTTTGGAGCTTTTAAAGCAATATTAAAAATTAATTTATTGAGAAATAATAATTTCAAAGTTTTGTCCAAATTTAAGATGAGTTAATGAGAAAGAAATAAATACATGAAATAAGTTTACAAACATTTTTTTTTTCTAAGCTTATAAGCTTATGTGGATACTGAGATAGCAATAACTGCTTTCAAATTTTATATGTCTATCTCTCTTACACTTAAAATCCTTAAATTTAGACAAAAATTTGAAAGAAATTTAAATTTAGACAATAATTTGAAGGAATTTTGATAAAATCTAATTCTTACAGGTTGACGTAATGCCCTCGTCACAAAAGGTTTGGTTTAGTTTGTTTGATCAGGAAAGGAATATTAGGGAATATTTCGATCGTATGTTTTTATTTTAGATGAAGAAAAAACATTACATCCATTCCATTCTCCTCGGAAGTAGGCTTTGTGGAAAAAAAGCCCAAAGAGTTGGGTTGACTTGACAGAGCTCTTGCCCATTAGTGTGAATCAAAACTAATTTGCATAAATTTCTTTTAGTTGACAATATATAAATATATATTATATATATAGGTTAAAGAATTAAAGTATTCTATGTAAAACTTATTTTTTAGAGTATATTTATCATCATCCCAACTTTCATCCTTCTCCCATCATCTTATGATGTGTCATTAGATGATTAGACATTATTTATTATATTTTATTTATGAACCTATTATCTAATGCCACATCATGGGATGATGGAAGTTAAGATGATGAATATATTTTTTCTTTCCATAATATCATTGTTGGAGTATAGCTTCACACATCGAAAATATAGAACTAAAATCAAAAGAAGAAAAAGTCAAACAGAGTATTGTAACAAAAGAAGAGTTAGTTAGAACGTTGACTTTAGTTCCATATTTTCGATACGTGATGCTATACTTCAACAATCATAGAAGAAGTCTTGAGTTTAAATTTTGAATTGCATTTAAAAAAAAATATTAACCCAAAAATCGTCATGTATTGATTAAATATCCCAGCTTTGTGGTGCATTTGTGTGGTCAACTTCTTGCTTAGCAAAGCTTAGCCGGCACTGCTAGTAGACCAATATTTAATTATCTAACCAGCTGCCAAGATGTACCAATGGTGTTGCATTCATAAGCACATACAATATTACTTCACTAGCTGGTGCATGCATGTCACTAATTTCTCTGCCCCCGGCCAGAAGATATTTAATATGGATTGAATTATCTGCATATTTCTTATGAATCTAGCTTTTATTATATTCATGGAAAAAGTGCAAGTTGCTTTAGCAGATCCAGAATTTAATTAGTGGCTGCTGGTTTGGATCATATATATATATATATATATATAGCTAGGGCTGTCAATGCTTTTGATTCAATCTAATAAATCTATGACAAATTCCGCCACTAATTGGACCATAGAAAGTGTAATATTGTTTGAGTCTTGTCACCCAAAGAATTAAGCAAACTGCTAAAACTAGGGGTGTAATCGGTTCGATCCGGTCCGATTTTATATATTTTTTAGAATTGAACTGGTATATACTGGTTTTGAAATTTTAAGAATCGATACCGAATCGATTGACTACCGAAACCAAGACTTCCAGTTTTTCCCGTTTCAGTCCGATCTGGTCCAGCTTTTTCAGTTTTACGAATTATCTATGTTAATAATAATATAATGTTTACATATACTAAACTATTAGTCTATTTATATTATAGTATAAATATATTATTTTATAATAATTAACACATACTAGTATAATATTGAATTTAACTATAGTTTATATAAGTTCTAGACTTTTTGTATGAGTATATATGATCAATGTTAACAGAGGCATTTTTCATGAATTTCATTGTATATTGTATTGCATAGGAAGGTTTCCTTTTATACACAAGCAACATAATCTTTTCTGTTATGGTAGAGAATAACAAGACAAATGAAGACTATTATAGAATGTACTATTCTAACCCTAGTGTGTGTATAACATAATTGTCTAGATTAATAAGCCCCCTCGAGTCCAGTGGGGTATCTAAAACAGTGAGACTTGATCTAAACATAGAAAATTTTTCTGAGACCAACTGTTTGGTTAGAACATCTGCAATTTGATCATTTGAGCTACAAAATGAAACTTGTAAAGTCTTGGCAGCAACTCTATCACGAACAAAGTGATAATCTACATCCGTGTACTTGGTTCTTGAGTGATAAACTGAATTAGCCAAAATGTAGGTATCTCCAATGTTGTCACACCAGAGTGTAGGAGGCTTGGATAAGAAAATTCCCAATTCTCTAAGCATGATTTGAAGCCAAATTAATTCAGCAGCTGTGGAGGCAAGAGCTTTGTACTCTGCTTCTGTACTAGATCTAGCCACTGTTTTCTGCTTTTTGGAGCTCCATGATATGAGATGGTTCCCTAAGAAAACATAAAGGCCACTGGTGGATCTTCTCTCATCTGGACAACCAGCCCAGTTTGCATCTGAGTATGCTTGTAATGTTAAGAAAGATGAGGCCTTGAAAAACAAACCATGATTAATAGTTGATTTCAGGTACCTCAAGATTCTTTTAGCAACATACCAGTGTGTTAATTTGGGACAATGTATAAATTGACACACTTTGTTTACTGCAAAATATATGTCTGGTCTTGCAAAAGATAGGTATTGCAGCCCACCAACAATACTTCTAAATAATGTACTATCATCAAATGAAGGGGAATCAAATTGAGAAAGTTTAAGTGAAGCTGCCATGGGAGAGGTTATTGGCTTTGCAGCCAACATATTGCTTTGAATAAGCAATTCTTTAATGTATTTTCGTTGAGACATGAAGAGCCCAGAGTTAGAGTAATCTATTTCAGTACCCAGAAAATAAGATAGTTTGCCAAGGTCTTTGACAGGAAAGGCCAAACCTAAATCATGAGTAAATTTATCAATCATATTTGGTTGTGAAGAAGTTACTACCATATCATCAACATAAATAAGTACAAATAGATGCAGATCACCACAACTTAGAATAAAGAGAGAAGGGTCAGATTGAGATGCCAAAAACCCATACACATTCAGCCAAGATCTTAACTGAGCAAACCAGGCCCTAAGTGCCTATTTAAGGCCATATATTGCCTTGTGCAATTTAGACACATGATTTGGGAATTTGGGATCAATAAATCCTTATGGTTGCTGCATGTAACTGTATTAGAATTCATAGCAACAGAGACTATTAATGAGTGGTGGAGGGCTTTATTATAGGACTAAATGTTTCATTGTAGTCCAAGCCATATTGTTGGCTGGAACCCTAGGCTACCAACCTGGCTTTTCTACACTCAAAGGAGCCATCAGAATGTAATTTCATACAATAGACCCAATGACAACCAAGTATATTAAGAGAGGTTAAAGGGTACCAAGCTCCAACTATTGTTCTGGACAAGACTAGTGTATTCGGTATGCATGGCATCCACCCATTCAAGAAACTCTAATACTGCCGAGTAACTTGAAGGTTCATTTGGAACCATATGCTTGGAGAGAAGACAATGTCGTCATGGGTATGGTACAGTGCCATCAGAAGGAACATAGGGTCGAAAGGAGTTAGTAATGCCACGAGTGATAATAGGGGAATAGGGAGGTTGAAGAATAGGTGGTGAGAGGTTCGGTGGCGCCTGTGAAGAAGAAGATCGAGATGGAGAATTTAGAGGAGAAGAAAGATTAGGGTTAGAAATTTCTGGAATAGAGTCAGAAGGAGAGAAATTGGAATTAGGGTTTGAAGTGAATGTTATGCACATGAGCAGCACACGTAGTAAATTTTTGTTAGATTTAACACTGCTAGTAGACGGAACGGGGGGATTGGGAAGTTTTGAAAATTCGAGGAGCCACTTTGATGCAATTAGTAGTTTCGGAGGCACATTGTGAATTAAGTGAAAGTTCGAGGGGACAAAGTGTAATTAATCCAAATTAAAATCATGATGAAGATTATAAACTAAAAAATAAGGAGATTTAATTGTAAGGTTTTTGATGGGAGAAGATTTATTAAGTATACTGCAGTTTCAAAAGCATCTTCCTAGAATTGATTTGGAAGTGAGGCATGAGCTAGAAGAGCAAGCTCAGTTTCAACAATGTGACGATATTTGTGTTCAACAATACCGTTTTGTTGATGCGTATAAGGACACAAAAATCAATGAGTGATACTGAGTTGTGGGCACATGATGGAAAAATGTGTAAATTCACCACCTCCATCAGTTTGAAGGGTAATTAACTTTGAATTAAATAAACGCTCAACAAGGGGTAAAAAAGTGGAGAATATTGATATTACATTAGATTTAAATTTTAATGGATATATGTAACACCCCGTATTTTAGTGTATTTTAACTGCATGATTATTTTAATTAATTTAAATATTGGTTCTCCTGTTTTGAAATTATAAGAGTTTTTTTATATTATTTTTTAATATTTTTAAATTGTGAAATTATTTTTTTAAAGTGATTTCTTAATAATAATTATTGTTTTGTATTTAATTTGATTTTTAATTTAAATTAGTTTATTTATGGGTTTTAAAATTATTATTTTTGATGAATATTATTATTATTTTATTTAAGATATTCACTGCGTCTGAATTATTTTATTTAACTTACTGTTTTGAAATAATTTTCATTGGATCAATTTCGTGACCCAAGTTATGAGGACTGGACCTCATTTCTTTTCCTCATCTTTTTCTTTTTCCTCTTTTTCTTTTCTTTCCTTCTTTTCTTCCCCTGCTTTTCTTCTTTCCCGCATGAGCCCCTTCTCTCTTTCTCTCCTTTGGCCGAATCTCCTTCTCCCAGTCGGCATCGCCGCCCGCCACCGTGTCCAACACCGCCCAGCCTACAACCTTCCCCACCGATCGGCGACCTCACCCCCCTGTTTCTAGCTCCTCCTTCGCCGACATTTGTCCCCACGCGCAGCTCAAAACCGCGGCACCTCTTGTGCTCGCCAGCCGCCGCCGCACCGCCATTGGCCACCATTTCTTCACCACATCTTCCTCGACCTCCCAGTTACCTAATGGACCCATCCATAGCTCCGATCCTCCACCGGTGAAGCCGCACCACCAACATTTTTGATTTGACCCTTTTGGCCTTCAAACGCCTCTTTCGCCGCCACCCACTGCCAACCACCACTTCCATTAGCTTCACTGACATCTCTAGGCCCTACCCTTGTAATCTCAAGTCTTAGTTTGTCCCCGTTCAAAAGTGGATTTTTGAGACCCACGGCCATAGAGCATTTTGCACTATTCAGTTGCTATGTTGCTGCTTCTTGCACTTTCGTGATCCTTCGAAAATTATAATATAGCGCTGTAAGTATTTTCCCAAATAAATTTTGAGATTTAAATGTATTTTTGCACTAGCTCATTTACTATGAATTGGTTGGATTGAAGGATAAAGTTATGTGATTGGATTGTACTGCGTTTTGTTGGTTGTTGGATACTGATGTCGAGTCTTGTACATTGCATGTTGGCACGCATGTTCATGTTTGTAAATGAAAACTGGGTTTTCACAGAATTGCATTCATGTTCATGTGTATATTTGAAAACTAGGTTTTCATGTGAGAAAAAAGAAAAGAGACTGTAGGGATGGTGGTAAGCAGGGATGGTGGTATAGTCCCGTCTGTCATTCTTGCCTACAGTGCATGCAATAGGGATGGTGGTAAGCAGGAATGGTGGTGTTGTCCCCCCTGTGATTCCCGCCTACGGTGCACATGGTAGGGATGGTGGTAAGCAGGGATGGTGGTAGAGTCTCGCCTGTGATTCTCGCCTACAATGCTCAGATAGGTACTCATTGTGTGGAAAGGAACTATAGTGATGGTGGTAAGCAGGGATGGTTGTATAGTCCCGCCTACGATTCCCGCCTACTATGCATGCAGTAGGGATGGTGGTATAGTCCCGCCTATAATTCTCGCCTACGGTGCATTCGGTAGGGATGGTGGTAGAGTCCCGCCTGTGATTCCCGCCTACAGTGTCTAATAAATGTTTTTATGTGAATTATTTTCTGGGAAAATGACAGATTACATTTTTGGGCCAAAATGGGATTTTGGCGTGTATTGAAAAATATTCATGTTTGGAAAAAATGATGTTTTGGTTGCATTAATGCACTTTTATCTCGTTGGTTGTTTGGATTATTACTTACCTGCGGTACCGTTTTATGGTATCGTAGATTTTGATGTTGATGAGGATGTGGAGCTTGAGGGATCGGCTCCCTGGAGGAGGTGACATGAAGTTGCTTTTGTTTTGAATTATGAGATTTGTTTCCCACTCGTGTATGTATTTGACTTTTATTATATTTATTATGGATAACTGTATAACTTTTTAACGGCTATTTATTTTGGATATTTGTATTTAACAAATTTGGTACTTAGTTGACTCAATTAATTATCCGCTGCGTTTTTCTTGTGCACTTTTTGCTTGTTGCACACACTTGAGCAATTATCGTTGGGATGCGTGACCCGTGTTGTCATCATTCCGACGTCACAATTCTCATGTTGCCGTACGTGGGAGTCGAGGTGTCACAATATATCCAAGAAAGACGAGTAAAGTGATCTACAAAGCTAACGTAATAGCGATAGCCATTTCGAGACATTACAGGGGCTGGGCCCAAAGATCAGCACCAACAACTTCTAAGGGCCGAGTATACACGGCCCGACTTGAAACAAAGGGTAACTGATAGCTCTTGGCCAATGGACATTCAGAATAGATAAAGGGATCCTTATTGGAGCGAAAACGCAAAAGGTTATCTTTCAAAGCTCGAGAGACAGTAGCTTGAGAAGGATGGCCGAGTCTGCGATGCCATTAAGAAAGAGTAACTTGTTTGCCAAGATGAGCAGATGGTGGCAACGACGAAGGAGCCAGAGAGGGAAAAACATAAAGGCCATTACGTGTTGGTCCGGTGAGGAGGGTGACCTTGGTTTGTTTTGTCCTTCACAGAAAAGTGAGTAGAATGGAATTAAAAAAAGCATGAGTTATCCGCACAGAATTGAAGGACAGAGATGAGATTTTTTGTGATGTTAGGAACATGAAGTAGATTTTGAAGTAGAAAGGAGGAAGAGTTAGAAATGAGAGTAGAATTACAGTGATGCTGAATCAGAAGACACGTAACATCACCAACGCGAATTGCTTCACTTCCGCTGTAAGGTTCAGATGACAAGTTCAAGTTTTTCAGATCATTAGTTATATGATGGGTGACGGCAGAGTCTAGGTACCATGAGGAATCAATGAGCGAAGTTGGGATTTGGGTGGTATGGTTTGCAGAGAAGGAAGTTGGTGCCGTGTAGTTGACCGAAAAAGACTTGGGAGGTTCTGTTTGGTAAGAATAATCAAAACAATGTCTGCATTGGAGGGCCAAATGGCCAGGTTTATTACGTACTTGACATGTTGGTCGTGAGCCACCATATGTTTGATGAAATGCCCCTGAAGATGTGAAGTTGGAGTGACCTCTAGCTGAAAATTGACCACAACCTTTACCCTGCCTTCCACCTCGAAAAGAAGATCGGCCTCGTTGATCTCTACCTCTAGCAACACTGTAATGAGCAGATGGTTCTATAATAGTCTTGGATGAGTGAGTAATCCTACTTTCATGAATGAGCAGGAGTTGATAAAGTTCATGAGTAGTAATCGGGTCAAATCTAGTGGTGATTGAGGTAACAAATGATTCATAAGATGTGCCTAGACCAGAAAGAAGGTAGGTAACAATTTCTTTGTCTGGAAAAGGATTTCCAATTGAGGCTATTGTATCAACTAGGGATCGAACTTTACCAAAATAATCTGAGATGGACTTGTCACCACGGGCAAGATTAGTGAGTTGAAAATGTATTTGAAACTCTTTTGCTTGTGATCGTGAGTCAAACATTGAGGTTAATGAAAGCCATAGCTCTCGAGCTATTGTAGCAGATAAAACATGACCCAGAACAGAGCTATGGCTTGGATGAGTATGAGTCCAAAGAAGAAATTCTGCCAACAATGTTTGGCTTATCTTACTTTTGATATATATATATATATATATATATGGCTTTTGATCACTAAGGACTAACTGATCAGTATGAGTCCAAAGAAGAAATTTTGGGTTTGGCTTGGATGAGCTGGTTGAAGGTAGGAGTATGGTTTTGGGAGGAGATGGAAGTGAACCGTCAACATATCCATAGAAATCTTGTCCTCTAAGGTATGCTGAAATCTGAATTTTCCATAGGAGAAAATTATTTATGGATAACTTGGTAGTGACTATATGTGAGAAGGAAGAAATGACAGAAGAACTTGGAGGAGGAGGAGGGATTTCTGTGTGCAAGGCCATGGATCAAGATGACTGCTAGTCGAGTAGCTCTGATACCATGTTAGCAGAGGCACTTTTCATGAATTTCATTGTATATTGTATTGCATAGGAAGGTTTCCTTTTATACACAAGCAACAAAATCTTTTCTGTTATGGTAGAGAATAACAAGACAAATGAAGACTATTCTAGAATGTACTATTCTGACCTTAGTGTGTGTATAACAAAATTGTCTAGATTAATAATCAAATGTGTAAAAATGTATTTACAAAAAGAATATATATTATAATTTATTATGCCAAAAATGTATCCTTGATATATATATATATCAAAAGTAAGTTTAGATTAATAACTTAATATTAATATTTATGTTTAAAATTAAAATTAAAATTATGTTATATTAATTTTATATTATAAAATTATTTTTATGTTATATCACATATTTTATTAATTTTATGTTACAAGATTAATAGAATTGAATAATAAGGCTAATTTAGCATATAATATATATAATATAATATAAAAAATCATATATAATATAAAAGATTATAAATATATATCTGTTTGGTTTGAACCAGTTTTCAAAATATGAAAACCGGTACTGCACCGATTTGGGATTGATTTCAGTTTTGAAGAACCGGTACTGCAGGACTACTTAAAAACTGAACCAGCTCACTGGTTCGATCCGATTCGGTTTGGTTCAACTGATTTTTCGATTTTTTGTTTTACATCTCTAGCTGAAATAGGGCATGCGCTAGCTTTATAGTCCCCAAAGTTACAGGTATATATTAATCTAGTCCAACTTGCCCGGAAGGAGTGATCATTGTCCATGCGTGCATGGAGCCGCCATGCATTTTCCTGATCTGTAATCCGTTAATTACTGGTTTTGAAAGCACGCCACAGCTATATACCCTCTTAAATTTAGAGGAAAGAAATGAAAGTTGAAGGAAAAATAGAGGGAAGGGTTGGGATTTACAGCCTTGAAAACCTACATACTGACCTAGGGTCATAGCCATGACCATGGGTTTTGGTATAGATCGATGGTTGCCCTAACTTAGCTAGCTAGCTAGCCATGGTAGATAAAAAATCTCTCTGATCATAATATTTCTTTCATTTGAAAAAGGCAGCCTTGGGAAAATTACGAGAAAGGTCAGGACAAGTTCTAAATATATAAATATTGTGCAACAATGACAAATTTAGTTTTTTACACTTTTTTATAGTGAAATTCAATTTTTTATAAAAGGCCTGCTCGAAATTTGTGAATTTTAGACTTGTATATACCATTAATAATAATATAACCGTTAGCTGTGCAAAAATATATTACCCTTAAAAATAGAATAAAAAATCATAGGAATATTATTTTAGTATTAATGATATATAAAGAGTGGTAGACATGCATGTCTATATATATATTTATGAAGCAGTTGCCTTAGAAATTACTACCGGAAGAGGGCAGGCCGGGCATGCATGCATGCACTTGATCCTTCAGAAGAGGAATATATAATAAAATGAGATTGGTTATAGAATGGGTTTGGAATATTCTATATGCACTGCAGCATTGCTACTTGATTCACTAATGATTGTAATTCGCCTTCCTTCGATCTGTTGTATCATTTTTTATTATAAAAAAAAAACGAACATTTGTGACTAATTACTTATAGCGAGAATGATTATTTACGATATAAAAACAAACATATTTCGACAGAAAATAATAATTTCGCAAGAAATAACTGACTACAAATAAACAGTTTTCTTATTACACTTTTAATTATGCATTGCCAGAAAATGGTCTTGCATAATATACTCCCTAGCTGCTAGCTTGTACAAAACGCACCATGAATGAGTGCCTGTCCGGCGGCAGCCGTACGTTCCTCTGTGAATGAAACTTGCTGCCCGCCTATACTTGTCACAAAAGGGAAAATAAATAAGATACTTGCTGCGTAGGGATTCTGCTGATCCTTTATAAACCCATACATAATATATACAAGAGGGTCGAAGACTTTTTCTTTTTATTAATTTGGATTAATTAAGTACGAAAGAAGCAAAGAATTTGGAGCCCAAATTGGAGAAGATGAAGCGGTATAAATTAATAAGAAATAATAATGAAGAAATCGTGCGAGTCAACATAATTTGCAACCTATATATTGGCGAAGCATATATCTACTATATTATAATTTTCAATTTTTTTAAATAAAAATTACTTTACTATTTAGAACAGAAACGCTTTAGAGCATTCTCATTGTAAAATTCTACTTTAAGTAAATTTAACTAATAAACTACTTAAAACACTCAATATATAATATTAATTATTAATTTAATTAGAATATAATTATTATTAATATTTATATTTAATATTATTAATTTGATTAGAATATAAATATTATTAATATTTTAATTAGTAGAACTATAAAATGTGATAAAAATAAAAATTAAAAAAATTATTAAATTAATAATATTTTATTATTATATAGAGAGTAAATAGATAATCTAAAATAGATGCAGACCAATGCTCATATTTTACTGAAGTTTAGAATTTTTTTTTATCTTGATTTTTTGCCTTTCTTTAGTCTTGTATTTTCTTTTCCCAGACAAATAAACTACTGATTTTTTTTTTAATATTTAATCATTATGTCAGGTGTCCCTCTGGACTAACGCACCAGAGGCCATTCCCTAGTCCATATATATACACACACACACAAACACACAGCTAAAGCTAAATACGTCCCCATCGATCACATGTAAACAAATACTCTTTTTCGTGAATGATATTCCACTTATCCACGTCCAACACAACGTTGCGTGCAACTCATGAAATTATGTGTTTGAATACACTCACTGCCTTATTTGTTTACTTTTTTTCATGAATTTTATATAAGTTTTGCTATTTCACTACAAGAAAAATGGATTTTTGTGGCCATTTGTTTGCGGCGAAAAGATTATTTGTGACCAATTTTAACTATAAATAGTCATTTCACTGAAATTAACTAGCCACAAATAAGCAGTTTTCTTGTAGTGTTAATCATCTCCACATATCACACTTATTTTTAATTTATTTTGATTTTATTTTTCTTAAACTAACTGCTTTCTTCTACTCATCCTCCATACACCACATGTTTGATAAAAGAAAAAAAAAATTATGTGTAGTGTATGGTATGAAGACTATGAGTAAAATGTTTCAAATTTTCATTCTAACAGAAGGACCCACCCATTGACATGGATGTTCTGAAACCTATATGAGATATAGAGCGAATCATCTCTCTTTTTTGTTCATTTATTTATTTTTTAATTCTAGATTTTCATAAACCAATTAGTTTTTCAAAAATAGTATGGACACGACTAGTACATAAATATAATGCATGATGAAGGTGATAGAGAAGCTTATAACCCAAGCTTAAGCCTTTTCTTTGATGCATGCCAAATATTTTAAATACAAAAGGATTATATAAAAGTAAATTCACAAAGTGACATACTTTCATGATATGGTATATATGTCATATTGTTACTTTTATAATAAAATATATAATCCAAATATTACATAAAATTACGTCAATTTGTGAGTTTATTTTTGTGTCTGTAACACTTTCTAAAATTTATTAGTTTTAGATCCGTTCCAGAATATAAATTTGATTTGATCTTCTATCTCCTCAATTAGCCATCTCGTTTTCTATGTTATATATTGACGATCGATAAACCTTCACAATTAACTTTACATGAATAAAGAGCTGACCAGTGCCGGCTAGCTAGGATCTTTAATTTATGTAGTGTGCCAAAATACACGCGGCCATCATCAAGAGTTATGATGGCCGGCAGACAAATTTCACTTAAATAATATTTTATGAATCCATTAATTATAAAATTTAAAAGGTATAAGCTAAGAAAACAAAAAGGACACAAATAGGGATCGAGTGGATGACATACTGATGATGATCATAGGTCTAATATTTATTCGACAAAGACTAATTCGTACATAGATACATACGTGTCTGCATTTTCTTCTTGATCGTCATGATATATATATATATATATTTATATATAGATATATACGTGTCCAAGAAACCTTAATATAATGAAAATTAATGTGGTTCCTGATTTGTTGGAGTAGGTGGAACAACAAAACACAGAAGCAGACAACCAAAGCGAGCGCGCGTATGCTGAAAAGACCACTCATGAGTTAAATGAATATAGTTAGAACACGTATTGGCTTGTCTTCTAGGTATAGGATGCCGGCCACATTTGGTTGAAACTTGTATTTGATTAATAAGTGCTTAGGAGCAACGTAACTCTTCCTTATTATAACCATAAGAGGCCGCATTAATATTCTGAGCAATTGTAATCTAGAAAACAATTGACCAACTATCTTAAACCATATAACATTAATGTTGAATTAGCATTCCAGATCTTGAATGTATATATATATATATATATATAAACGAACTTCTTTCTTTCTATATGCGTTTCAACAATGGCGCTCTCCAACATGGTTTCGTGCTTTCTTCAACCTCGAAACATCCATCGACGCCTTTCGATTCAATTCTGTATCTTCTTTTTATTTCTGCTTCCCCAAGCTAAGTCATTTTCCTTCGACTTCCCTAGTTTCCAGCCAAATATGAAAAGCATACATTTCGAGGGTGATGCATTCCCGCGGTCTGGTAATGGAGTTCTTGAACTCACAGAGAATCGACTTGATGGCCCCATCAATGGAAGTGTAGGTCATGCCTCATATAATGAAGCTGTCCGCCTCCGGGATTCAAGAACAGGGAAGGTTGCCGATTTCACTACTCATTTCTCCTTTATCATCAATTCTTTGAATGCGTCAGTTTATGGTGAAGGGATTGCTTTCTTCATTGCACCATTTGAATATGAAATGCCTAACAATTCCGGAGTTGGGTTTCTTGGACTGTTTAGTGCTGGATCCAATTTCAGTACTAACACCTCATTGAATAAAATTGTGGCAGTTGAGTTTGACAGTTTCAAAGACAGCTGGGATCCAGATGATAATCATGTAGGAATCAATGTCAATTCCATTGTCTCTGTGGCGAATGTCACATGGAAAAGCAGCATCAGGAATGGATCAAAGGCAAACGCATGGGTAAGTTATAACTCAACTACCCAAAATCTTAGTGTTTTCCTAACGTATGCTGATAATCCTGTCTTTGGCGGCAACTCCAGCCTTTCCCATAAAGTTGATTTGAGCGAGTTGCCCGATTCGGTTAGAGTTGGTTTCTCCGCTGCTACAGGTAATTACACAGAATTACATAGAATAAATTCTTGGTCATTCAATTCAAGTTTGGAGGTCGAAAATCAAGTTAACAAAAAAAACAAAGTGGGGTTGGGGGTTGGTTTAGGTGTGGGTTTTGGTGTATTGAGTTGTGGATTAGGTCTACTTTGGTTCATCTATTGGAGAAAAAGGGGTGATGGAGAAAATGAAGGTTTGGACGATGATGTCTTTATGGATGATGAATTTGAAAAGGGAACTGGGCCAAGGAGGTTCACTTATCGTGAACTCACTCATGCAACAAACAACTTTGCCGAAGGAGGGAAGCTTGGGGAGGGAGGATTCGGAGGCGTTTATAAGGGTTTCTTAAGTGAATCCAGTACAGAAATTGCTGTTAAGAGGGTCTCGAAAGGATCAAAGCAAGGGAGAAAGGAGTATATATCAGAAGTGAAAATCATAAGTCGTTTAAGACACAGAAATTTGGTTCAACTTATTGGTTGGTGCCATGCACAGGGTGAGTTCCTCCTCGTGTACGAGTACATGCCTAATGGAAGCCTTGATACTCATCTCTTTGGAGGAAAGATTATGCTAACATGGTCAGTTAGGGATAAGATAGCTCTTGGATTGGCTTCTTCTTTGTTGTACCTTCATGAAGAATGGGAACAATGTGTAGTGCACAGAGATATCAAGTCAAGCAACATCATGTTGGATGCAAATTTCAATGCCAAGCTTGGTGATTTTGGTCTTGCGAGGCTTGTAGACCATGAGTTGGGGTCACAAACAACTGTTTTGGCAGGCACTATGGGCTACCTAGCCCCAGAGTGTGTCACCACAGGCAGGGCAAGTAAGGAATCTGATGTCTATAGTTTTGGGGTGGTTTGCCTTGAGATTGCGTGTGAAAGAAAGCCAGTGGACCCAAGGGAAGAACCGAGCAAGGTAAGGCTGGTAGAGTGGGTATGGAATCTCTATGGAAAAGGCCAAATCCTTGAAGCTGTTGTCAAGGGATTAAGCATGGAATTCGATGAGCAGCAAATGGAACGCTTGATGGTAGTTGGGCTATGGTGTTGCCATCCCGATCCCATTATGCGACCCTCAATAAAGCAAGTGATAAATGTTCTTAATTCCGAAGTTCCATTGCCTGAACTTCCCTCAAAGTTTCCGGTGCCAATGTATTCTCTACCTCCGGTGAATATGTCATGTATATTCTCCGATACATCATTGGGTCACACAGGGTCAACGAAAAACCGGACACAGTGTTCATGTAGCAGTTGCTCTACTTATTTGTCAAATACGTCAGCGGGTTCTGCAAGTACCACTCTTCTAGATTCGGGTGTCGATCATGCTTATAATCATGTTTAATAGATTTACTTCAATTAGGCCTTATTAATGATTTGTGAATTTTTCTTTTTCATATTCTCCAGTATGAATTATCTTCATAGCAATTAGGATTTTGGCCAATCGAGTCATGTTGCTTAAAACTTTCATTAGTATCAGATTCTTCATGATTCTTTTGCCGCTAGCAAAGTTTTGATATGTATGGTAGTACTGGCGCCCCAAAGGCATTTTAATTTGTCTCCACAACGTTTTGCGTCCTAAGCCGACAACTCGATCTGTAAGAAACGTAGAGAAACATGAAAACTCAAGGGCCCGGGGGAGTACTGATCAGAGAGAGCCGATGTATGCATGGTTGAAATGATCATCAGCCCCACCAAAATTCACATCAGACGAAAAGTTGATGGGAGAATGGTGAGATCAGAGTAGTATTTAACATCGATCGGTCGATCTTTTGCCTTTTATTACAGTGCGCGCCCACTCATAATCCTTCTACGCCCAATATCATTGACCTTCTTGAGTTATTCTAGATAGCAGCTAGCTACTCGATCAACTATTTTTTTCTCTTGTTCTTCAAAGTTAGTCTTCTTTATTGAACGCTTTTTCTCTTCCTTTCCCAGCTTGTTTGTCACCTTCTGCATATTTCCTATCAGTCTCGATCGCTGTCTTCCAAGATTCATTTCATTAAAGCTAGCTATGCTTCCTCGTCAATTTATAAGTTGATTTTTGTGAAATCTTTTTGCGATTATTGTATCACTTCTATTGTATCAATAATATGCACGACCAATTATATTTCATATCCAATTTGAATTATTATTTCTAGTTAGAAGGACTCGTTTGAAAATTACGTGAGTACAGATCATCATCAACGATTACAAGAAGCAGCTGATCTTACAGCTTTTGAATCCATCTATACACACACATGCACAGTACTTTGAAATGCCAACCGTGACCCATTTTATATATATATATATATATATGTGTGTGTGTGTGATATTAATGTTAGAGGCACCCTAAAGCAATTAATTTGCTATCATTAATGACTTTAGGGGTCTATCATTAAAATTCGTTAAATCTACTTTATAATAGAAATAATTTTATAACTGAGACGTACACAAATAGATTACATAAAAATAAATTTATAAATTAATATAATTTTATAAAATCCGTTAAATCTACTTTATAATAAAAATAATTTTATAATCTGACGTATCACATCAAACCATATCAATTTAATGTAGATTTATTTTTGTGTAATTTTTTTGTGTCAAAAATATTTTTCTTAGTATAAAATTAATATATGGTACTGCATGAGATTTCACGTAATTTGAGAGAGAAACGTTCTTGCACTCTAACTATTTTGATGGGCTCTAATTTTAATTTTAGAATATAAGCTCAAAGTAATTTATATAGAAGCTAACAAAAACGAGAGGAAAAGATCAAGGGTTGGGATATTATATGTTATGAACCCAATTACATTGGGTTGGGTTTGATGGGCTTCCAACCCAGTGTCATGTCTTATTTTAATTGATTGATAGAGTTGTTAGTTGGCCATGGCCTTTTGCTGTTAGTTGTTGAATGAAGGGGTCTTCTAGTATATTTACAGGGGAGGGGTGGTGCTGAATGGCATATAAAATCTAGAAGAATCTAAGTTTGTTGTTTGTCTGGAGGAATGAATTCCCTCAAATAATTCCAATGTGACTATCTAATACTATTTCCATATTTTCATCATCTTCTTCCTTGTATTCATCTCTTTTACATTTTGTCAAACACATCGCATGCATGACTGTATTTCCAATGCAGTAGCCTTCTATCCCCATTTCCATTACTTTTTCCTTGATACAAGCAACCATCCCATCCGGTCCCTTACAATATAATATACGTTAGTAATAGATCTAATTAATTGAAGGAATATTCGACTTCTATATATGAAGAAGATGGCTCTACAAGATCAAGGACCACCTTCTTTCAAAAAAAAAAAAAAAAGATCAAGTACCACCTCACTAGTGATCATTAATTGCTTGACATTTTCTTTACTTACCGAGTTTGAATGTTAATTAATCTGTCATATTCCAAGAAAATCATCTGTTTTTTAGGCCCTTGAATTCGGAGGTCTCACTAC
Source organism: Pterocarya stenoptera (assembly GCA_003123785.1). Lineage (NCBI taxonomy): Eukaryota > Viridiplantae > Streptophyta > Magnoliopsida > Fagales > Juglandaceae > Pterocarya > Pterocarya stenoptera. The sequence goes on along the minus strand of QEOT01008363.1, from coordinate 350,271 downwards.
TATTTATTACTGTTCAAAATTTGAACTTATAAATTTTATTACTATTTACAAACTATCTTTACACATCTCATTTCATCTCATTTCTAAATTCAAACAGACCTTAATCTTTCTGAGTTCTTTTAGTTGGTTCTGGATGGTCTATGTAGGTGGCTGTAAGTTTGGTGTCCGTGTTTTGCATTTGTGCATAAGACAACAAATAGCTCAAAAATACTGTCTGCCGAGAAAAGTATATTAAATCCACAGCACTTGACACTTGCATAATTTAATTGGTAAAAAATGTTTAAAATAATATCAATTCTTTAAATTAAATCTCATCATGCCAATGGCGTATTTATATCCGCCACATCGGTTTGTGTGAAATCAATATTTATCTAAAAAATTTAAATTCCCGCCCCCCCGGGCGGCAAGTTAGAAAAATCCATCCCAAAATTGACCAACTTGGTCTCCTCCTCAAAAGTTATGGGACTCCACTGAAAAAATCTTGAAAGCCTTGGCAATTTTTGTTTTTTTTTTTCATTCACATATCCATAATGAAAGGGAATATTTAATCGAGCAGATCAAGATTTTCTACAATTATTTTATCCAAACATTTTTTATAATTTGGTGAGATATAGATATAGGTATACCTATATCTATTGGAGTTCATATACGTATACGAACTCCAATATATTTAACGTTGTGGTTCACATTTCCCAGAGCAGCATTTAATACATGAATAGGATCGTAATATTGAATCTATCTTTATAAGGTACTTGCAGGTTGTCACTCTTTAAAAATTTCGGCGTATAAATTGACTCAATAAATAAGAGCCACAACCCTCTAACTTGAAAGAATTAATTCCCTCAAGTAAACTCACCATGCAGATTATTACCTTCTTTCCAATGATATAAAGAATATATCGTGCATTTCGACTGTTGATGACATATTTTGCACACCGGTTCACGAGCTCAATGATCCTACACACACAATGTAAGGGCTCGGTGAGTGATTACGCACCTCCAATGCCTAGGTTAGTTATTAGGGTGGTAGAGAGGATTTCCTATGTAAGAGTGCATGAGAGTCGATTTTTGACCTGGGGTTAAGTCTTGATACTTCCTATTGAGGTGGGCCCCACTTCCTGTGTCAGGGGAGGGGCGTTTGTCTCTTGTATAAGGTACCATGCTGTCACATTTAATGCGTCGTAGTTCTCCCAGGTCACATCCACTGTGGCAGGTGGGTGAGTGCAATCACTATCTAGGCATTTTGTTAGGAACAATGCCTCACATAAGAATATCCTGTCTGCTCTTCATATCTGCACATTTAATGCGGTGTGGCGTCCTCGCAAGTCATCCGGATAGGTTGTATCTTTTTCCACCTGGGCTCTAGGCTCTCTTTCTCCTTCATCGCTTGGTGGGCCGGTTACATCCTGACCATTGGGTTTCCTAGACCTGGTCTAGGCCCGGTCTAGTGAGACTAAAAATATCCATTCAAACCACCTTTGTAATTTTATCTCTTGAATGAAGTTTTGCATCTTTAATTTATTTGCAAGACCCATGATGTAGACATGGGCTCATGCATTGGGCCTAGTTCAGCCTCCTAGCTCTACAGCAACTGAACATGGTCGAAAGCCTCCTTATTCTCTATGCTCACAAGTACTTGTACAGTAGTTGTACCACGGCAAATCTGCCATATGTATCACAAAACATCAGCTACTCTAACATTCTTAAATTTGAAAGCCAATTCTCCTAGGTCGATAGTAGCTACTATTTTATACATTTCTTATCGGGTGGCCGGGTTGGGCTCTCACTATACCATGATAAAACCTAAAAGCTCAAAAAAAAAAAAACTATTATTTATGTGACAAAAATTCTATGTACTATATGCCACTGGGAAGTAACGTAGTCGTGTGAATTGTACGTTGAGGTCAAATGATGGAATCAAGAATCTCATTTCAAAATTAAAAAAAAAAAGGTTATAATAACAAATGAAAAATTATAGACACCATACTACCATCTCACTTTCATCCTACTATGTAAGATCATGTGGCACATATATCACCATTGGATAATCTTTTATTGGATGATTATTTATCATCCAATGGTGATGATAAATGTGCCACATCTTACATAGTGCGATGGAAGTGTGATGGTAGTGTGGTGTATAACATTACTCTTAACTTGGCCGAGTAATACTATACACCACACTCTGATCCCACTTTCCTCCTATTATGTAAGATGTGACTACAACAATTTTACTTTTTAGAGATGAAATTTATTAGGGACGAATTAAATTTTATCATTTAAAGTACTTATTTGAGAAGAAATAAATTTCGTCTCAAAACTTGGATGAGGTTCTCAGCCCATTCGATACCTTCTGTGACAAAATATTTCATCATCAAACATAGAAAACCTTTCGAATAGACAAAAATACGTTCGAACAGAAATTTAACGACTGCTCGAATGGTTTAGTATATGTTCGAATTGTAATTTTGGTGGGAAAGTACATATAATTTTGCTGGGAGAAGTTCAAAACCGTTTGAACTGAAATGTTATGCTCGAACGGAAGTTTTTTGGTGCAAAACTTTGGCGGGGATGGTTGCAACACTGTTCGAACGTACATTTTATGTTTGAACTATTTCGAACACCACATTTATTCATTCAAACTAGTTGTTTGGAGGAACATTATAAATAAATCTGGAGGAAAATTGTTGCAACATTGTTCGAACTGACGTGCTCCATTCGAACGGGAACATATTTTGTTCGAACGGTGACATTTAATTATAATAATTTATTAAAAGGCATCAAAATACCTTCAAGATAAATATTATTTAAATTTATTAGTTATCATTTTCAAAATATAAAAAAAGATAGCTATATTATATAGTATTATTTATGGTGAATTAAAATATTTCATGTTCATAAAAATTTTATGTAATTAATTTTAAAATGTTATAATGAGTTTTTTTATGTTAAATAAGATTTTTAATTAAATAAACATTACTTTATAAAGAGTTTCATTTTTTATATTATCATGAATGACAATTAAAATAAGAGAAATTATTTTTGACAATAAACAAGCTAACAAACACCAAAAATAAAAACGATACACTAATTAAATCCAAAAAATATAATGTTCAATACAACATAAAAAAAGTGAAGTAAAAAATAAAACTATCTACTGGGTAAGGTGATCAAAATCCTCATGTATGACAGATAGGCATCCCTCCATCTCTTGCAGTTTCTCCGTGACGGGCTTAACAATCCTCTGCATCTCCTGGATCAAAAGTTGGTGATCCTCCTTGAGCAGGGATCGTACCCCATCCAAAGTAGCCCCAGCAGTCTATCTCTCAACATCGGCAGCAGTAGAATGTGGATCACTCGCCCTGCCACTATCTTCTATTGCTGGAACATTAGCTCGAGTCTTCCGCAAGTGGCCCTCTGTCCTGCTGAATGTGATCTTGTTAAGGGGCCTATTTTGTGGCTGCCTCCACTCTGTCATTTGCACATTAACCCCCAATTGGACTAGGTGGTTAGAGATCATCATGAGTGCAAATGGTAGACTACTCAGATTGAATGCGGAGGAAGAAATATAATGGCAGATCAATTGGCTCTTCTCATGCTATCCGTAACATAATCGAGCTCGCTAGATGCCAAAATTTGTCATGTTTTCTTGGATCAACGTTATGGGAAACAATTAAATTTAGCATTCTAAAAAATGATATACAACCTACCTATCTGATGACCTTACTGCCCTTATATGGAGGAGCCGAAGCGTCCAGCATCAACTAACCAACCTCATCATTTGTGGGACCATCATTTGCTAGATTTAGAGAGAGAGGAGCAGCTTTGTAGTTGAGGTAATATTTTTTTTTATGTATTTCAAATTATATATAGTTGTTTTTTAGATTTGATTTATGGTTTTTCTCATAAAGATTTATCTACATGTAGGTATTGATGATTTGTGGAGATTTATTCGATTGCACAAATTTGAGGTAAGGTTTCTAAAACATTTTGGTATGAATAATATAGTGTTTCGTTAATGTTTGTGAAATTAATGTTAATGTTTTTAGTATGCTAATGTGATTTGGGGATGAATAATTCTGTATTTGTGACAAAAATTAGTGTAATGTATTTGGCTATTGATGTATTTATATATATTGTGTGATTTGTGAAAATAATTAGAGTTATGTATTTTATGATTGAAGTATTTTAGTTTTTGGGACTATTTGTGAAAATTTGGATTAATGTTAATGTTATTATGGAATATTTTAGTAAGAAAGTTTGATATGTTATTAATGTGTGAATTGTGAATTAATTAGTGTAATATTGTTAATGTTGTTAGTATGTTATTGTGATTTGGGGATGAATAATATGGTGATTTGTAATATTGTTAGTGATATTGATTTGTGATATTGTTGGTTTGTGAAATTAATTTGTTAATTTGTGATATTGATTTGTGATATTGTTAGTTTGTGAAATTAATAAGTTTAATAAATACCCAAATTAAATACCCAAGTGTAATATGAATTTGCATAAAATATACAAATTAAAATAATATGAACTATTTGCATAAAATGCCCTAATTAACCAGTGGCATAGAATACCTATTTAAACTTCTACCTAATTACCTATTAATTTTGAACTCAAATAATATGAATTATTTGCATAAAATGTCCAAATTATAATAATATGAATTATTTCCATAAAATACGAAAATTAAAATATAAACCATTAACTTGTCCTAATTAAAGTATAAACCAACAAACCAATGGTTTTAAATTAAACACCCAAATAATATAAATTATTTCCATAAGATATCCAAAAGAAAAAAATACGATTATTTTCATAAAATACCCAAATTAAAATAATATAAACCAATTACCTATAAATTAAACAAGTGGTGAAGTTTTTTATAGAATCTACTTGTGAGAGTATTGACGGTCAAGGTTTTATAAGAGGTCTATGCAAGAAGTGCAAAACCCTTAGTTCTTATAACTTAGTGGTAGTGTAGGAGCATTTATATGTAAATGGAATCGATCCTAAAAACTCACATTGGGTCTTACATGGCAAACCATTTCCTAAAGGAGTTAGATTTGGCACTTAGTCTAATCATACGGAGGAAGGTAATGACATTGACATAGATAACATAAATGTGAATGTTTCTTATGAAAATAAAGAGGATATGGCGGAGATGTTTGGGGCTAGGGATGGAGAATGAACATCCACACAATCATTTGAGAGAAACAGAAATTTTGGAAGACTGTGGCAGGATGCACAACGAGAACTGTACGAGAGGTGCATCCGTCATAGCAAGTTGTCTTTCACGATGAGGTTGCTCCATATTAAGTCTAGATGTTGTATATCTGCAAAGGCCAAAGACATGTTGCTCAAACTATTTAAAGATGCTCTCCCACAAGATAACGTATTACCCTATAATTTTTATGAAGTGGAGTAATTGAAGCAAGGATTAGGATTTGATTATAATATCATTTACGCATGTAAGAATGACGGTGTTCTCTTTTGATAGAAATATGCAGAATTTGATTCATGTCCAGTGTGTCATGAGTCAAGATGGACATCGATAAGCGTAATGTACCCCAAAAAGTGTTAAGACATTTTCTATTGATTTATCGACTTCAAAGATTGTTTATGTCCCGGTTGACTGCGAAAGATATATCTTGGCATCACATAGAAAGAGTCCAAAATAAAAACTTCCTCTCGCATCCTGCAGATTCTTTGCAATGGAAAAAATTTGATGTCGAGTAACCATGGTTTGCCAAAGAACCTCACAATGTACATCTTGGTTTAGCAACGGATAGTTTTAAGCCATTTGACAACATGAGCACTTCTCATAGTTCTTGGCTTGTCATATTAATGCCCTATAATTTGTCACCTTGGAAGTGCATGAAGGATCCATATTTTATAATGACTCTACTGATACTAGGACCAAGGTCATCACTAGGGAAGGAAATAGACGTATATCTTCAGCCACTGATTGCAGAGTTGAAAGAATTGTCGGATCAGGGTATTAGTACATATGATGTGGCCTTGTCGCGGGAGTTCAAGATGCATGATGTAGTATTGTGGACAATAAATGATTTTCTAGTATACGAAAACTTGTTTGGGTGGAGCACAAAAGGTAAAATGGCTTGTCCTATTTGTAATAAAGACATTCAGTCTCAATAGTTGACAAATGGTAGAAAAATATATTTTATGAGCCACCGTTGATATTTACCACATGATCATAGATGGCATTCAAATAAATCGATGTTTGATGTAAGTGTTGAGTGCAGGTCATCACCGCTAGAGCTGTCTGGGATTGATATTATCATGCAGTTGGGGGATGTTTCATAAAAGAGACTTGGGAATGATGAAAGAGCTCGAAAGTGGAAAGAAAAAGCAGTGGAGTTAAGTAGGACAAAAAAAAAACATTTTCTTTGAGTTGCCATACTGGTCCACCTTGACATTATGCCACAATCTAGATGTTATGCACATTTAGAAAAATATATACGAGAATATATTGGGCACTCTGATGTCAATAGAAGGGAAGAAAAAAGATACAACTAACTCTCGTAAAGATTTAAAGGAGTTTGGAATAAGACAGGAGTTGCATTTGCAAGATAATGGTTCGTCAGCTTATATGCCCCATGGATGGTATACACTCTCAAATGATGAGAGAAATAAATCCTGTGACTGGTTAATGACAATCAAATTACCCGATGGCTATACTTCGAACATGTCAAGATGTGTGAGAACTCATGATTGGAAGATAACTGGTCTTAAAAGTTACAACAGTCATGTATTTCTGCAGCGTTTGTTTCCAGTTGGTGTGTGTGGAAAGCTTATTTGAGATGTTCATACAGCTCTAACAGAGTTGGAGGGATTTTTCAGGGACATTTGCAGTAGAACATTCAAAGTTGATGCATTAGTTAAAATGGAAGCTGACATTGTAGTGATATTGTGCAAGTTTGTACCCACCTTCATTCTTTGATGTAATGATTCATTTGGCTGTACATCTATTCGTGAGGCTTTAGTCGCTGGACCGGTTCAGTATAGATGGATGTATTCAATTGAACGGTTTTTGAAAAAACTTAAACGATCTGTTGGGAATAAGGCTCGTCCGGAAGGTTCCATTGCAGAGTCATACATTGATAATGAATGACATACATTTTGTTCAATATATTTTCATGGGGTTAATACCAGATTTACGAGATCGGACCAAAATCATGAAGTTGGACAAATGGGAGTCTCATAATAATTAGATGAGAGTTTGATAGAGCCCGATGGTATGTCTTGAATAACTGCGCAGAGATTGACAACTACTTGAGGTTAGTGATGAATCTGCATATCAATATAAATTAAAATTCATGGAATATAATATAACTTGATACAAATTAATTGTTAATTTGAACTTGTGCAGTGAACATATACAGCTACTTCGTCCGGACGGTGTAACTAAAAATAAGCATGAAGAGGAATTCACCTCGTGGTTTGAGCATATGATATTACTAAAAAAATATCTTATTATCTACGAACTTATACCACTAAAATAGATGTTTTGTAATCTAACATTGATATAACTAGAATAATATTTATTGATGTAGGTTGTATTGAAATATGGTGATAATTCAGAAGAAATCTCACCAGAACTGTACGCTCTGGCACGTGATCTGTCCAGGCAGGCCTTCCAATACTCAGGATGTTTGGTGCGGAGATATAGATTTCACACGGCTGACAGAGAACAATATAGAAAAACTCAAAATTGTGGGGTCGTAATTGAATGAAGCCATGGGGAGGATAACATTGACTTCTACAAAGTTGTCGAAGATATCATAGCGTTAAAGTAAGTGAGGAATACATGGTCTGGTTGTTTAAATGTAATTTATGGGTTGTCTTAGGCCCTAGGTTGTGAGTGCGTAATGACTAATATTTTGTGGGTGCCACTACATCTCTCACATGGTATGAGGACAATTCTTTCGTTCTTGCTAGCCAAGCAAATCAAATTTTTTATTTAGATGATCTAAAGTACGGGAAACCATGGTGAGTGGTACAGAAGTTTGCACTAACAAATGTATATGATTACATTCCAGAGGCAGACGAACAACCTAAAGAATTTGATAGTCCAACAAATGAAGAAACATATCAAGAAAACAAATCAAGCATCAATCTATTTATTAGTGCCACTGCGTAGAGAAGATGTTCAACCAGAAGCAATTGAGGGTGAAATGTCAGAAGAACATGAGTCAACTAAAGTGTCTAGTGAGGATGAGGGCGACTGGTCCAGCAAAACTGATAGTGAATGAAATTAATATTTGTGTAAGTATCATTGTTATAAATATCTGTAACATTTTTTAGAATAATAATTTATTATAGTTTCAAACAGATATACCTCTTAAAAGCAAAGCAACTCATGTGCCATCTCCATCCATTACTGACTCCCCAATTGGTTCACCTGCCATGAATGATGGGCCAACATCACCAGACCCAGAAAAAGTTATTTTACCAAATTAAACACCACATTTATTGCTCGATTTAAGTAATATCCATTTTCAAGATAAAATAATTTAATTAAAATATGTTCTTTAATTACTGTATATATAGTTGTTGTAAGTCAGCACCAAGGTCAAGGCACTACACTGGGTGTCTGGGGATTCGGCAGCTTGGCTTGGTTCTTATGTTGGTACCCTTACTTGCACATATGCACTGATGACTTCATCCTCCTTGGCTAAAGTTTCCTAAGATGTGAAAGAGCACATCAAAAATCGTTGTCTAGTAATAAGTTACTTAACAAAAAATTAAGTATAACATGTTAATTTATAATTAGTTTGTATTTATACTAATTGTTTATAATTTTTTGAAGGACGAGTTTGAACTTAATTTTAGCCGGCGAGAGGATCAACTAACGGTTGAGGAGCTAATGTCTAATGCATGTCGGAGTTACAAAGGTTGATGTTATGCACACTAGCAGAAGTTCAGTACTGCAACAGGAGGCATGTCAAAATCCATTTTAAGCAATGCCACCGAACGAATGGAAGAAGGTTTGTAATATGTTTGAATATCCTGCATATCAAGTAATTTCGCTGCTATCTTTTTTTATAGTATATGATAGATGTATTAAACATATAGACAAAGTGTTTTTTCTTTTTTCTTTTAGTAACGGAGTACTGTGAATCAAGCAAGTAGAGCAAATTTAACGATACACCATCATGCGGGTTCTCGATCTTTTCATCGATTATCTAAAAAATTGGTAATGTTATACTAGTCCCCATTAAATATTAACATATATGTTTTTCTGATTGAAGTTATAATATAGATTTCCCTTTTGCAGGAAGAAGAAAATCCTACTGATTATAATTTGATCCAATTGTATGCTAAAGCACACAAAAATCGTGATGGTGTTTAGACCAGCCCCGAAGTGGAAGCAAATTATGTAAGTTTAAGTATTTTTATTTTAATTGTCTAATAATATTTTTGTTACTTATACTAACTTTAATTTTTTTTTTTATATAGGACAAGATGATATCACTTAAGGAAACTAGTGCAGATCCATCTAATGAATCATCTGTCAACAATGCTTAGATCTTTTTTCAAATTCTTGGACCATGTTCTTGATATTTAAGGGGCTTAGGACGTTGCGTGAAGCCATCCTCAACATCATCATCCTCTTCTCATGTCAGATCAAATAACAACTCTCAGGAATTAGATGAAGCAAGGATTGAGATAGAACATTTGAGGTCCATGCAAGAAGAGTTGCTGACCCAATTAGATCAGACAGTGGATACTATAATGCCATATATGATGGATGTAACTCATTAATCTCTTTCAATCCACCTTCTTTATATTCGATAACAATATCCCAATGAGCATTCTCAATACCAATATCACCAATAATAATTGTAGCAATCTCAGAACAGTTGGAAAAATTATGTTCTCTTTCATCTGTTGTTCTTGAACTAATAAGATGTAGTCTCATTTGATCATGAATATCATACTCTGAGAAACGGTCCCTTACCATATGAAGAACTTTCACCAATCCATTCGTTTCATTAAGCATTTGGACCAATGCAGTAAGAATTGATGATTCAATATTATTATTAGAAGTGTTATGATTCAGTACACTCACTCAATTTTGTACCTCATTCTCAGTGTCATAGAAGTATAATTGTGCAAATCGAGGATTAAAACCATCTATTGGATGTAGGGTTTCAATTTATGATGATTTTGACCATTAATTTGAAAAATGTAAGGATGGCCTCTATCATTGATATTCTTGTCTACATTTCCATCCATTGAAGTCATAGCAAGAATGACATTATAACTTTGTATTTGTGTCTTAAATATTTTATAACGTTGCACACCCAGAAGACTTAACAGTTCTTTTAAGATAGAAGGTGGCTTCTGAAGTCAAGGTAACACAACTTGACCCTCCATACAGCAAAGAAAAAATCTCGGTTGAGTGGGCATCCTTGATTTTTGAGTTCTCTCTTTATACCATAATATTGCTCCATAATACTCACATTCATAAGATGGAGGACAAAAATTTCAAGGCTCTGTGTATTTTCCTAGAACGTAGAAAACAAAACCAAAAAGCATCATTTCTATTAATCCTATTGTAAAAAAATGAAGTTCGTCAGTTGTACTATCTCTGCTTCATTCACCATTAACACACAATATTGCTCCACTTCCTATATCATCCATTATCATTTGTCTTCTACGTTGCTCAACTATGTTATCATTTATACTGTCACTACTTTGTTCATCACCACGATGCATTCTTGTTCCATTCCTTATATCATTTATAATCGTTCGTCTTCTACGAAGCGCTAGTCTAGCATTTTCTATTTTTAATTTTACTGAAAAATAGAAATGGTCACAAACTCAAAAGTGAACTTAATGCATCAGATAAAGATCATTAGTTTAACTTAATATAAGCAAATTATCAAATCACGAATAAATGCATGACAATGATCACCATGAAACAAATCATCTGAGACAAAGAAGAGAGTAACTAATGAATCTAGAAAAAACATACCTTTCAGTTTTACAAATCCGCCACACGAACTTTTGAAAACCTTCGGATGTGGGGGAGATATACTTAAAGACCGGGGTTGAAAATAGAAACGGGTTGAAAATGAAATGAGGGAGTATAAAGAGTTAATGGATTTTCCCTTGGGGCCATTTCACTCAGTGCCATCTCAAATATAATTCCGATTTTATCGATAGGAATGCCATGCAAGAAAGTTGGAACTCCGCTTTTAGACGGTTATTTTTTCAGTTGGTGCCATATCAAATGCAATTCCACCTTGATTTTGAAGCACCTTTTTCGATGCCATATCAAAATTACGATTTTAGCAAATATGTTGGTTATTTTATCACTCACTCGGTGCCATATCACTCGATGTCTTATAAAATCCATTTCCGATTTTTTTGTATGAATGTCATGCAAGAGGGTTGGCACATGTATAATTATGCCGAACTATGTTCCTCAAAATTAGATTCGTTTAAGTGGTGCTCTTAATTTTTTTTTTGCACTGATTGACGTCTAAGCGGTGCTCTAAATCTTTTCCACCAATTGACGTTTGAATCTTCAAAGTCTGGGAACTAGTCTCAACTTGAAAGCAAAATTGGAAATGGTTGTTGATTGAATGTGGAGGTAGACTCATAATATCACATAAAATCAGATTTTAACATAGTTTTGGCCATGAATCCATAGAAGAATAATCTATTAACATAGTTTTGCCCATGAATCCATAAAAGAATCATCTAGATTATAATATATTTGCTATCCTTCAAAATCGTGGAACTACAACCACTTATTTTTTCTTCCACACTTTTTCCCTTTTTTGGTTTAAAAAATTTGATTTTTTAACAGTGTTTTGGAAAACATGTCATTCGATTATTTTTTAAATACTCATTTGATGTTCGTTTCATTTATACCTTGTTAAAGTGCTCATTCTCATTTGTCACCATGTCCGTATACAAAAAATACTCACCAGTCCCAAGGCAAAAATCAATAAGGTTAAACCACTTATTTGTTTGTCCAAAATGTTTCTCTGTTTTGGTTTAAAAAATCAGATTTTATAACAGAGTTTTGGAAAACATGTCATTCGGTTTCTTCCTATTTTTTGCCCATGAATCCATAGAAGAATATCCTAGATTGGAATCTATTTGCTATCCTTCAAAATCTTGGAACTACAACCAATTATTTTTTCTTCAAAAAATTTTCCCTTTTTTGGTTTAAATGCCAAATGACATAACGGTATATTGAGACAGTGGCCAAACGACCAGAAATCAAGGGATATATTTTAAAAAAAATTGCACCAACTTTTCATTTAATGTCTTCACCTACACTACACGTTTCAACTGAGCATAGTAGAGTCATTGCTAGTAATTATAATAAAATGCTAATATATTGATACATTACATATTCATCAAATAAATTACTGTCAGAAAATTGCTAATTGCTAACAAACATAAAATTCAAAAACACATATTAAAAACTAAATATCAGATGCCTTCACTCATCTACTAATTTTTTCAATTCATTCCTCAAAATCATTCCAAGCCTCAAAATGATCCCAACTAATCCAATTCTTGTCAGTTGCCTTGTTCGTTGCCATTTAAGATTTGTCTTTACCTTGTAACGAGATTAACATTTTGGAATAGTTGGAATATAAAGTTCTGGATCAGTAAAAGGTTAAGATATATTGGATCTAATGTGCAACCTTCAAACTTTATATTGAGCACGAGAAAATCAACTTGTGTATTGCTCAATAACCTGGATCAGTAGCTTGGACCAGGGTCAACCACTACTTGCATTTTTGGAGTTGGACTATCATCATTGGGTATGTCAAAGTCAAAATGCTGGATAGGTGGTATAAGATGTATTCTTGGTATGGTCTTCATGCATGAACTGAACCGTGTAGAGAGAGGAGCGGTGCCATATTGGGGATTCCTTGATTCATTTGTTGCGACATTATTCATTCTAAAACCATGCTTTCGTGAACCATTAAATGATACACCATCATCCCAGTTATGTGCATTGGATTCTTATGACGATGTAAATGTAGTATCACTTTGATTGTTATTTAAGAAAACGAAACGTCGTTTAGTGTCAGTGTCAACGTAATGTTTCGTGTAGATGCCACCATTTTGACCACCTTTTTTGGTATGACCAACGTCTTCAAGACTTAGTAGAGGTGTGTTTTGATTGTCTATGTCATTACTGCCTTCATCCGAATTTTCCTCTAAGATTGCATAGCATGAAAAATTTTGTTTCCTAAAATACTTTCCCTAGTATCTTTATTCATGTTCAAAATTCTTTACCAAGCTTTTCACATTTCCAATATAGTGGATTTCACCCACAGTAACTTTCAGTGGTTTATCATCAAAATGTTGAAGGGATCAGTGGTAATTGTATTATGCAACTGTTGTTGATAAACTCAAAATCAGACTCTTTAAAGTTTTCCCAATGTCTTTTGGGTTGTTTTTTTTTTCGCTTTCCCATATCCTAAGAAGAATACATATATAGGATATATCTTAAAATACAAATGCTTATCCAAAAAACACAATATATAAATAGAAGACATGAACATCAAAAGTGAACATAAATGCATCAGATAAAGATAATTAGTTTAACTTAATACAAGCAAATTAATCAAATCACGAAAAATGCTTGACAACGATCACCATGAAACAAATCATTTGAGACAAAGAACAAAGTAACTAATGAATCTGGAAAAAACATACACTTCAGTTTTAAAAATTCGTTACACGAACGTTTGAGAACCTTCGGATGTGGTGGAGATTTTACTTAAACAGGCGAGGGTTGAAAATGAAATGAGGGAGTATAAAGAGTTAATGGTTTAAAACCACCAAAACTGGAACTGCACCGACATGTTTTTTAGGGGGTGATATCGACCGATTAAGGGGGATAAAACTGGCCGGCATAGAGAGAGAGAGAGAGATCATTCCAAGAATCCCATAAAAAAATCTCACAAAAAAATAATTACAACAAAGTCATTCTAAGAATCCCATCAACAAACCTTAAATAAATTGGAGATGAGAGAATCAGAGAGAGAGTCGAAAGCTTGAAACGGCGCAAATGGATGGAGNTTTGAAAGAAATTTAAATTTAGACAATAATTTGAAGGAATTTTGATAAAATCTAATTCTTACAGGTTGACGTAATGCCCTCGTCACAAAAGGTTTGGTTTAGTTTGAAAGCTTAAATAAATTGGAGATGAGAGAATCAGAGAGAGAGTCGAAAGCTTGAAACGGCGCAAATGGATGGAGGGAGAGAAGGATGGCAATGGAACAAGAACCTCATCAACAAATCTCAAATGGATCGATGGCATCGGAGAGAGAGAGAGAGAGAGAGAGAGAGAGAGAGCTTAGGAAGGAATCGCGCCTTGAGGGGAAGGGGGAAGGGGGGCTTGGGAGTTAGGGCTGAAGCCCTAATTACCCAAACGACATCGTTTCATATATATATATATATATATTTTCAAACCATGGGTATAAAATATTGTCGTTTAAATCACTTAAGTGAAACAACGTCGTTTTTTCTAATATATATATATATCGGCTGGTTTGAACCTGGTTCAGACCAAGATGGAACCAGTTGATGTCGATTTCTTGTATTTCCTACCACCGGCTGACCAATTCTCCACCGGTTCCAGTCAATTCCAAACTCAGATGGCCGGTACCTGTCAGGGATGGTTGGTTCTGTCGGCGGTCAGTACCGTCTGTTTTTGTATACAACCCTAGTACTGAAGTACCTTATAATTAGTCAAGAATTAGTGTTTTGAAATCCTTGTCATGGGTAGGGGTGTACAGGAAGAGCCGGAACCAGTTGGGAACCGATCAGACCGACTGCCGGAGCATGGAACCAGTCGGAACTGGTCGGCGGGCGAGAGGATTCGAGAGAAAATCGATATCAGCGGTTCGGCGTCGATTTGAACCCCTAGGAAATTGCTGAACCAGCTGATCCGATCTATTTGTTTTTTGAATATATGTATATAAAACGGTGCCGTTTCACTCAAATGAATGAAATGGCATTTTTTTGCCAAGTGGAAGTTGAAAAGAAACATATAGATCAACGCCGTTTTGAGAGCCAAGTGGATATTATTATAATTTTAATTTTTTTTAAACATTACTGTATGGATTTGTATAAACAGTCTCCAAAATAGACACTGTATATAGACCAACTCCATTATTAGCAAGTGGAAAACGAATTTCTTGTGTCTTAGGAAGTTCGATCGAAATGGTATGTGGTCCAATCCAATTTTTGGTCTGAGGCCCAAAATACCAAACAGAGGTACACAAGGCACCAAACATGGCCAGAGGAAATCTTGTGCATGCATACCTATATGATGGGCGGTGGGTATTCCAATATTGGGCCTCTTTTTCTTTTAGAGGTCTAGACTTGCTATGTTAATAATTCTTCCATTTAACTAACGAGCCTAAGATCATATTCATCCGCTCACTAAATACTGGTTAAAAAAAAAATGAAAACTGCTGCAGTCATATAAAGATCAGATTTACATTAGATCTACTTTATATAATACATTAGATCTATTTTATAATAAAAGAAACTTTGCAATCTCATGTATATGTACCATATTAAGGCATATCAATTTGTGAGTTCACTTTTATGAAATATTTTTATGGCCAAAACATTTCTCAAAAAAGATAAAATGATTTTTGGAGCTTTTAAAGCAATATTAAAAATTAATTTATTGAGAAATAATAATTTCAAAGTTTTGTCCAAATTTAAGATGAGTTAATGAGAAAGAAATAAATACATGAAATAAGTTTACAAACATTTTTTTTTTCTAAGCTTATAAGCTTATGTGGATACTGAGATAGCAATAACTGCTTTCAAATTTTATATGTCTATCTCTCTTATACTTAAAATCCTTAAATTTAGGCAAAAATTTGAAAGAAATTTAAATTTAGACAATAATTTGAAGGAATTTTGATAAAATCTAATTCTTACAGGTTGACGTAATGCCCTCGTCACAAAAGGTTTGGTTTAGTTTGTTTCATCAGGAAAGGAATATTAGGGAATATTTCGATCGTATGTTTTTATTTTAGATGAAGAAAAAACATTACATCCATTCCATTCTCCTCGGAAGTAGGCTTTGTGGAAAAAAAGCCCAAAGAGTTGGGTTGACTTGACAGAGCTCTTGCCCATTAGTGTGAATCAAAACTAATTTGCATAAATTTCTTTTAGTTGACAATATACATATATATACATATATATATATATACATATATTATATAGGTTAAAGAATTAAAGTATGGGTCCGCCTGGGAGCAGGATGTGGTGTAAATAAGGATTTTACACCATCCAATAGTTGCTTGGCACGTTAGAGTTTTATGGAATGTAAACTAGAATTGGTTGTAGGCAAAAAAATCGAATTACAAGGGTTTCTCTCCTCACCTGCGTTTCTCCCCTCCCCCTCACTTGTATCCCCCTTTCAACTCTCTCCTCCGATCTCTCGCTCGCTGTATAATCTCTAGATGATTTTTTTGTGTATTTATCTCTGAGTAATTCTACATAAAAGTTACTGTAGCGGTGTACTCACTACGTGGCTGCCGTTAGATCTTTTTTTTTTTTTTCATCTTCTCTGTGTGTTGTCTAAATAATGCCACATCATGTGTGTAAAATGACTTCTCCAAACAATGACTTCTATCTATATTTATTCTTTATCTCTAGATGAATTTCAAAATCTATTTGATTGAATGTATTTTTTGTACATTTATTTTTGATGTGCTGAGTGAGGTTTTATATGGTTAGGTTGATAAGGATTTAGATCGAAAGATCTCTATTTTTTTTTATCAATTTCTTAGCAGCCAAATCGAAAGTTTGGGATTTTTTTTTGTTTGTTTTTTTCAAACTTCCTCACTTTATGTCATCTTCTATGCGATGTATGGTGCTATTTGATATTCTTTGAAAAGTTGATAATGTTTATGTTTTTCATTTCTGTTTGGAGTATTTTTTCCCCTGAAATCGTTATGAAGTCCATCCGATATTTGAGCTTGTCCATCTGGTGGGAGGGGATGAGAGAGGAAGAAAAGGATAAGGAGTGAGAGGGGACAGACGGATTTGAGAGGAGGGTAATATTCTACATGCGCATCCATTATAAACCATATGAATTTATACGTATACTATTTTCATTCGAGGATGTAAACTTTAGATTTTTTCATGTGGTAGGTAGAATAGTAATCATGAGCCTCTCTTCTTTTTCTTCCGTTCAGTAGATTTTCAATAGTCCTTATCTTTTCAAAACAAAAATCTCTTCCTTTCGGCGTCAACTTTGGCTTTTCGTTCAACTCTTTTTTTTTTTTTCCTTCCTTCATGCGTTACGTAGCTGCCTTTTTTCCGAAAACGAAATTGAATTTTGAAATCTCGTCCGTGGTTGTAGACCAAGTCAAACCAAAGACTCAAATTTCCCTTTTCGTCCGTTCGTTCCTTCCAAAGCCGAAAGAAAATCCCAAAAGAATATCAGCTCCGTTCCTTTCGTTCGTGCATGCGTCCCAAGGCCAAACCACCTCTGCTTCAAATAAAATCTTCATTTAAATGAGATAGTTTCTAGACGATAAGTTTCTAAAATTTAGATATTCATTTTCTTTAAATTTGAAATAAAATTTAATGATAACAATGAAGCTTAAAATCAACAAAAATAAATAAAATTAAAATAAAATTTAAAATTAAGAAACAATAAAATATACTAAATAATGCAAGTCATCAGCCTAGACACCCAAAGAATTAAGCAAAAAGTTAAAATTAGAAGTCTAATTCGTCCGATTCGGTCCGGTTTTATATATTTTTTTGAATCGAGCTGGTATATACTGGTTTTGAAATTTTAAGAATTGATTGACTACCGAAACCAAGATTTCCGGTTTTTTCCGTTTCAGTCCGATCCGGTCCCTTTTTTTCGATTTTACGAATTATCTATGCTAGTAATAATATAATGTTTACATATACTAAACTATTAGTCTATTTATATTATAGTATAAAATATTATTTTATAATAATTAACACATACTAGTATAATATTGAATTTAACTATAGTCTATATAAGTTCTAGACTTTTTATATAAATATATATGATCAAATGTGTACAAATATATTTATAAAAAGAATATATATATTATAATTTATTATGCCAAAAATGTATCCTTGATATATATATATATATCAAAAGTAAGTTTAGATTAATAACTTAATATTAATATTTATGTTTAAAATTAAAATTAAAATTATATGTTATATTAAGTTTATATTATAAAATTATTTTTATGTTATATAACATATTATATTAATTTTATGTTATAAAATTAATAGAATTGAATAATAAGATTAATTTAGAATATAATATATATAATATAATATAATATAAAAAATTATATATAATATAAAAAATTATAAATATATATATCGATTTGGTTTGAACCGATTTTCAAAATATAAAAACTGATATTATACCCATTTTAATTTTGATTTCAATTTTGAAGAACCAGTACTGTAAAACTACTTAAAAACTGAACGGAACTCACCGGTTCGATCCGATTCGTTGATTCAATAGATTTTTAGATTTTTTGTTTTACATCTCTAGCTGAAATAGGGCATGCGCTAGCTTTATAGTCCCCAAAGTTACAGGCCTAATCTAGTCCAACTTGGCCGGAAGGAGTGATCATTGTCCGGCCACAGCTATACCCTCTTAAATTTAGAGGAAATAAATTAAAGTTGAAGGAAAAATAGAGGGAAGGGTTGGGATTTACAGCCTTGAAAACCTACTGACCTAGGGTCATAGCCATGACCATGGGTTTTGGTATAGAAGGTTTCCCTAACTTAGCTAGCCATGGTAGATAAAAAATCTCTCTGATGATCATAATATTTCTTTCATTAATTTGAAAAAGGCAGCCGTGGGAAAATTACGTTCTGAAAATTGCGAGAAAGGTTAGGACAAGTTATAAATGTATAAATATTGTGCAAGCTTTCTTATAAAAATGTAGATCACACAATGAAAAATTTAGTTTTTCACATTTTTTTATAATAAAATTCAAATTTTTATAAAAGACATGTTCGAAATTTGTGCATTTTAGACTTGTATATACCATTAACAATAATATAACCGTTAGCTGTGCAAAAATATATTACCCTAAAAATAGAATAAAAAATCATAGGAATATTATTTTAGTATTAATTATATATAAAGAGTGGTAGACATGCATGTATATATATATTTATGAAGCAGTTGGCATAGAAATTACTACCGGAGGAGGGTAGGCCGGGCATGCATGCATGCATGCGCGCACTTGATCCTTCAGAAGAGGAATATATAATAAAATGAGATTAGTAGAATGGGTTTGGAATATTCTATATGCACTACAGCATTGCTACTTGATTCACTGATCATTGTAATTCGACTTCCTTCGATCTGTGCTATCTTTCTTCATTATAAGAAAAACGAGCATTTGTGAACAATTAGCCATCTCGTTTTCTATGTTATTGACGAGCGATAAGCCTTCACAATTAACTTTACATGAATAAAGAGCTGACCAGCCAGTGGCCAGGATCTTTTATATAGTGTGCCAAAATACACGCAGCCATCAGCAAGAGTTATGACATACTGATGATGATCATAGGTCTAATATTTATTCGACGAAGACTAATTCGTCGTACATAGATACGTGTCTGCATTTTCTTCTTGATCGTCAAGATATATATTATATTTATATATAGTTGCATTAATTTGAACTAGTCCAAGAAACCTTAATATAATAAAAATGTGGTTCCTGATGAGTTGGAGTAGGTGGAACAACAAAACACAGAAGCAGACAACCAAAGCGAGCGCGCGTATGCTGAAAAGACCACGCACGAGTTAAATAAATATAGTTAGAACACGTATAATTGGCTTGTCTTCTAGGTATAGGATGCCACATTTGGTTGAAACTTTCATTCAAGATGATTCACATGACTTGTATTTGATTAATTAAGTGCTTAGGAGCAACGTAACTCTTCCTTATTATAACCATGATAAGAGGCCGCATTAATAGACTGAGCATGCAATTGTAATCGACCAACTATCTTAAACCATATTAATGTTGAATTAGCATTCCAGATCTTGAATGCATATATATATATATATATATATAAACGAACTTCTTTCTTTCTATATGCGTTTAAACAATGGCGCAATCCAACATGGTTTCATGCTTTCTTCAACCTCGAAACATCCATCGACGCCTTTTGATTCAATTCTTTATCTTCTTTTTATTTCTGCTTCCCCATGCTAAGTCATTTTCCTTCGACTTCCCTAGTTTCCAGGTAAATATGATCGAAAACATAAAATTCGAGGGTGATGCAGAACCCTCTAGTGATGGAGTTCTTGATCTCACAAAGAATCGACTCGATGGCCCCATCAATGGAAGTGTAGGTCATGCCTCATATAAAGAAGCTGTCCGCCTCCGGGATTCAAGAACAGGGAAGGTTGCCGATTTCACTACTCATTTCTCCTTTACCATGAATTCTTTGAATGCGACAATTTATGGTGAAGGGATTGCCTTCTTCATCGCACCATTTGAATATGAAAGGCCTAACAATTCCGAAGTTGGGTCTCTTGGACTGTTTAGTGCTGGATCCAATTTCAGTACTAACAGTAGTACCTCATTGAATAAAATTGTGGCAGTTGAGTTTGACAGTTTCAAAGACAGCTGGGATCCAAATGATAATCATGTTGGAATCAATGTCAATTCCATTGTCTCTGTGGCGAATGTCACATGGAAAAGCAGCATCAGGAATGGATCAAAGGCAAACGCATGGGTAAGTTATAACTCAACTACCCAAAATCTTAGTGTTTTCCTAACGTATGCTGACAACCCTGTCTTTGGCGGCAACTCCAGCCTTTCCCATAAAGTTGATTTGAGCGAGTTGCCTGATTTGGTAAGAGTTGGTTTCTCCGCTGCTACAGGTAATTACACAGAATTACATATAATAACTTCTTGGTCATTCAATTCAAGTTTGGAGGTCGAAAATCAAGTTAACAAAAAAAACAAAGTGGGGTTGGGGGTTGGTTTAGGTGTGGGTTTTGGTGTATTGAGTTGTGGATTAGGTCTACTTTGGTTCATCTATTGGAGAAAAAGGGGTGATGGAGAAAATGAAGGTTTTGACGATGATGTCTTTATGGATGATGAATTTGAAAAGGGAACTGGGCCAAGGAGGTTCACTTTTCGTGAACTCAATCATGCAACAAACAACTTTGCCGAAGGAGGGAAGCTTGGGGAGGGAGGATTCGGAGGCGTTTATAAGGGCTTCTTAAGTGAATCCAGTACAGAAATTGCTGTTAAGAGGGTCTCGAAAGGATCAAAGCAAGGGAGAAAGGAGTATATGTCAGAAGTGAAAATCATAAGTCGTTTAAGACACAGAAATTTGGTTCAACTTATTGGTTGGTGCCATGCACAGGGTGAGTTCCTGCTCGTGTACGAGTACATGCCTAATGGAAGCCTTGATACTCATCTCTTTGGAGGAAAGATTATGCTAACATGGCCAGTAAGGGATAAGATAGCCCTTGGATTGGCTTCATCTTTGTTGTACCTGCATGAAGAATGGGAACAATGCGTAGTGCACAGAGATATCAAGTCAAGCAACATCATGTTGGATGCAAATTTCAATACCAAGCTTGGTGATTTTGGTCTTGCAAGGCTTGTAGACCATGAGTTGGGGTCACAAACAACTGTTTTGGCAGGCACTATGGGCTACCTAGCCCCAGAGTGTGTCACCACAGGCAGGGCAAGTAAGGAATCTGATGTCTATAGTTTTGGGGTGGTTTGCCTTGAGATTGCGTGTGGAAGAAAGCCAGTGGACCCAAGGGAAGAACCGAGCAAGGTAAGGCTGGTAGAGTGGGTATGGAATCTCTATGGAAAAGGCCAAATCCTTGAAGCTGTTGACAAGGGATTAAGCATGGAATTTGATGAGCAGCAAACGGAACGCTTGATGGTAGTTGGGCTATGGTGTTGTCATCCCGATCCCATTATCCGACCGTCAATAAAGCAAGTGATAAATGTTCTTAATTCCGAAGCTCCGTTGCCCGAACTTCCCTCAAAGTTTCCGGTGCCAATGTATTCTCTACCTCCGGTGACTATGTCATGTATATTCTCCGATACATCATTGGGTTACACAGGGTCAACGAAAGACCGGACACAGTGTTCATGTAGCAGTTGCTCTACTTTTTCGTCAAATACGTCAGCGGGTTCTGCAACAGCTCTTCTAAATTCGGTTGTCGATCATGCTGATTATGTTTAATAGATTAATTACTTCAAGTAGACCGCATTGATTTTTGTATTTTTCTTTTTCATATTCTCTAATATTAATTATCTTCATAGCAATTAGGATTTTGGCCAATGAGTCATGTTGCTTAAAATTTTTATTATTATCAGATTCTTCATTCTTTTGCCGCTTGTAAAGTTTTGATATATTTGATAGTACTGTTGGATATTAATTTGATTAAACCTTTAACCCTCAAGATCATAACAAAATTGACATAAACATATATCGCAGTTGAATTTCCATGCTCTCTAATAGAGCGGAGTGGTAATCTTAATATATAGACATATTGACAAGGCAACATAAATTGACAATTTTGTTTTTCCTACAGCCATCACTCATCACGCTTCTAGTGTGTTGCACAACTTTGACCGCTAGCCGTGCCTATTACAAATTGCACATTTTATTTTTATTTTTTTCACAATTTTTAAATATCTTTAAATATTTTTTAAAAATAAAATAAAATACATCAATATACTAAAAGTTATTTTCTTAAATATTAAATAAAAATAAAATAATAAATAATTAAATAATTAAATAATTAAATATATGAGCGATAAAAAAGGATAAATTCATAAAATATACTATCATGCATTTTCACTGCAGCCATCATGAACAAAAGAAAAAAAATATCAAGAATAAAAATAATGCTCAAACATGAAAGACGTCATGATCAGTTAAATAAATATAGTTTTCCGCACCGTAGAACACGTATATTAAATAAATATAGACTGAGCAATTGTAATCTAGACAACGCATAAACTGAAGATCAGGTACGTATATTAATTGACCACGCATGAGTTAAATAAATATAGTTAGAACACGTATTGGCTTGCCTTCTGGGTATAGGATGCCACAGTTGGTTGAAACTTTCATTCAAGATGATTCACACTTGTATTTGATTAATTAAGTGCTTAGGAGCAACGTAACTCTTCCTTATTATAACCATAAGAGGCCGAAATTATAGACTGAGCAATTGTAATCTACAAAACAATATATGCTAATTCAACGTGTTGACTTAGCATCCCAGATCTTGCATATATATATATATATATATAAACGAATTTCTTTCTTTCGATATGCGTTTCAACAATGGCGCTCTCCAACATGGTTTCATGCTTTCTTCAACCTCAAAACATCCATCGACGCCTTCTGAATCAATTCTTCATCTTCTTTTTATTTCTGCTTCCCCATGCTAAGTCATTTTCCTTTGACTTCCCTAGTTTCCAGGTAAATATGATCAAAAACATAAAATTCGAGGGTGATGCAGACCCGTCTAGTGATGGAGTCATTGAACTCACAAGGAATCAACTCGATGGCTCCATCGGTGGAAGTGCAGGTCATGCCTCATATAATGAAGCTGTCCGCCTCCGGGATGAAAGAACAGGGAAGCTTGCCGATTTCACCACTCATTTCTCCTTTGTCATCAATGCTTTGAATGCATCGAATTATGGTGATGGGATTGCCTTCTTCATTGCACCATTTGAATATGAAATGCCCAACAATTCCGCAGGTGGGACACTTGGACTGTTTAGCGCTGGATCCAATTCCACTAACACGTCAATGAATAAAATTGTGGCAGTTGAGTTTGATAGTTTCAAAAACATCTGGGATCCAGATGATAATCATGTAGGAATCAATGTCAATTCCATTGTCTCTGTGGCGAATGTCACATGGAAAAGCAGCATCAGGAATGGATCAAGAGCAAACGCATGGGTAAGTTATAACTCAACCACCCAAAATCTAAGCGTCTTCCTAACGTATGCTGATAATCCTGTCTTTGGCGGCAACTCCAGCCTTTCCTCTAAAGTTGATTTCAGCGACTTTCCTAATTTGGTTAGAGTTGGTTTCTCCGCTTCTACTGGTCTGTTCACAGAATTACATACAATACATTCTTGGTCATTCAATTCAAGTTTGGAGGTCGAAAATCAAGTTAACAAAAAAAACAAAGTGGCGTTGGGGGTTGGTTTAGGTGTGGGTTTTGGTGTATTGAGTTGTGGATTAGGTCTACTTTGGTTCATCTATTGGAGAAAAAGTGGTGATGGAGAAAATGAAGGTTTGGACGATGATGTCTTTATGGATGATGAATTTGAAAAGGGAACTGGGCCAAGGAGGTTCACTTTTCGTGAACTCACTCATGCAACAAACAACTTTGCCGAAGGAGGGAAGCTTGGGGAGGGAGGATTCGGAGGCGTTTATAAGGGTTTCTTAAGTGAATCCAGTACAGAAATTGCTGTTAAGAGGGTCTCGATCAAAGCAAGGGAGAAAGGAGTATATGTCAGAAGTGCAAATCATAAGTCGTTTAAGACACAGAAATTTGGTTCAACTTATTGGCTGGTGCCATGCACAGGGTGAGTTCCTGCTCGTGTACGAGTACATGCCTAATGGAAGCCTTGATACTCATCTCTTTGGAGGAAAGATTATGCTAACATGGCCATTAAGGGATAAGATAGCCCTTGGATTGGCTTCTTCTTTGTTGTACCTTCATGAAGAATGGGAACAATGTGTAGTTCACAGAGATATCAAGTCAAGCAACATCATGTTGGATGCAAATTTCAATGCCAAGCTTGGTGATTTTGGTCTTGCGAGGCTTGTAGACCATGAGTTGGGGTCACAAACAACTGTTTTGGCAGGCACTATGGGCTACCTAGCCCCAGAGTGTGTCACCACAGGCAGGGCAAGTAAGGAATCTGATGTCTATAGTTTTGGGGTGGTTTGCCTTGAGATTGCGTGTGGAAGAAAGCCGGTGGACCCAAGGGAAGAACCGAGCAAGGTAAGGCTGGTAGAGTGGGTATGGAATCTCTATGGAAAAGGCCAAATCCTTGAAGCTGTTGACAAAGGATTAAGCATGGAATTTGATGAGCAGCAAGCGGAACGCTTGATGGTAGTTGGGCTATGGTGTTGTCATCCCGATCCCATTATCCGACCGTCAATAAAGCAAGTGATAAATGTTCTTAATTCCGAAGCTCCGTTGCCCGAACTTCCCTCAAAGTTTCCGGTGCCAATGTATTCTCTACCTCCGGTGAATGTTGAGCTAAAACCACCCAGAAACACACCCAAACATGAGATAGAGACAATATATAAGTGGTTCGGCAATTTGCCTACGTCCACTGAGCGGAAACAATTGATTTCGAAATGTTTGTACAAAATTACAAAACATTAACCAGATTCTCTATCTCTACAAATGGCTCCTTCTATGTATTTCCCACTGCCTTCTACGTTTTACAATTGATCTCCTTTTATAGATAAAACCTTAGGAGACAAACAAAATATCAGTCATTAACTTTACAGTTGGGGCTGCTTGATACTTTGTACAATTGGGGCTGCTTGATATTTGTAGATGCATACAGCAGCTATCCAAGACTTCTGAGGGGCAGCTGTAATTTTGTATTCACATTATGGGTTGATCTTTAACAATCACCCCCTCGACCCATGTGTGCCATATTGGGCTGCTGCAAATTTGTTTCCTTCAAATGATTTCACCCCCTCATTGAAATACTCGTTAAATCTGCCATGAGAGATTTCCGCTATCAAATGTGCCATAAGGCACCAACGCACCCGAAGGTGCTCAGCAGTGTGAGATATTGATCAATTCCAAACAGTGTTGGAATTTGATCCCTGTGATGACTTTCGTCAACATATCTGCTGGATTGTCTTCAGTGCCAATCTTCTGAAGTAGAATGTCCCCTTCATCTAATATCTCACGTATGAAGTGAAAACGAACATCTATATGCTTCGTTCGAGAATGATACACTTGATTCTTGGCCAGATGAATTACACTCTGACTATCACAGTAAATGGTAACCTGTTGCTGTTTAAAGCCCAAATCTGTTACCAGTCCCTGTAACCAAATGGCTTCTTTCACGGCTTTTGTTACAGCTATGTATTCAGCCTCTGTGGATGATAGTGCAATTGTAGACTGCAAAATAGATCGCCAACTAACTGGTCCTTTAGCCATAGTGAACACATATCCAGTTGTCGATCGTCGTTTGTCAAGATCACCAGCATAGTCTGAGTCAACATATCCAGTTACTAGACTATCTTCACTCTTCTCGAACTTCAAACCAAGATCTACAGTACCTTGAATATACCGTAGAATCCATTTAGCCGCATGCCAATGTGTCTTTCCAGGATTATGCATATATCGGCTGACTAAGCTAACGGCCTGGGAGATATCAGGTCGTGTACACACCATGGCATACATTAAGCTTCCTACAACACTTGCATACGGGACATTTTTCATATAGTCTCGCTCTTCATCACTTTTAGGAGATTGCAATGCACTGAGCTTGAAATATGGGGCCATTGGAGTACTTACTGGCTTCATCTTCGAGTTCATGTTGAAGCGTTGTAGTACTCTCTTCAGATACTGTTTCTGAGTGAGGTGAACTGTGCTTCTCACCCTATCTCGGTTAATCTCCATCCCCAATATTCTTCGTGCTTCTCCTAGATCTTTCATTTCAAACTCTTGACTCAGCTGAGCCTTCATTCGATCTATCTCCACCTTGCTTTTACATGCAATTAACATGTCATCTACATATAAAAGCAAATATATGAAAGATCCATCTGCAAGTTGTTTGAAATACACACAGTGATCGTATTGGCAACGAGTGTATTTCAAGTCAATCATGAAGCGGTCGAAACGTTTGTACCACTGCCGAGGTGACTGCTTCAAACCATAGAGAGATTTCTTCAGATAGCAAACCCATTTTTCTTTACCAGCTTCTTTAAAACCTTCCGGTTGAGACATATAAATCTCCTCCTCCAGATCACCATGTAAGAAAGCTGTCTTCACGTCAAGCTGAGCTAACTCAAGGTTATATTGTGCAACCAAAGCTAGCAATATCCGAATGGATGAATGTTTCACAACAGGAGAGAATACTTCATAATAGTCAATTCCCTCGGTCTGTGCGTAGCCCTTGGCTACCAATCTAGCTTTGAATCGCACCTCATTTTTAGCAGCTTGATCATCTTTCTGATTGAAAACCGACTTACAACCAATTGACTTCTTTCTTTTTGGAAGCGGCACAAGCTCCCATGTCTGGTTTTTATGAAGAGACTGCATCTCCTCACTCATTGCATTTTTCCACTCAGTCTGTTCACTAGACTGTATGGCTTCTTTGTAAGTGGTTGGGATCTGATCTCCTTCAGCTGGAAGTGCATACGTCACAAAATCTGCATAGCGTGCCGGTAAATGTGTCTCTCTTCTCGGCCTGTTTGTTGCAATTGATTCAAGTTGGATTGGAGATACTGTGACTGGACTATCAACCTCAAGTTGTCCCTGCTCTCCATTAGTGACTCTTGAATCTTTTGGAGTAGTAAACTCCACCTTCCGCGAACCACAAGGTGCTTCGCTATCATGGCTGCCCTCCTGGGAGTCCTTATGCTCATGTGACTTGAGCATCTCAGACTCGTTGAAAGTAACATCTCTACTGATAATTACCTTCTTTGACTCTATGCACCAGAGTCTGTACCCTTTTACACCAGTACTAAAGCCTAAGAATTTTGCTTTCTTAGCTCTAGGATCAAGCTTACTTTCTTTAGCATGATAGTAAGCTAGACATCCAAAAATATGTAAAGAGTCATAATCAGTAGCATGTGTACCTTTCCACATTTCAATGGGTGTCTTCCCGCCATTGGCAGCTGCGGGTAATCGGTTGATGAGGTGGCAGGCATACGTCACAGCTTCAGCCCAAAATTGTTTACTGAATCCAGCATCCAGTAACATACACCGTACTTTCTCTAGCAAAGTACGATTCATCCGTTCTGCCATACCGTTTTGTTGAGGTGTTCCTCGTACAGTGAAGTGTCTTACGATTCCCTCTTTCCGGCATACTTCCATGAAGGGGTCTAGAGTGTACTCACCTCCATTATCTGATCTAAGCCACTTGATCTTCCTTTCGGTTTGAGTCTCTATCATTTTCTTCCAATCAAGGAAGATCTTTAACACTTCATCTTTATTCTTCATCGTGTACACCCATACACGACGAGAATAATCATCAACAAATGTTACAAACCAATGTTTACCTCCCAAAGATGCATTTTTGGTAGGTCCCCAAACATCGGAGTGCACATAATCAAGTATCCCTTGTGTACTATGGACTGCGGTTTCGAACTTGATCCGCGTCTGCTTCCCTAATACACAGTTTTCACAGAAAGACAATTTACCAGTCTTAGCACCTTTGAATAAGCCTTGCTTTACAAGTGTTTGTAAAGCTTTTTCTCCGGCGTGTCCCATACGCATATGCCAAAGCCTGGTAGTGTCAGCATCAGTCTCATCTAGTTTCTCACAGACTGTAGAAGCTCTTCCACTAACAGTACTTCCTTACAAGAAGTACAAATTTTCTCGTCTTAAGCCCTTCATAGTCAC
This sequence comes from Pterocarya stenoptera, assembly GCA_003123785.1. Lineage (NCBI taxonomy): Eukaryota > Viridiplantae > Streptophyta > Magnoliopsida > Fagales > Juglandaceae > Pterocarya > Pterocarya stenoptera. The sequence continues at coordinate 321,591 of QEOT01008363.1, read as the reverse complement.
CTGAATTCCCATTACCACCTTGAGAATTCCATCTTCTATGGTGATTCTGAATCCCTTGAAATCCAGAGTCCCAAGTGAGATAAGATTCTTCCGCAAGTCCGGAACGTATCGAACTTCTGTCAATGTCCTGACAGTTCCATCATGCAGCTTCAGCCGGATGCTACCTATTCCCTGAGTCTTACAGGCATTATTATTGCCCATAAGTACTACTCCATCAATTTTTGTGAAGTCAGTAAACCAGTCCCGATTGGGACACATGTGATAGGTACACCCGGAGTCCATAATCCATTCATCAGAATGACAACTGAATGATAAACCTGTCAGGGCAAGATCTGCATCTTCATCTCTGTTGGCAATATTGGCTGTGGAGGGTTGGTTCTTCTGTTGCCCCTTTAGTTTGGGACAATCCTTTTTCCAATGTCCTTTGTTGTGACAAAAGGCACATTCATCTTTGGCGAGTCTTCTGCCGACTGATGAACCACGTGATGTGGAACGTGTTCTCGATTGAGAATCCTTCTTCTTTCCGGGATACCTTGACTGTGGTGTCCCTCTTGCTGTAAAGGCTTCATTTGATGTATTTAGCTGTACCTCCTTATCTTTTCTGCAGTACTCATTATTTATCAAAACACTAGATACATCACTATAACTAATCTTTTCCTTCCCATACAAAAGTGTGGTAATCAAATGTTCATATGTATCGGGCAAGGAATTTAATAAAAGTAAAGCCTTATCTTCATCGTGGATTTCTACATCCAAGTTTTGCAAGTCAGCAAGTATCTGATTGTAACTATTAAAATGTTCGGACATAGAAATACCTTCTCGCAATTGGAATCTGAAGAGCTTCTTCTTCAAGTATAAGCGACTCTCAATACTTTTTGTCAAGTATTTTTCTTCCAATTTCTTCCAAAGTTCACTTGCTTTTGTCTCTCTCATGACAAAATACTTCTGATCTTTGGCAAGGCACAAACGGATTGTACCACAAGCTTGTCGATTAAGCTTGTTCCAATCCCTATCTGTTATGTCCTCCGATTTCTCTTCCAACGTAATATCCAACTCTTGTTGGATCAAAACGTCCATGATCTCACATTGCCACATGTCAAAATTATTAGTTCCATCGAACTTTTCAACTTCAAATTTGACATTTGACACCATGGATCTACGACCAGAGCCACTAGAACCTGCAATTTCTCCTTCTGACTCCATCTAGAAAATTAATATTTCTAAAAAACGAATTTCAAAATTCTAACCGTACGGATGAGTCCGGAATGATCCAAATAGTTGGAATCCACTATTGGATCGTCGAAATTGGACTCTGAATGGCTCAGATCAAGCCCAAAAACGGATTTGGAATTTTGAACGGTCCAGATCGAACAGAAACAGCAGGCGGAGCGCGTGGGGAAGTGTGAGAGCATGTCTTTCACGCGTCTTCTTCCTCTGGAGCGCGTGGGAGCACGTGGGAGCGTGTATCTCACTCGTCTTCAACCTCCAGACAAGCGTTGGCGCGTGAAACTCACTTTCCGACCTTCTCAGAGCGCGTGTGAGCTCCTCCGACATCCATTTTCGATGCCGTTTGCGGCAACGTGTTCGTCTTATCAAGACGAATCTACTGGTATGGTCAAAAGTTGATTTGGATCAACTTGAATTTTCTGGGCAGTACAAAACCAAAGCTCTGATACCAATTGTTGAGCTAAAACCATCCAGAAACACACCCAAACATGAGATAGAGACAATATATAAGTGGTTCGGCAATTTGCCTACGTCCACTGAGCGGAAACAATTGATTTCGAAATGTTTGTACAAAATTACAAAACATTAACCAGATTCTCTATCTCTACAAATGGCTCCTTCTATGTATTTCCCACTGCCTTCTACGTTTTACAATTGATCTCCTTTTATAGATAAAACCTCAGGAGACAAACAAAATATCAGTCATTAACTTTACAGTTGGGGCTGCTTGATATTTTGTACAATTGGGGCTGCTTGATATTTGTAGATGCATGCAGCAGCTATCCAAGACTCCTGAGGGGCAGCTGTAATTTTGTATTCACACTATGGGTTGATCTTTAACAGTGAATATGTCTTGTATATTCTCCGATACATCATTGGGTCACACAGGGTCAACGAAAGACCGGACACAGTGTTCATGTAGCAGTTGCTCTACTTATTTGTCAAATACTTCAGCGGGTTCTGCAACAGCTCTTCTAGATTCGGTTGTCGATCATGCTTATAATCAAGTTTAAGAGTTTTACTTCAATTAGGCCGCATTAATGATTTGTGTATTTTTCTTTTTCAGATTCTCCAATATTAATTATCTTCATAGCAAGTAGGATTTTGGCCGATCGATTGAGTCATGTTGCTTAAAACATGTGTTAATATCAGATTCTTCATTCTTTTGCCGCTAGTAAAGTACTTTTGATATATATATATATATATTTATATCAGAGAGATCAGCTGATGTATGGTTGAATTGGTTGATCTTTGCAATATTTTGTATTTAGTATAAAATTAAGGATATATGGTACTGCATGATCAGATTTCACGCAATTTGAGAGAGAAACGTTTCTTGCACTCTAATTATTTTGAGGGGCTCTAATTTTCATTTTAGAATAAAAGCTCAAAGTTTATATATATAGAAGCTAACAAATTAAAAACGAGAGGAAAAGATCAAGGGTTGGGATATATATATATATATATATGTTAGTAATAGATCTAATTAATTAGAAGGAATATTCGACTTTTTGAAGAAAGATGGCTCTAAAAGATCAAGAACCACCTCACGAGTAATCATTAATTGCTTGCATTTTCTTCGCCTACCGAGTTTGAATATTATCATTAATTGCTTGCATTTTCTTCGCCTACCGAGTTGGAATATTAATTAATCTGTCATATTCCAAGAAAATCACCTGCTTTTTAATCTTTCGGAGTTGTTTTAGGCGGCTGTAAGTTTGGTGTCCGTGGACCGTGTCAGCGGAGAAAAGTATACTAAATCCACAGCATTCCATGATGACACTTGCATGATTTAATTGGTAAATTTTTTTAAAAATAATATCAATTCTTTGTAAATTAAATCTTGTCATGCCAATGGCGTACACGTTGTATCCTCCACATTAACGGCTTCTGTGAAATCAACATTTATCTAAAAAAATTAAATTTTATATTTGTCTCAATAGCTTGCGCCGAAAAATCCATCCCAAAATTCACCAACTTGGTCTCCACCTCAAAAGTTATGGGAATCCACTGAGAAAATCCACTGAGAAAATCTTCCACATATCCATAATGAAAGGGATCGGAATATTTTATCAAGCAGATCAAGATTTTCTACAATTCTTTTATACAAACATTTTTTATAACTTGGTGAGATATAGATATATATAGGTATATGAACTCCAACATATTTAATGTTGGACTTCACATTGCCAAGAGCAGCATTTAATACAATAGGATCATTATACTGAACGTATCTTTATAAGGTACTTGCAGGTTGTCACTCTTTAAATATTTCGGTGCATAATTTTTTTTTTTTTTTTGGTGAAATGAAACTGATCTTTATTGCAATTTGAATACATTGAGGACAATCTTCCAAATCATACAAGTCTTCATCTAGATTAAGAGCATCTCTAGCTAGATAATGACTAATGAGTTGCACCTCTATTAGTATGGGTCACTTACCAATTAGCAAAGGAATTTAGGATTCTCCTTGCATCCTCGATCAATAAGCCCCCTGAGCTCCAATCTGTATTAGCCGTATCCAGCATATTGACCACTTGCAACACATACCCGGCCTCTAATATGATTAGTTTAAACCACATTTCTTTACAAAAAAACAACTGCTGCCAACAATACATATGCTTCTGCAGTAAAGGCATGTTCACTCAGATTTCTAGGAGCTCTAAGGGTGCCAAGAAATTGGCCCTTAAAGTCCATAGCAATCATACCAGTGCCAATTCTACCATCTGCATTTAATTTGGTAGTTACATCCCAGTTTAGCTAGTAAAATCTCTCTGTTGGTTTCCGCCATCTGGGTGGTGATTGAACCAGACTAGTTGGCCCCTTTTGGGGCAAGTTGTTATAGCTTTTAAACATCAACAGCTCATCATCACTTGCTTTCCCGAGAAAAAGAGTAGCATGCTTGAAACCTTTTCCATGTGTGAATTCATTTCTTCTTGCCCACATTAGCTGAGTGGTTATAGTAGCCTCCTTAAGCTCATCCTGCTCCAAGTTTTTAACCATATGGTTCCAAACATCTAGAAAATACATTGTGGCACACCATTGTTTGATTTTTTCTGCAATTTTGGCTCCAAACATCCCGGACTCAACCTCCCATTCGATGATTCACCTTCATTGCTGGTCTCAATTTCTTTTTGGAGGTGATAGGAAATTTTGACAGAGAAAATCAATATTAGTATGGATCCACACAAGCTTGTCTTCCCTATCCCCAATGCTAATTGGAATAGACTTGATCAAATCCACTTCCTGAGGAGAAAATAAACGTTGTAATGAATCTTCCTTCCATCTTTTCAGCTCAGTGTCTATTAAATTAGCTACCAGTTCACCACTCGATCAGCTCTAGGTGTTAAAACTCTGTAGGAGTGTGGTCTTGGTATCCACCCATCTTCGCAAATATTCACTCTTTGAGCATTGCCAATTCTCCAAAACAAGCCTTTCTTTAGCAGCTTCATACTAGCAAAAATACTCCTCCAAGTATAAGAAGGTTCATACCCCAGTTTAGCTTCCAATATATCCACATTTTAAAAATATTTCTGCTTGAAGATCTGTCCAAGGAGAGTTGGGATTTTGAATCATCCTCCAACTTTGTTTGAAAAGCATTGTAATATTGAAACTCCTGAAGTCTCTAAAACCCAAACCACATTTATCTTTGGAATGGCTCATCTGGTTCCATTTAACCAATTGAATCTTCGAATGATCTTCATTATAACCCCACCACAATCTTTTCAGAAGCTTATTAAGCCTTTGGGTAATTGAGAGAGGAAGAAGAAATATGCCCATAGTGTATGTTGGAATTGCTTGAAGAACAGCCTTCAAAAGCACCTCTTTGCCAGCAACTAAAAGGAACTTTATTTTCCAATTTTAAATCCTAGCCCAGGTTTTGTCAATAAGGGAATGGAAAATAGCTGATTTTGATCTTCCCACCACTGCAGGTAGCCCAAGGTACTTCTCAAAAGATTTAGTAGATTTCACCCCGCAATCCTTAGAATAGTCCTCTGTGTAGCATTAGGCGTATTCCTGCTAAAATAGATTGAGGCCTTTTCTTTGTTCAGTACTTGTCCAGAAGCTTGTTCATAAAGCTCAAAAATCTGAAATTCTCTACACCATTCTTCAGAGTTAGCCTTACAAAAGATGAGGTTGTCATCTGCAAAAAAAGGTGGTTGATGTTAATAAGGCCCTTGGCAATAGGGAGATTGGTAATACTGCCACAGGCTTCAGCCTTATGTAATAGAGAAGACAAAGCTTCTGCACAAATAATAAACTAGTAGGGAGAGAGAGGATCTCCCTGTCTGAGTCTCCTAGATGGAATGAATGCTTTTTTAGGCTCTCCATTGATTAATATATGACACTGATGTGATGCAATACATAATGAGAGAGATATATCTTTGATTAAATCCCATCTTGATCATCACAACTTCCAGAAAACTCTATTTCACTCGATCATAAGCTTTACTCATGTCAATCTTGAGTACCATATAACTTGTTTTCACTTTCATCCGAGAATTCATTGTATAGGGAGTCTCATAAGCCACAAGAATGTTGTTAGAGATAAGTCTTCCTGAAATGAAAGCACTTTGATTCAAGGAGATGATCTCAGGTAGAACATATTTAAGCCTATTTGCCAATGTTTTAGAAAGAATCTTATAGATCACATTGCATAAGCTAATGGGCCTATAGTTAGCCAGTCTCTTAGGTTCCTTGATTTTGGGAATGAGGGTTATGAAAGTGCCACTGATACCTTTAAGGGACCCACCCTGGTTGAGCATATGGAGAGTGAGTTTACAAATATCCTTCCCAACTACATCCCAATGATTTTGGTAGAACTGAGATAGGAATCTATCAGGGCCTGGGAAGCCCAGTGGATTCATTTGAAAAAATGTCTCTCTAACTTCATCTTCAGTGAACTGCATCATTTTTCTTAGATTCATTTCATTAGTGACCTTGGGAAGCAGGTCATGTAGACATCTCTCAGTTTCAGGAGGATTGGAAGTGGTAAAAAGATTAGAGAAAAAATTTGTGAAGACATCACCAATTTGATCATGCTCGGTCATCAAGACTCTATTTTGATCCATGATACTTTTGATGGCATTTTTTTTCCTCCTCTGGCTAGCTTGCATATGGAAAAATTTGTCACCAGGCTGCAGCCAGTGTTGCTTGGCTCATTGCTTCCATATTGTTTCCTTTTCAACTAGTGATTGTTCCACCTCTTGTATTAGCTTTTGAACTTTCTTAAGATGATCTCCATTTCCATTCTCTTGAAGTTCTCCAATGTTAGTCAGGCCCCTTCTGATTACTCATGAGTCTTGGTTGTTCCTTCTAGACTTCCACTTCCAAAGAGCTACCTGACAGTTGTCTAGTTTGTTACTTATCATAGAAGCCCCATCATCTGCTATTGCCCTTTTGCACCAAGTTGTTTCTAATGTCTTAGAACAGTCCTCCCTTAAAGCCCAAGCTACTTCATATCTGAAAATAACATGTGTCCTCCTCATTCTTATAGAAGTCCTGAGTATACTTATATGGAGAGGAGAGTGATTAGACTTGACTTCAGGCAGCACATTACATATTGCATATGGGAACATTTCCTTTCATTCTTGGTTTGCCATGGCCCTATCAATTATCTCTTTAGTAAAGTCCCACCATGCCTGTTGTTAGACCATGTAAGTTTCTCACCTGAGGCATATAGATCATAGAGTGAGCAAAACTCAATTGCTTGTCTGAAAGACTCCATCTATTTTAAAGCTTGTATGCTACCCCAAACTTCTCACTCTAGAAAGTTATATCATTCAAATCCCCGATGCAAATCCAAGGCATAGGTGGTGGGGGTCTGAGATGTTTCAATAGCTTCCAAATGTCTCCCCTCTTAGAAGAGTCTGGATGACCATAAAACCCCGTGAACATCCATGTGGGTCCATTTTCAACCTTCTGGACTGCTACACTTATATGACATCTCGTATAGTTGCAGATATTGACATTCCAATCAAATTTCCATATTAGAGCAAGTCCACCACTGCAGCCCACACTTTTTCTTGGAAATAGAAATTCCCCCCCCCCCCCCCCCTTTCTCACCCTTTTACTACCAGGCTTAGGACTCACTTGAGAGACTTGTCCTATGCTCATGTTTGTGCAAGCATCCAAATTCATAGCTTGTTTGTCACGTGCCCTCCTCTTCCACTTTGTAACCGTATCTGAACTGGTCATGTTTTGGTTATTCTTCTTAATCATAATCACCTTAATAGAGTTCAATTGATTAATATTACCTTGGTTAGCTCCTTGGCTAGCCTCCTTATATGTAAAAGGGTAAACTGCTGATATCACATTAATACCAAGCTTAGGATTTACCATATAAACTCTAGAATTGATGCTTTGGTCTACACCATACCTCTCAAGATCAAGCTTAATATTTGCCATATTAATAGCACCAAATTTTGATTTCTCCCTAGAAAAAAAATCTTCATCTTCCTGTGCTAGTCCTCAATTAAAGTTCTACCTTCCTTATTAGAGATTTGAACCTTGATTCCTTCCATTTCCTCTCTAGGGAAACTTTCCTAATTATCTCCTATCTTCTTGGGATTATCCACTGATTCTGGCACATCTTCTGCAATGCCTGCTTCCTTTCCTTTATTGGCCTTGGTCTCTGCAACATCATCATCTTCAACATGCAAGTATGAAGTTTGTGAGCTTGTCTTCTCCTTTCTGCCATAGCCAGTACGACTATTTTTAGTCATATCTCTTGAATTGGGGGCTCTAAGCCAAGCCCTATACTAAGACTTATTAGTGCCATGCATAAAAATCATAAGAGTGTACTAAACAACCCTTCTCCCCATGCTTTATAATGCAGCACTTGCAACAGAAAGATGGTAATCTCTCATGAATAAAAGATATCAAAAATTTACTCCCATTCATGTTTAGAAGGATACCTCTCTTAAGAGGTTTGGTGATATTAATAGCGACTTTCACCCTTAGATAAGGCCCCCATTCAATACCCTCTTCATCAACATCTACCTCTTCCACCTCGCCAATCATACTACCAATCTGCATGCCTCCAAGAGGTATATTATGGAGTTGAATCCACAGGAACTCCTTGTTGAACACAATGTACTTTAGAGCAGAACTACCATCAAAGGTGTTAAGGCATAGCAGGTTTCGATGGCCTGCCTCTTTGGACTTTCTGCAAGTCTTTGTCATTTTGAAACTCAATCATAAACATGTTGGCACCAACTTCTTTGAACATCACTCCTCCATTTGGTTTCCATACCTTTAACATCATAGCCTTGAAAGCTTCCTTGTTGATGGATCTGCCTGAGACAACCAAACCTATCAAACTTTGTTTCCCTCATCTCCTAACCATTGCATCATCAACAGTGATATCAAGTGTGATCTCCTTTTGTTCAGCCTCAATCAAACTAAAACTACCCCACTTCTCAATGATTTCTTCTACCATATTGTCTCCTCTCTATAATAGCCAGCAGCTTGTACTCATTCCTCAGTCAAAAGACTAGGAGACAAACCTTGCCTACAAGTGAGATACAAAACTCCTCGGCAAGAGCTAGGAGACGCCATTACTATTTATTTGAACATTACTATTTATTTCAGCGCATAAATTGACTCAATATATGGTAGCCACAACCTCTAATTTGAAAGAATTAATTCCCTTAAGTGAACTCACCATGTAGATTATTACCTTCTTTCCAATGATATAAACGATATATCATGCATTCTGACTGTTGACGACATGTTTTGCACACCAGTTCACGAGCTCAATGATCCTACACGCAAGAAATGTAAGGGCTCCGTTTGTGATTAAGCACCTCCATTTAACGCGGCGTGGTGTCCTCACAAGTCATCCGGACAGGTTGCATCAAAGCAGGTATTGTCTCATCTCCCATGCTAATCCTTTTTCCACGTGGGCGCTGAGCCCTCTTTCTCCTGCATCGCTTGGTGGGCTAGTTACATCCTTACCATTGGGCTTCCTAGACCTGGTCTAGGGCCAATCTAATGGAAAGTAAAAGTATCCCTTCCAACCACCTTTGTAATTTTATCTCTTGAATGAAGTTTTGCATCTTTCATTTATTTGCAGGACCTAGGGGTCATGCATTGGGCCTAATTCAGCCTCCTAGCTTTACAGCAACTGAACATGGTCGAAAGCCTCATTATTCTCTATGCCCTTCACAAGTACTTGTATAGTGGTTGTACTGAGACAAATCTGGCATATGTATCACAAAACATTAGCTGCTCAAAATTCTTAAATTTGAAAGTCAATTCTCCTAGCTAGCTACTGTTTTATACATTTTTTATTGGCAGGTTGGGCTCTCACTATACCATGACAAAACCTAAAACCTAAGAGAAAAAGGGAAAAAAAACTATTATTTCATTTTTATCATATTATAATGATGTTGCATTGTCCATTAACTTTAAAAATAAACAATATCAAAAAGTGGTAAAAATTTTATGTTTTACATTTTCATTGCAGGTCACAGTTGCCACTGGGAAGTAACGTAGCCGTGTGAATTGTTGAGGTCAAATGATGGAATCAAGAATCTCATTTCGAAATTTAAAAAAGGTTATAATAGCTAATGAAAAATTCTATATACCATATTATCGTCCCACTTTCAACCCACTATGTAAGATCATGTGACACATTTATCACCATTGGATGATTATTTATGATCATCCAATGGTGATGATAAATGTGCCACAACTTACATAATAAGATTAAAGTGAAATGGTTGTGTTGTGTATAACATTACTCTTAACTTGGCTGAGTAATGATATACAATACACTCTCATCTCACTTTCATCTTACTATGTAAGATGCGACACATTTATCATAACCATTGGATGATAAGTAATCATCCAATAAAGAATTATACAATGGTGATAAATGTGCCACATGCATTTTTACATATATAATAAGATGAAAGTGAAATTGTAATATGTTGTATAGAATTTTCCATATTAGCCATCCAATTAAGGCACAATAATTGATGTCACGTGAGCCACTGACGTTTGTTCTTTTCTTGGATGTTTGTAGCTTCATGATCTGTCATGCATGCATGTAGTGGAATATCAATTATGTCACTTTCTGGTGTTAATGCAGAATCTTGTGGCCAAACCAATGATTGCAACATATGAAAAGGAGAAGCTACCATATGGGTTCTTGTTGGTTCTCGACCTGTAAAGGAAATGCCTCAAGCCAATATGCTGTGAGGAGATTATCATTTAGAGACAGAAGATACATAGTATCTGTACAATTACAAATATGGAAACAAATATACAAGGAAAACAAACTTCTACAATTGTGGAGAATCACTGATATCTTGGTCATAATCAAAGGAATCAGATTGTCCTCTAATATCCCCCCTCAAAGTTGGCATGGTAGAAAGAGGAAAAACGCACAACTTGCCACGATCCAATAAAAACTGTAATTTGGCCACTGCTTTTGTGAAAACATCAACTAGCTGGAGATGTGAGGGGACAAAGCCGACACTAATAACACTTCGAGCAACAAGCTCCCGAACAAAATGATAGTCAACATCAATATGTTTAGAGCAAGATTTGGTGACCGGGTTGGAAGCAATGAATATGGCACTGTTGTTGTCGCATAAGAGTCTCAGAGGAGAGGGGATGGTGATTTGGACTTCTCGGAGAAGTTGAAGTGTCCAAGAGAGTTCCGCAGCAATGGAGGCAAGAGCACGGTACTCGGCCTTAGCACTAGAATGTGCAACAGTAGTTTACTTTTTAGAGCACCATGAAATTAAGTTGCAGTCCAGATAAATAACAAATCCGATTGTTGAATGCCGAGTGTCAAGACAGCCGACCCAATCGGCATCAAAGTAGCCAAGCAAAGTCTGAGAAGAATCCTATGAGAGTTGTAGACCATAATGGTAGGTTCCTTTGACATAGCCTAAAATACGCTTCAAGGCTTTAAAATGATCAATGGTGAGAGCATGCATATATTGACATATAGAGTTAGCACTGTAGGATAAATCTAGTTGTGTAAGAGTCAAATATTACAATGCGCCAGCTAGAGAATGAAACTGTGTAGCATCTGAATAGGAAGTACCATAATCAGTTCGATGAGATCCCACCAAAATAGGAGTTCAGATAGGCTTGCAACCCAACATATTTGCTCGAGTCAATAGATCAAGCGCATATTTAGCTTGGTTGAGAAAAAGACCCTTGTGATTTCTAACAACCTCAATCCCCAAAAAATAGTGTAGATCACCGAGGTCCTTCATGGAAAATTCTTTGGCCAACCGATCAATGAGAGAACGCAGTATAAAAGAATTGCTTCCCATTATAACCATATCATCGACATATAAGAGAAGATAAATAACACCATGAGGATTATGATAGACAAAGAGGGAGGAATCAACACGGCTAGCAATATACCCAATACCAAACAAAAATTGACTGAAGTATTGAAACCATACTCAAGGAGCCTATTTAAGGCCATAAAGAGCACGTTGTAAGTGACAGACATGAGTTGGGAATTGTGGATCAATGTAGCCCGGGGCTTGCTCCATATAGACTTCCTCGGAGAGAAACCCATGAAGGAAGACATTTTTTACGTTGAGTTGACGTAATAACCAATTATTCATAGCAGCAAGGGAGAAAATAATTCAAAAAAAAGCAGGTCAAACAACGGGACTAAAAGTTTCTTCAAAATCAATGTCATGCTTTTGAGAAAATCCTTGCGCCACTAGATGAGCTTTGTGACACTTAATGGATCCGTCAACATGAAGCTTTGTCTTAAAAATCAATCTACAACCTACAACATTATGATCAGCTGGACGAGGAACCAATCACCATGTGTTATTGTGCTTGAGCAACAATTTCATCATCCATTGTTGAGAGCCATGCTGGATGCTGGACAGCTGACTTAAAACCACGAGGCTCTTTAATAGCAAGATGTACCTAAAACCACGGAGGAGTAGTGAAAGCACATAACGAATGAAAAATGCAAGGCTTAACAATACCCTCCCGAGCATGGGTGATCATGAGGTGAGTGGAGGTAGACGGTTGGATAGCGGAAGAAGAGGCAGGTGGAGGGACGTCCAAGGCTAGTTCAGACGAAGAAGATTGAGAGGGCGTGATAGGAGGCATGAGAAGGGGACTTGAATTAGCACAAGGAACACAAGGAGTGGAGGCCAAACTAGAAGTTGGAGTCACACCTATGGGGGAAGAACTATCACTAGGATGAAAACTGTCACAAGTGTCAGTTAAAGTGACATAATCAGTGCCAACCGAAGATGGAATAGTGGAGGTAGCATAAGGAAAATAATCCTAAAAAAACTGAACATGGCGAGACACATAGACCTGGTTAGTTTTCTTATCCAAGCAACGAAAACCCTTATGAAGAGGACTATAGCCAATAAAAACACAAGGAATAGAGTGAGGTGATAATTTATTGGGAATATAATCATGTATAAAGGAAAAACAAAGATAACCAAATGTATGAAGCAAAGAATAAGAAGGAATTTTACCATATAGAATTTCATGAGGAGTCTTGACATCAAGAATGGGTGATGGGAGACGGTTGATGAGATAACATGCCGTGGAGAAGGATTCAACCCAAAGATGAAGAGGTATATGCGAATGAAACATGAGAGTGAGACTAGTTTCTATGATATGGCGATGTTTTTTCTCCGTAATACCATTCTGAATAGGGGTGTAAGGATAAGCTATGCGTTGCACAATACCACACTTGCGAAGAAAAGAAGTAAAATGATGGTTGGTGAATTCTGTTCCTCCATCACATTGAAAAGATTTGATTTTACAGTCAAATTGATTAATGACATAGTGTCAAAATTGAACAAAAATGTCAAAAAAATCTAACTTAAGCTTTAAAGGGAAGAACCAATTAAAGCGAGAGAAATCATCTATCAAGACACAATAGTATCTATAGCCAAATGGAGAGGGAATTGATGAGGGACTCCATAAATCGCAGTGAATCCATTCAAATAAAAAAGAGCAACGTTGATTCAAATTGGGAAAAGGCAAGCGGTGACTTTTTCCTAATTGACAACCAAAACACAGTTTCGAATCAAAATTGCTTTTATCAGAAAATGTGATAACACCATGCTTATTGAAAGAGGAAACAATGCAAAAAGAAAGGTGTCCTAATCGTGCATGCCAAATGACAGAAGGTGCATGAGAATTACGTAGAGAAAGACTGGACAAAAAGCTTGTATGGCCACAATCAAGAATATAGAGCCCTTTCTCACAGCGCCCAACTCCCACCACCGTTCTTGTTGCTAGATCCTATATGGTAAACCAGAAGAAGAAAATGTCACTGAACAATTGTTCTCATGAGTTAACTTACTAATGGACAAGATATTTTTAGTAATGTGAGCAACAATAAGAACATCAGACATTTTTAAAGGATGAGAAACAACAAGAGAGGAGATAGAACCAATGCAAGAAATAGGCAATGATTGACCGTTACCCACAAAAACCTGTTGATTACCAGTGTAAGAGACTGATATATCAAGAGCAGCAACATCATTAGTCATGTGAGAAGTTGCACCCGTGTCCTTGTACCATTCGGTATCTTGAGAATCATCAAGTGAAGTGGTAGCAAAGGCTTCAATCAAACCTTCAGCCTTAGCTTTCTTCAATAGTTTGCCAAGTTTATGACATTTCTTGGCAGTGTGCCTTTCTTTGCCACGCCGTTGGCAAGTGGTTCCAGAGTTCTTAGAAGATTGTCCTAATGCTGGCAATGGAGAAGCTGGTTTGAAACGACCAAAAGAAGAACCACGTTGGACAACCATAGCCAACTGAGAAGAGGAATCCCCAGGGATTGATCGAGAAAAAAGCTCATGGCCGAGAGATTTCGGAACCAGATTGGCAAAAGAGGGTAGCGGGAACTGTGACAACATGGAGGTTAAAAAAATTTTAAAATCAGAACCAAGGCCAAGGAGAAACCAATGACCTTATCTGTGTCATCAACTGGTTTGCCAGTAGCACTAAGCTGATCACATAATGATTGAGAAGAGCGGGCATATTTAGCAACACCACGAAAGCCGCACTGCATCAGCTAGAGTTCATCTTTCAGTTGGAGTTCTCTGGTCTTTGAATTGTGAGAAAATGAAACTTCAAGAGCCAACCAAGCATCACGAGCAATAGTGCAATTAACGACTTCAACCAGACATTCCTCAGTGAAAGAGGCATAAAGAAGGCTGAGTAAAATGCTATCCTGTGTATGTCATGTCTTGTAGGCAGGATTAGGAACCAGATCATTTCCAGCACAAACTTAAGCAGCAGGTGTAGACAAAGACCCATCCAAATAGCCCATAAGATCCTGACTTTTAAGCAAGGGAACAAACTGGCGATGCCACAAGAGATAATTTGTGAGTTCGAGTTTGATGGTCACCATGTGAACCATTGTATTGAGCGGAAGCAGAGAAGTATTGGATTCGGCCATGGGAAAAAAAAAATATCAGCAACGGGTTGACCAATTGGCTCCAATTCCACGTAAAGGAAATGCCTCATGCCAATATGCTGTGAGAAGATTATCATTTATAGATAGAAGATACATAGTATATGTACAATTACAAATATAGAAACAAATATACAAGGAAAACAAACTGCTACAATTGGGGAGAATCATTGATATCTTGGTCATAATCAAAGGAATCAGATTGTCCTCTAATACAACCATTTAATCAAGACAACTTTCTCGACCTATTTCACACAAAAACAAAAAATATAAACTTACGATATTTTATAATTATCTTTTAATTTTATATTAAATAAATTGTAAATTTATAAAAATAATTTTTTTTATAATAAAGTGATATACTTGTATTAATTAATTGTAAACTCAATCGTAAAAGAATTAGAGATATATCATCACTCATTTAAGATAAGAAAATATTATTACTCATTAAAGAAGAGGGCTAATTGTCATAAGATATAATTAGTCAATTAACCCATGCGGTTCAAAAAAAAATGTGGAATGTAGAACCTTATCTGAACTAGTTTGTTTGGTTTGAGTGAAATTAATGTTAGATCTACATAAATAAATTATAAAAAACTATCTTATCAATTGATATGTAATGATGTGATACGTTAAATAATTAATGTGATGGATTGTATGCTTAAAAACTCAAATCACGTCAACTTCGAACTTGATTTTTATAATTGTTTTATAGACCTAACGAACTAACGAAAGTTGTGTGAAAGGTCGAGGTGAAAGATCAGATCAGCCATTTACGTTTGTTTTTTTCTTGGCTAGCTGTTTGTAGCTTCATCATCTGTCACGTAGTGGAATATTAATTATTATTAGTTTAATTTTTGGGGTTGCAGAATCTTGTGGCCAAATTACCATGCACATGACTACAGCGCAGAAGCTATGTACCACAGGGGTTCTTGTTGGATCTTGAGCCACTAAGAATAACAATTTTAAGATTAAAAAATTGGAAAACATTAATATGCCAACTCATTTTGACACCTCTATTTGACTACTTGTCAAAAATATATATATATATATATTTTTACTTTTAAATGTATTGATGTATTTTAAATGTATTGATATATATTTTTTTAAATGTATTTAAATATGTTAAAAAATGTGAAAGAAAAAAATAATAATTTTACGTTGGGCGGTAGGCCCAACGGTCAAGTTGGGGCAGCATAGTAGCTGCAGCCTAAAAAAATATATATTATTATTCAATAAAAAATAGGGCTCGCCATCAGATATAATTAATCGATTAACCCATGCGGTTCACAAAAAATGTGGAATGTAGATCCTCGGATCACTACAAGAGATTAAGTTTTTTTAGACAAATCATTTTTTTCTCAAAAAATCTAATTTTCGTCCCAAAATGTTTTTGTAGAAGAAAACATTTCGTCTTGAAAAGCCTGTCGCAAAAGGTTTTTGGAGACGTCAAAAAATGACTTTTAGGGACGAAATTGGGCGAAGCCGGTCGAAACTGTTTGAACGGGCTACTTATTTTTTGACAAACTAATTTCGTCTAAAAAAACAGTTTGAATGGAATCCTTTTAGTTCGAACCGACACATACTGTTTGAATAATAAGAAATTTTGATTTGAACTAATAACCATATTTGATCATGTTCGAACGGACGGAGTATTTGAACCGATTTTATGCATTGGAACTAATAAATTTTTCAAATGACTTGTGTTCGAACATAAATTCTGTCCATTCGAATAGATAATTTATTTTCAGAAATTATGTTCGTTCGAATGAGATTTTGCATATTAATGTTGTTCGAACAAATATTTTATTGTTTGAACGGATTTACGGACTATATTTCTTGGTTGTCATTCGAATGGGTTAGTTTTTGTTCGAATGGATCTTTTTTTGTTCGAATAGATTTATAAATAGTAATTTACCGTTCGAAGTGGTTATTTACTGTTCGAACAGTATTAATCATAGAAAACAGAATTTAATTAAAAATATCATACTAATAATATACAAATTGTAATTCAAACATCACAATTGTTTAAATGTTTTGGAACATCATAATAGAAAGACAGTTAAAGAAAAATAAATTTCATAATTATGGTGGTGGCATAGAGTTTTGGGACATCATTGATTAAATTTGTTCAAACACTTTTTGTACCTCTGTCTCCAATCTCTTCTGCACATTCTTTTCTAATCTTGCCTCAAAATCCGCTACTTGATTTCATCGGGTTAGCAACTCTTTTTTTTTTTATCTCAATCGTTCTATATCAAGTATTGCTTCCTCAAATTCCTTAGTCTTGTCGCCATTTAATCTGACTCAAGAAGATGATGATGATGTTGAGAATAGCTTCAAGCAACATTCTAAACCCCTCAAATATCTAGAACGTGATCCAAGAACGTGAGAAAATATCTAAGCATCATTGATAGATGATTTATTAGATGTATCCGCAACAGTTTCTTTAAAAGATATCATCTTGTCCTAGAAAAACAAAAACATTAAAGAAAAACAATTAATAATTCTTATGTTTATTATATTTTAAGTATTAATTTTAAATTAAGTGCTAAATATTTTTTAATTATACATTATAGTTTTTTAATTAAATATTTTATGGGTATTAATTTTAATTTTAAGTATTAATAATTCTTAAGATTTTTATATTTTCAGTATTAATTATAATTTAAGTGCAAAATATTTTTTAATTATACATTATAGTTTTTTAATTAAATATTCCATAAGTATTAATTTTAATTTAAGTATTAATAATCCTAAAGTTTTTTATATTTTAAGTATTAATTATAATTTGATTTCACTAAAATCTTTATTATACATTATAGTTTATTAATGAATAATCTTTTAAGTATTATTTTAAATTTAAGTGCAAATCATTTTTATGTTTCTAATTTATTAAGTATTAATTATAATTTAATTTCACTAAAATCTTTATTATACATTATAGTTTTTTAATTAATTATCTTTTAAGTATTATTTTTATATATTATCTTTTAAGTATTACTTTCTCTCCCCGTAGTATTGCTGAGTTCCTTGATCTTTTGCAAGTGGCCGGCGTATAAACTACAGCAGCTGCGGCTGCTACACAGGGAGCAGCGGATGCACCATCTAATTCGAACACACCAGCCACATCCTCATCGCTAGCACCGAATGTAGAGTTGGATGCTAGTTCGGATGATAGTGAGGACGAGGATATACCTGATGATGGTCTCTCAAACGATCAAGTCCGTCAGCTAGTGTGAGACCGTTCGGCTCCTCCATATGATGGGAGCAATGTGATCCGACAAGCCGACTGTATAGTATTTTTCAGAATGCTTAATTTGGTTGTTGGTATAACATCGATTTGAAAAAAATACAAGACTGATTTCAGGATCGAGCGAGACATATTTTTGTTGCGGATAACAGGAGGGGAGCCAATTGATTAGGCATTGTATTTCTTCCTCCGCATTCGATTGGAGTCACGCTATTCTAGTGGAGGTAGTCTACCATTTGCACTGATGATATCTAATCTCCTACTCCGATTGAGGGTTATAGTGTTTGGGACTGAGCGGAAGTCGTCACAGATGGGGCCCCTTAACATGATCACATTCAGTAAGAGTAAGGGGCAGTTGCGGAAGACTACAGTAGAACATCCTAGTGGCACGCCAACCAATCCAGCTTCTAATAGTACTACCGGTGTTAAGAGACGGCCTGCTATGGCTACTTTGGATCATGTACGAGCTCTGTTTGTAGAATTCATTGAGCCCATCATGGAGAAGCTTAAGCATATGGATTGATGCATTAAAATGTTACAAGAGGATTTTGAACTACTTAGCAAATAGATCGTTTTAGTTATTATTTTACTTTTTTATGTTGTATCGAGTATTATATATTTGGGATGCTAATGTATGTTTTTTATTTTTAGTGTTTGCTATCTTGTTTATTTTTTTCATTTTACTTATCGTTCATGATAATATAAAAAATGAGACTATCTTTAAAGTTGTATTTATATAAATTTAATATAAAAGAAATCATTATAAAATTTTGAAATTAACTACATAAAATTAATTTATGAATTTATAAATATTTTAACTCACTGTAAATCAAAATATATAATATATACACATTTTTGATATTTTGTAAATGATAACAAATTAATGGAAAAAAATATTTATTACTTTAATGGAAAAAATATATACACAAATTAATGATGATAAACAAATTTTATATAAATTCCAACCAAATTAGTCGTTCGAATGAATAAGTGTGGTGTTTGAACTGGTTCGAATGATATTTGTTTTGTTTGAACGGTCCAGAAACCTTGCCGCCGTATTTTCCCACCAAATCTCTTCCATTCGAACAAATAAATGTAAGTTCGAACTGTTATGAACTTTTTTCGAGAAAAATAAATAAATTTCCTACCAAGATTATTATTCGAACAGATTATATACTGTTCGAACAGACATTAATTCACTGTTCGAATTTATTTTGTCACGTTCGAACGGTTTTGCATTTTTTAAATGATTTTATTCGTCACAAAATATTTAGTTCGAATGGATTTTTATCCATTTGAACGAATTTAGAAACTCGCCAAGTTTTGAGATCAAATTTAAATTTCATCTCCAATAATTATTTTTAGAGACAAAATTTATTTCAAATTTCGTGGATGAACATGATAAGTGAAATGCTAGATCCAAATAAAAAAAAAAAATTACAAATTACTTTATAAACCTATTTATATTTTTGTAAACAAAAACCTCCATACTTTATTAAAATGAACCTCACTTACGGTGGAAGAAAACCAAAACACCAGGCATACAACCACAAACTAAAAACTTACAATGAAACTAGACCAAACCCAACAAAACCCATGGTAAAACATTATTTCCTAAAACTAGGCAAGCCAAGATAATCCAATCTCAGCAAAACTTCTCGCATTGCGGGGTAATTATAAACCGATATGGATGTATATGTCTATTATACTATAAAAGTGGTGCCTATCGCCATGTGAACAGAATGTACAGTAATTTTTGTTGGACATGCTATAAAAGTGTAGCTAGTTATTATTATAGTTATTTTTCTAGCTCTAGTATTTTACTTTCCGCTTGTGCCCTTTCTGAGCGATCGTTATTACGGTTTTGCCCCTTCTCTTCTCGTTGTTGTTAGAATTCTTCTTCTTCCGTCTAATTTTTGAAATCATGTTGATTATCTTTTAAGTCTAAATAACATAAACAATGTTGGGTTATCTTCGAGTCCAAATAACATAATCAATACACATAGGGCATGAGAAAAAAAAACCAAACACAATCTGTAACATATGACTAGATCTAAATAAATTGGTGCCGAGAGGATTGAACAAACACAAGCTGCTTCTTCGGATTTTGTGGAGGGTGGCGTCGAGAGTTGGTGGGATACCAACCAAACAGAGAGGAGCGAAGTTACAGTTCGACATTGACGTAGAGAGAGAGAGAAAAGTTACCCTAGATTTTCTCGACGTTTTTGGCAACGTCGGTAGCTGCGATGATCTGTTGCAGTGACTGATAGTGGGGAGACAGAGAAATGACGATAAGCAACAAAGGGAAGAGAGAAAGAGACGATTTTGGCAAATAGAAGATGACTTCGGTGGAGAAGACGAAGAAGGAGAAGGAGAGAGAGACATAAACAAGAGAAAAAAATTTGAGGTTTTGGAGACAGGGCAGTAACGCAGAAAGGGAAGAGACAGAGATGAAAGAAGGGGGGGAAGGCTTTCGGCGCAGGAGGGCCAAAAGGGGAAGGATAGAGAGAGGGAAAAAAATATTTATTTTTAAAACAGTTTCATCATCTCATTATTATTATTATTTTAAATTTTTATAAAAATATAATAAATAATTTAACTTTTTTAAATTTTATAATAATAATAATAATATTAAAAAATAATATTTTAATAATATTTTATTTAACTTTTATCTAAAATCATTTCATCTTATTTCATTATTCAAATATATTTTAATTTTTATATATAAATAGCGTCGCATAGGATAGAGGGCAAGGCTTGTGCGAAATGTGGGGGGTGGTTTGGCTTCTGATCTTGAGTTTTGGACTTTACAAGTGGAAAAAGATACCACTTTAAAAATTGGCCCTTGTAAAACAATTATCCTAAAATTACTAGTTCTTTGCAAAATATTTATGACAAATACTGTACTCTTAAAAAAATAAACTTTAAACATGGGCAGTATGTTATTTTCTTCCGTTTTAAACTCTGTAATTATTGAATTTATTTGTTACATTTTAGTATTATATATAGCTTTTGCTTCTGAGTATTTTACATGTGATTAGTTACAAATTTAGAATTAAAAAGTGCTCCTATTTTATTAATGTCTTTTAAAAAAATGGTTATCAAAAACTAACTTGTTTAAATCCGTGACTTTTTTTTAAAAACTTTGTTTGACTATTTTTCTTCATCTATTCATATCTCATTAACTGTCAATTCATATTTTTGCAACTGGGCATACGTACATCACACGTTATGTCCTTACTAGTCTGTGTGTGTATATATATATTCACATATATGAATAATGTTAAATATAGTTATGAGTTGTTTAAGTATCACACACTCCTTTTAAAAAATTGTGGGATCTACTATTAAAAAATTAATTTTTTCATGTGAATTCTATATTTACTCATTTTTCAAAAAGAATGCGCAGCGCTTATACACTTTATGACTGCAAGTATCATTTCTTTATATTGTATATATATGTGGTACGGTAGATAATTGTTTTTATACTAAATTATGTTCTACACATACAAAATAAAACCACGTCAATTTATAAGATGGCTTTATACTTATTTCATAGACCTAACATAACTTCTATATTATATATATATGATATATTTTATTAATACAAATCCTTTATTTTGTGTTTTGTTCTAGCTGTGACTTCTTCTTTTTATATTTTAGTTCTTATTGTTGAGACAAAGTACCAAAGAGTTCTGCAAAAAGAAAAAGAAAGCGAAGGGATAGGGAAAAGGACTATTAATAGATAAAGTATACAACAGTGATAAAGAAACTAGGCTGCCCAATTGAACCAATTGGTGAAAGTTACCGAAAGCTAGAACTCTGGACTTACAAATTGATCAATTGTTAGATCATGAGCTCCCTTTTGAAAGAAGCATTAATAACCTAAAAGAATGGTGATCTCATGTACTGTATTAGCTTGCTTATTTAAAGATCGATGCACACGAAGCCACATAACAAAGCAATTAAAGGTGAGCAACATATATGGTCATGGTCAAAAGACACAGCTTATATTATGCATATGCTTAACCTTTTACTCTTTGTCCTCAACTTCCTTTTACTTTAAATTTTCTATATGTTTATTCTAGCCTATCCTTCCCTTGACGAGATTGAAAATATGGGAAAGTTCCATATTTTTTTTATCTAATGTTTGTGATTGTTAAACCCACTAGTATTCCTTTTTATGTAAGAGAAAGATAAGGATACATGATCACGATCATACATGCACCTAAATATAATCATAATATCCAAGAGATAAAACAACATTATCAATATCATTAGAACAAATATAGATATATATATATATGTACATACATACATACATATATACATAGGGAAATAATTTATACAGTCTTACGATGTGCAGGCTTGTATAGTATTTTTGAAAAAAAAAAAAAAAGATAAATCTGATATCCATATAAAGGAAACCCACTTTTTAATGGTGGATCACACTTTTTTCAAAATGAGTACATGAGTCTTGCACACCTCAATAATATATATATTATTGTGAAAACGATGATAGAAAATTAAAGGCAATGCAAGAAAATAAACAATCACACGACACAAAACTAACGTGATTCGACAAAGTGCCAACGTCTACAGAGTTGTAGAAAATTTTATTATCTTGAGTAATGATAAATACATCTTGGGACGAAATTACACAGTTCCAGACAACCATACTATCATAACATGCATATTTATAGAGTTACAAGACGAACATCCTAATGCTTCAATTATCGTGTCATTCCCTCGAGCAAAGTATTGGGCGAGTTTCAAACGAACTTTTTGTCTGACGTTCGCTGGAGCAAGTGTCGAGCAAACTCTCTGCTTTGAGATTTACTCGGGGGACCATCATGCTAACATAGAACGAATTTTGCTCTTTGGCGATTCTCGAGTCACAAGAGGGTCAAAATGAGCCTCGTTGAAAACCCACAAAAATATGTAACGAATCGTTCTCGAATCGAGTTATAATCAAATCGACTCACCACAATAATAAACCAAGCTCCACAAATCCAACATATAAATATATATATATAATTGAAAGCATTCATGCTAGTGCTCAACGCACGCCAGGGTTGAGCCCATACCCTAATGTTCTCCCCTTGGCAATCGCTTAGATTATAATTATACTCCACTGAGAAGCGTACATTTATAATTGCTAGGTTGAGCCCGCAAAACAATAAGAGTGCATGCTAGCGAGGCAGGAAAAATGCATGCAGGTGGCGCCGTCCCACTTCTCTCCACTATTTTCTGTCATTTTCATGGAATAATTCTTGCTAGTAAACCCACGATGTAAAGAATCAGAAAGCATGCAGACTAGTACCGGGTGATTCTAGAGTACTTGAATGAACAAAAGTTCACGGGAGGAAGGTCGACTCGTCCTCGTGACAATGTGACCACAATATTCTCCTTTCGCTGAAAGCTACCGGCCAGCTTGTTCTTTGTGTGTGTCACAAGATAATACAAAGTGAAAGAAGTTCACATGATGATGGTGGATTTGGCCAGTAACTTTTGTGATGATACTTGCGGTTGGGTTTCGCAGGTAGCTTTTTCAATGAACAATATACTTCGTTACTTTGTCATCAGGCATGTCCTCATACGTACACAAAGGTGTGTGTATGTGTATACACATACAACGAAAAAGAAAAATATTGTTATATAATTAAGTTAACAACAATTTGATTTTGAATTCTTCAAGTACAATAATGAAATTTAGAGAATCTTTAGGAAACATTTTAAAATGTTTTTTCTTTTCTTTTTTTGGGTTTTGTGCATTAAGATAAATAGAAGATTTTGAATAATTTTTTCTTGAAATTGTGAAACTCAACGGGATTAACAGTTAGAAAAATTGTTTAACTATAAATATTTTAGGATAATTTATTTTAGTTTCTTTAAAATTGTTTTAGTTTTTAGGTTTTTTACTTTTTTCTAAACTCTCGGTAAATAATTGCATAAAAAGTTGAAAAAATAAATTCTTTTAGATTGGAAGATTTTAGTTTGAAGTTAGATTTAAAAACAAAGAGGTTTAAACATTGAACATGATAACCAAAATGGCTGCATCTATTAGGAAAGAAACTTATAATAATAATGATTAGTTGAGGTTATGATTAGGGGTGTACAAAAGAACCAGTTAACCGGTAAACTAGACGGGGCTGGATCAAACCGATGGGTTGGATCCGGTATATATAGGATTTGGTCCGGTTTGGTATTGGTTCCATTTTTTTTAAAACAGGTCGAAAACTGGACTGGATAAGTTCATATATATTTTTTAATTTTTTATATTGTATAAAATATTTTTATATGATTTTTTATATTATATATAATTTATATATATAATATATATAAAATAATTTTATATTATATGATAAATTACTAATTAGTATAACATTAAAATTTAAAATCCTAGATAAATAACTATATATTATCACTATAGTCTATAGTATTAGTAGCTATAATAATACTATATCATAATATATTACAATATACTATAATATATCAACATAGTTTATAATACAATTATAATATATATTATAATATACTACAATATATTATCACTATATTATTATATACAATAATATATGTACAATATTATATATACTATATATCTAATATACCAAAAAAATAGGACCGAGCCAGATCGAAATCCTTAAAATCAGAATTACCGGTTTAGTGATGTAATCAGTGTGGTATTGGTTCTTCAAATCTCAAAATCGGTTTATAACGTTTCGGTTCTAAAATATGTTTAAAACAAGACCGATTACACCCCTAACTATAATCTTGGCTTGGGTTTCAGAAAGTTCAACACACATGGTCAGGTTGTTGAGTATTCAAATTATTTATCAAATGATCTATCCTAGAAAGCATAAAATATATTAGAATAATGAAAATTGGTAGATTATGCATGTTGCTTTTTATTTTTATTAAAATACAATCGATGGTGTTGAAAAGAAAATTTCTCGACAATTTGTTGGGACAAAATCCTTCATTTCATGTGAAATAAATAGCATCTATTTAATGTAAAACATGAGGTATTTTAATCATTTCATTTGTCAAGATGGTATAAAATGACCAAAATAACTTGTATTTTACATTAAACTGATATATTCATTTGAAGTGAAATGGAATTGCTACATTTACACATGAAGTTTTTACAAAAGATTGTCAACTTGGTGTAACTACATATATAATGTAGGCCTACATATATATATATATATATTATATAAAATTAAGATGTTTCGAAACAACAAATATATATTTGCCGAATCACACAACTACCCAAGTACCGTTTCCTCTTATAATTAACTACTAAAATTGTCAAAAGCTAGGTAGCATACGTCAGGATAATTAACTACTCTAATCATGTGATAGTTTTTCTTAGGACTAAATTGCCCTTCTATGTAGTACTTTTCTGTTTGTTTTTACATGAGACGAGTTGAAATTAAAGTTAAAAGTTGAATAAAATATTATTATAATATATTTTTTTAATATTATTTTTATTTTAGAAGTTGAAAAAGTTGAATTGTTTATTTTATTTTATGTGAGAATTTGAGAAAATTGTAATAATTAAATGAGATGAAAAGAGTGGAGGAGTTGTTAAAATATTGGACTCGCCCCTCGAACGAAACCGTGAAAGCTGGCCAGCATTTCCCATAAACATATATAAAACTAAACTAAAACATTCGGCATTCTAAGATCGAAGAGCAACATACAAAAGAAGCGGCTCCAGTCCTTCCTTTGATGCAGTTATTTATTATATGTCATTTACTTGGCATTATATAACTCTGCAAGTCTTTGCTGCTATCGATCAGGTTCCAAACAAAATTTAGATGCATTTAGAGATGCTTTTTGGCATTTATTACAGGTAAATCCAAGCTCCTAGCTAGGACTAATATAAAACATATCTGACATTCGGGTTGTCTCAGTTGTTCCTTCCGAAAGAATTTCAAGTTCTTAACTTGTAACGCAGAATTTGTGGTTTTGGATCTCATCATCATGAAATTGATATTTCAGGTCAATATGGAGATCAGGGCAAACTGGAGTAGGCAATGGGGTTCTCTAGTTGGCTGCAGCTTAGGAGCTGTGATTCTGCTGCTGTTCTTCTTCTTGCTTGCTGATCGTTCTGAGAAGACCTTAGTTAGGTTCTTCCTCATCTTTTGCTCCCTCTATACTCGCTACTTAACCTGCTTGTAAAAAACCAACATTATACAAATATGAGAGAGAGAGAGAGAGACGGTCGGACGGCGGAGTTTGCATTACTTTAAGAGTGCAGAGCGACTCCTCTGCTGCTTAAAACTCATATCAGCAGCATCAAAATACTCATGAATTAGAAAAATTAGTTTTTATTCTCTCTCGTATACTTTTTTCTTTCCCTTTCATTCTTGTATTTTCGTTTTTGTCGTTATTGCGTATGGGCTTTATATTTGGATTTCATTATGATTCTCATCATGATCAGTCTGTGTCGACATTTAGTGCAGTAAAATGTAAAAAAAAAACATTTATATGTGCGTGAGATAAAAGACGAAGCTGTTAATGATGATGTTCGGCAAGTTCACATGCATGCTTACATGAAGCAAAGGACAGCGAATCTGTGACTCTACAGTAGATGTCCCCAATGTGTCATGTCTTTTCACCTTCACAAGATACTTTTGGCAGTTCTAAATCAGTCCACCTCGTTTTCTGGTGGAAAGAAATTAATGTGCTTGGTTTTTCATGTGACCCGAGATGCATATAACTATATGCCTTTTGAGTTCACAATGAAACCGGATTCGTCCATTCTTTTGACCTGACGTTTGCTTCACATTCCGACCCTTCAATTTATATATGAATTGATGCAGGAGAGTTCTATGGAACGACGGTCAAGATTCTCATTATCAGGACGTGAAGCTCGATACCGACAATCCTCAACAGGCAATAAATGCTTTAACCCTTCTTTTTTGGTTGTTTTTGGTTTTTCTCTAGTTTTAATTATCGTACATGAAACCAACGTTCTTACAAAATCGAAATCTTAAAGTACCCTGTTTCAAGCATGTGAAAAGATGAACAATTAACCCATTTGCATTCCTCTTCTTTTCTCAATTTCAATCTTAAATTTTTATAATCGTATCAGGTGGCGGTGGACAATGGCCTCCTGCAAGTAAATTTCTCTAGACCAGACGGTCATGTCTTAGGAATAAAGTTCAATGGTATCGATAATTTACTTGAAGAACGTAATAGCAGAGAGGATAGAGGGTACGTACATGCATTCCCCTACATTTTAAAGACAGTTTTTTGAGCCATTATACCTCATTTTCCCATGAATATTGTGCTTATTTTAGCTTTGTTCGAAAAAATAAAACACGATCAGGTATTGGGATGTAGTTTGGAATGAGCCAGAGGGTCGTGGTACTGGGATCTTCGAGAGGTATGTAAATCTTCTTTTCCCTGATCAATACTGGCCTGCATGAATTTGGTTGAAAAGATGTAGACGATATTGGACCCAACTATTTGCAGAGTAGCAGCAACAAAATTCAGGACTATAACCGAGAGAGAAGACCAAGTAGAGCTTTCATTTAGCACGACATGGGACGTCTCGCTCCGGAGAAGGAGAGTTCCCTTGATCATAGACAAAAGGTACATGTTATCAAGGGGTGATTTTAGGATCAGGAAGATGTAACTTTGGTGCAGAGCGATATATCAACCTGAAAATGATCAACTTTGCAGGTACATATTGCAGCGTGGAATTTCTGGATTTTATTCGTACGGAATATTTGAGCGTCTTGAAGGATGGCCGGCGGTGGAGATTCCTCAGATTAGAGCTGTTTATAAGCTCCAAAAGGACAAGTACTTATAAAAGATGTTTCATTTGATTTTAGGTAAAATATACTTGGCAAAATGATTTTAAGTTGACGGCAGTAGAGAAAATCAATGGTCAGATTTCACTTCATGGCTGTATCGGAGGACAAGCAGAGGATAATGCCAATGCCGGAAGACCGCCTGAAGGGTCAAGCCCTCGCCTACCCGGAGGCTGTTCTTTTGACCGATCCAACAGATTCTGAACTTAGAGGAGAGGTAGACTTCTTTCGGTTCATCCTCTCTCATCTAAACACAAACATTAAAAACTAAACATTTCTCTTCGAAAATTTGTAACATGCATCATTTTGTTTGTCTTTTCCTTACATATATATATATATAATTATATATATCTTCATGCATCTTTAGTAAAAGGTATACATCTTCTGTGATGATTTATTTCTTTTGGAATGTCCTTTCGGACTTGGGAAATTTGTTGGAGGACCCGTGACACAAAACTGTGGGGAACTCTGCATGCAGGTGGATGACAAGTACCAATACTCGCTGGAGGACAAAGATAACAAGGTTCATGGGTGGATATCAGCTGACCCGCCTGTCGGATTCTGGATGATAACTCCCAGTGATGAGTTCCGTACAGCGGGACCCATCAAGCAAGACCTCACCTCCCATGTGGGCCCCATTACCCTTGCGGTAAGCACTTACTCCCATCCGATATTTTTTATAAGGTATATCAAACTTTATTACCCTAAATTTGAGAGACCATGAGTGAGAATCTCTCACCTGGAAAGGTATTTAAATTTGTCCCGTTTGGTGTAGGAAAAGTTGAGATATATTGACATCGTTTATAAATAATAGAATAAAATATTATTTAAATATTGTTTTTTAATATTTTTAATGTTTAAATTATATCAACAAATATGATTTTAAATGAAATAATAAATAAATAATATTTGGGAATTACATAACCGGCCGATTTTTTCTGTCTAGATGTTTTTGAGTACTCACTACGGTGGGAAGGAAACAGAGATGAAGTTTGAAGATGGAGAGGCATGGAAAAAAGTTTTTGGCCCAGTATTTGTGTATCTCAATTCTGTTGACAGTGGGGAGAATCCCTTGGAACTTTGGGCAAACGCCAAAGAGCAGGTATTAAATTTCTCACGTTAGGCTCTCGTTTTCCTTCAACTTATTTTGCCAAAGTATTATATAAATAATTAATTTCACTCAGATTTTTGTATTTTCGCCAGATGTTGATTGAAGTGGAAAGCTGGCCGTACGATTTCGCTCAGTCAGAGGATTTCCTTTCTGCTGATCAGCGTGGAACCGTTTCTGGTCAATTGCTAGTCCATGAACCGTATGCCACTTAGCTTTTGCATATATAATTCATATTTCAATTGTTTTTGAGAAGAAAATTTTCTAATAAGTAGCTATTCACCGCTCCACATCTTATGTTTTATAAAATATATCTTCATATTTTATAAGAAATATTTTCACATCTTATGAAAAATCTATAAATGTGAAATATGAAAGTGAATAATAGTTGATATATAGTAAATCTATTTTTAGAATACATCCCATATAATTTAAATGATATTATTTAAATAATATTATTTATTATTTAAATTATTTACTTAAATTATACTATTTCAATCCAATTCCAAGACTTTTTGAGATTATTTTACTTGTTTTGATATATATATAAATATATATATGTATATTAGGTATGTGAATGAGAGGTTAATGTGGGGGCAATCAGCATATGTGGGCTTAGCGGCTCCAGGAGAGAAGGGATCATGGCAAAGAGAAAGCAAGGCAATTACTTTATATATGCTGCATAAATTTCCATTGGAGTAGAATGAAGGGTGATTAGATTAATCTATTAATGAAGTGTAGTTTAATTCTTTAATATTTATGCTGCAGGGTTATCAATTTTGGAGTGAAGCTGACGAGCAAGGATATTTCATAATTAAAAATGTCCGACCAGGGGATTATAATTTGTATGCATGGGTCCCTGGTTTCATTGGGGATTACAAAAATGATACCCAAATCACCATCAAACCAGGTAAGAGTCTACCATCTAACACATTAATAATTACCAAGTCAAATGGTTGTTATTTTTGTATGTTAGGTAACCTGTAATATTGTCATGATTGGAGTTGTTAGGTTTTATTTTCTTTGAATAAGATTAATGTGTGTATTTTATCTTGTAAGTTGACTCTAGTGAATGTGCAAATATTTTAATCATAAATCATAAAATTAAATTTATAAATTAACGTAGTTTCGTGTAATACGTTAAATTGTAAAATTAATTTAATTATAAAGTAGATTTAATAAATCACTTTAATTTGTAAATTTATTTTTTATTATAATACTTTTGATCATGTGCAATTATAGTTTCTATTTTAATTTGTTAAAAAACAAAAAGACAATAATAATTAATTAATAAGCACCAATTTGGAAAAGACTGAAATTATCGACAATTTAAATAGAATAATTCTTCTCATCAACCACTATTCACTATCCTACATTTTATTAAAAAAAAAGTTGTCATATGTAAAGTGTGAAGATGAATTGTGACTGATATATAACAAAGTGCATTGTACAACTGCCAACAACCATTGAAAAATGTGCAAATAACAGTACCCACTAAGGAAATGATGTTACAACTTAGAAAGACGAATAATGTTGCACCCACCGCTCCCAACTCCTGTTGAGAGCAGCCTTGCAATTGTTTGTGTTTTTTTTTTTGTAATTAAAGAAGTGTTTTTTAATAATATTGTGATTTTTTTTAAATTATATGTAAATGTGTTAAAAAATACATATAAAAAATATTAGAAAAAAAACATATCGAAATAACTAACGGTAGCTACCAGCAGCGAGTGACTGTAGTATTGTTCTAAAAAGATACAACATTTTGGAAGATTTTGAAATTATGCAGTCGTTTTCTGCTAGGAAAGAGTTCGGGTAATCATTGCCTGATCATCTCCATAATTAAATATCAAGCAACGAAAAATCTTTTGAATTGCTTTCAGGTGACTTCATTAATGTTCCTTGAAAATAATTATTTGTCATGAACAAATTCTACCGAAATTTTTATTATGGATGGTCGGAGAATTTAGCGTAATGTTTGGATTAATTTCTGCAATTACAGCTTGTTATATATATAGAATTAATATATAGTGATCGCATGCATCCATTAATGCATGCAGGCTGTGAAATCAAACTGGATGTAATGGTGTACGAGCCTCCAAGACATGGTCCGACTGTGTGGGAAATTGGCATCCCCGACCGCACCGCCGGAGAGTTCTATGTACCTGATCCATACCCGACACTCATGAACCGATTGTACAACAATCATCTAGAAAAGTTAGTCAAACATATATGCATACATACATATATATATATGAACACACATTGATCATGATGTTTATATATACTTCTTAACTCGATTGCAGGTTCAGACAATATGGTTTATGGGAACGGTATGCAGATTTATATCCGGATCAGGATCTCATCTACACCATTAACAATGGCGATTATCATACTGATTGGTTTTTCGCCCACGTCACAAGGTATATGAGTCTTATGATAATATCTGATAATTCAAAGTTATGATTCATAACATTATTCTTCTCCTTTAGTATTAATATATATTTTGTCGCAGAAATGTTAATAATCGTACATACGAAGCAACAACATGGCAGATCGTGTTTGGACTTGACACTGTGAACGACAACGGCAATTACACACTGCAATTAGCATTGGCTTCAGCTCAAGAAGCTGAATTGCAGGTTACACCCACAAAAATTTAGAGCTTAATTTTTCTTGAATTTTCGTTCTAATTATTTTGGGTTAATATATTATATTATATTAATAATTTGATTAAAGGGGTTCTCGTGATTATTGGTTTATTTGTAAGGTTCGGTTCAACGACTTGGGTGCCAACCCTCCTCACTTTTCAACAGGACCCATTGGTGGAGACAATGCCATCGCAAGGCACGGAATCCATGGCTTATATTGGTTGTATAGCATTGATGTAGGAAACAGTCTTCTCCAAATAGGAAAAAATACAATCTATCTCACTCAGTCAAGGAGCATAAGCCCTTTCCAAGGGGTCATGTATGATTACCTTCGTCTTGAAGGGCCTCCTCAAGATCAATACTGAATCTACTGATGATCATGATCGTCCGAATTGAAATTATAAGATCTTAGATCTTGCAGCTAGCTTACATTAACATGATATCAATATATATATAGATAGTGATCTTTGTATAATTTTAGACTTAAGTTCGAACTACATTTTTTGCTACATTTTGTAAGCACAAGTATCATTGAAAAAGTTCTAATATTAATGCTATCACCACCTAATTAATTTAGCAATAGCATCTTAGCATGCCGCAGAATCTCAACCAGGGGTGAAAAAAAACCCGGACCGAATCGAATTGGTGGGTTTGGTCCGCTTCTAAACTGGTTCGGGCCGGTATCAATTCTATTTTTCTTTTTTCTAACACGGGACCGAACCGGACTGGACCGGTTCATATATATATAATTTTTAATTTTTAATATATAATTATATATAAAATAATTTTGTTTTATATGCTAAATTACTAATTAATATAACATTAAGTTTTAAAATCCTTTATAAATAACTATATATTATCACTGTTGTCGATATTATTAGTAGTTATACTAATTCCATATTACTATATATTATAATAAACTACAATATATCACTATATTATATATTATAATATATCACTATAGTCTGTAATACAATTATAATATATAGTACCGGTTTAGGGTTGTAACTAGTGCGGTATCGATTCTTCAAATTTTATCGGTTCGGTTATAAAATATGTCCAAAATTAGATCGAATTTGACCAGTTACACCTCTAATCTCAACCCTTTGGCAACGTCACCATTAATCCAATGCGAAGAGAAGGATTTATTGTTTGGTTCTAGGAGAACTGATTAGGGTAAAAGAAGGCGATTCTTTGATCATGAAAATGCTTGGGGAGGAACGTTTGTTGTGGAATTTTTGTGAGAATAAAAAGTTAAAAGTTCCAAAATCAGAATTATTATAATATAATTAACCTCAAAACGCAAATACATTTTATACTAAGTGCATGTTTTGGATTGCGGTGAAAATTATAGCGTATAACTTTAGGGCTTATTTATTGTTTGGTAACCATATGTTTTAAGCATTTTCAAATATGTTACGTTTGTTTATAAACAAATTTAAAAAGTTCTTTCTGAAGTAGAATTGATAATTATTTAAATTTTTAAAAATTATGATTACTTCCTTGAAAATTTGAAAATTGTAATTATTTTAAAATTGTATGGGTATTTTCGTCTATTGACAGTCTTTTAAAAATTCAAATTATGTTTCACATTATCCGGAAAAACACGTTTGAGTAAATGCACTTTTTAGCTTATTTGAGATTAAAAGTTCTTTTTTATCGCCCAATTTAACAACCTAATTTTTCTATTAAACTCAAACATGTTACCCTAGCTTTATGTAAGTATTGTTTTTACTCTACATTATTAAGATATTTTACCGAATGAAATGGCATCATGATCGAAGAGAATGTCTCCTGAGAAATAATTTATACAAACCCCAATAGACAAGTCTTGTATAAGCCCATTGTAAAAAAGTAGACCCCACCATAAAAAGTCTAAAAAACTTCTACTTTTTGAGTGTGACCCGCATTTTTACAAAAGACCAGCACGTGATTTGTTTATTTTAAAGCTTATACCTAGTATTACTTCTCGTAATTATACATAACAACATAGCATAATTAATTGTCTGTATAAAATTTTTCTTTTTCTCCTGTTTTCTACAATTCACTTCCCTTTACTAATATATAAGATCGAGCTTTTCAATCAATCACTAACAATATTGAGCAAGTAGCAACTTTTCCTCCCCCCCCCCCCCCC
>QEOT01008363.1:274694-287853 GCA_003123785.1 Pterocarya stenoptera | reverse complement strand
CTTTTCCCCCCCCCCCCCCCCAGGTGGCCCGCCCCACCCGACCCTAAACCCAGGTGGTAGCTATGGAAAAACTGTACAGGCTCACCCCTACGGTTGAATAGGTGAAGGGTCGAATTTGCTCGCTTAGCTATAGCTATGCCTCGAATTATTTGAATTTAAAAAGTTCAACACACAAATAAAACAATACGAGAAAAGGTACTAGAACAAAAATCAAGCTCCATAGGCAAAACAAAGAAACATGATACCCAATTGCTACAAATTAATTTACATGGGCATGCAACAATACATGAGCCAATCAAGGATTCAATGAATACAATTGTATATATGGAAACTACACAACCTGCAATATTAAAAGAATTACATGTGTATAATAGAAGGCTCTCAATTTGCACTCACGTTGTGTGAAACATTTTCACAAGCACTTGCTTTAAATTTGTCTTTATGGTATTTATCCAATGTGGGCAAGAGAAGAGAGCCTTCCCCCAATGGCTTCCATTTCACTCCCTAAATAATTTTGTGACTTTAATATTGACCCAAGAAAATTCTCCTTTCTGGTGAAATAGTGCAAGCAAGTTGCGGCCATCATCAAGAGCCAAGACGTCGTGGACCACCTAATCGACTTTGCCTCTCTCCCTAACACGAACTCATCAGAAATGAAGCTACTTCTCTCAATCAAAAAAAAAAAAAAACAACTCAATTCAACATACGTGCAATGTCACAAGGTAGACCGATTGCTTCATGGTTGGATCATTGATATTCTTTTTGAAAAATTGCTTCATTTGGTCTTCGGCTTCAAGATCTCTCATCGAGTTTGGCATGCCCTTCCAAAGGATTATGCCTAGGATTTCAAAGAATGGGAATTTCAGCTTACCAAGTAGTTGACCTACATGAAAATGAGGCATTACCATCGCTGCAAGATCATCTTTGAAACTAATTGACTACTTGGTTGCAATTGGACGATGGTGACCAGTGAAAAGATGAAGGTTTTTTCTTTCCTCCATAGCCTCTGTGAGGGGCCACCCCTCTGAGGGAGGGGCTCAGGCCCAAAGACACCTAAGGGGACCTGGGGCAAGTCAGGAGACTAGACCGGGGTGTCACATACCGAGCCCACGGTCGCAAGCCATCTTGATAAGGCTTTGGCACCAAACTCGGCCATGCCAAGGAGCCCACCATAGGGTAGTGATTGCCTTGGGGCTCTGAGAACTATTGAGCCCTACCATGAGGTACATTGCAGATTATCACCGCAGGACACAGTTGGCTAGGCATCCCCAGTCGCGGGCACACCAGGCGTGAGACACGTTGCATTCATTGCAAGCCAGGGAACCCAGCATGTAACGACGTGCTGCCAGAGTTACCAAAGGACATCTCGACCACGTCCTGACACCATGCCACAACAGGAGGGTGGCAGCAGGTCTGACCCAGGGATGACTTGACACGCCATGATCTAACTCAATAGTGTGAGCTATGGCTTGACATACTGTCACGACAGGGATGGTAGTAGGCTTGACCCAGGCACGGCCTGACACCCCATGATCTCCCTTGGCAGTCGAGTACAAACCAGGTATAAGTAACAGCCATTCCCCCCACAGGAAGGCTCTCTGAACCTTTACAACTCTTCCAGTTAACTTAGTTCTCTTCATCACCCTAGTATTCACTATTGACTTTGGCGTCGGAGTAACCCCGGACATCATCGGAGCCTTTTCTCCTTCTCAGCTGCAGGTCCAGTGAGTTTGGATGCTGTGAAATTGCTCGGGCTGTGAAACAAGATATCAATAGTGGCGTCGTCTGTGAGATTTCTTTCATAAAAGTATGTACTTCGTATGCCGGCAACAGCATCGTCCCAAACTACACGAAGGGAGGAAAACTAGTGTGAAGAAATGGAAGCAAGACTCGCTGAGATGGAGGAAACGATAGGGAAGCTGACGAAGGAAACTGGGACGATTCGCTAGGAAAACGCGACGCTTAGGCAGATGAACGAGGAGCCAGTTGGAGAAGGCGAACCTAGCAGCAACGAAGATGAGAACTCGCGGCGGGTTCTTACAAATGCCACAACAATGGAGGAAAGGCACAACATGCACCTCAAACTCCAAGAGCTCGGGGACAAATATGCAGAAATGGCTAAGTGAATGGGCATGCCATCTACTGTAGACCATCTACTTGTTAGCACTGACCTCTAATACAGCGTGGAAGTTATGGTGGTACTACTCGCAACCCA
Organism: Pterocarya stenoptera; assembly: GCA_003123785.1. Lineage (NCBI taxonomy): Eukaryota > Viridiplantae > Streptophyta > Magnoliopsida > Fagales > Juglandaceae > Pterocarya > Pterocarya stenoptera. Next base: position 285,638 of record QEOT01008363.1, on the reverse strand, counting down.
AGTTTAAGATTCCCCAGATGGAAATGTACAACCACTGGATACTTGGAGATGTTCAAGGCCTATATGACCTTACACGGCTTCCTGGGACAAATCGCCTGTCGAGCCTTCCCACTAATGTTGAAAGGAGCTGCCCGAGCTTGGTTCGGGTCTCTATCGACTGGGACCATGGAAAACCTCGACGAGCTGGCTTGCCTCTTCATGACGCAGTTCATGGCAAGCCGAAAGAGGAGACACCCAGCCGCTTACCTCCTAACAGTTAAACAATGAGACAGAGAAAGTCTGAAGTGATATCTCTCACGGTTCAATTTGGAACGCATGACCACCAACGACCAAGGTGAGAAGATCACCTTGGTTGCCCTTTAAGGGGGAATCTGGCCTAGGAATCCATTAATGGGGGAGATAATGCAGAAGACCCCCACCACGTTGGGGGAGTTTATGGACCGAGCAGATGGATTCATGAATGTGGAAGACACCATCGAGGCCTGAATGGCTCCGTGACGGTTCGAGATGGAGCAAGAAAACCGAAAGGCGGGAAGGTCACGACCTCGAAGGGAGAAGCACTGGATACGAAGAAAATGAGAGAAGCACCAACCCTGCCTCATCGGATGCTTTATGCTCACACAAGTTTGCAGTAGAAGGAGATCGGCAACCGAGCCCACGAAAAGCCACCATGGGATAGAGAAGGCTACCAGTACTGTGAGTACCACATGACCAACGGACACAGAACTAGAGATTGTTGTGCCTTGAAAGCAAAAAGGGAGGAAGAAGACAGCGTGGAGGGGGCCGTCAAGGCCCCTGGCTGGGTGCGAGCCCCGATAAGGCAGGGAGCGAGGAGCAAAGCCTGGAGGAGCCCCCCAGCAGAAGACAAACCCATCAAAGAGATTTGCACAATTACTGGAGGATATGTAGGAGGATGGGTCACTTTGTTGGCCCGAAAGGCACATGCCTGGAGGGCACGCTATGAAGAGGTGTTCACCACCGAGAGAATTACAGATAGAATACCACAACATCCAGGGAAAGCCATGATAACCTTCAGTGAAAAGGACGAATAGGGAATCCTCCACCCGCACGATGATGCGTTGGTGGTAATAATGCAAGTTACAAACTTTACAACTCGAAGGATTTTGATTGAGAACGACAGTTTGACAAACATCCTGTTCTGGGAAGCCTTTGTCAAGATAGGGATTAGTCCAAACTGACTACGCTCGACTCCTATCCATCCTGGCAGGAAAGGCACCCAAGACTGCCATGACCATGACCAACTTCTTAGCCGTTAAAGCCCTATCCTCATACAATGCAATACTAGGATGCCCCACCCTGAATAGCTTGAGGGCGGTGACGTCCACCTACTATCTCAAAATGAAGTTCCCAACCAACTTGGGGGTGGGCGAAGTTCGCAGCAAGTAGTACTTGGCTCGGGAGTGTTACACTCAAGAGTTGAGACACGAGGTCAAAGTAGTCGTGGCCATGGAAAACGTCGGAGAGATGCCAAGGCCGAGTTCAACATCGGCCCTGACTGAATGGGACGAAGGAGTCCGCGATGAGCAAGCCCTTCGGCAGGTTGAACCCAATGAACCCTTGGGTTGAGAAGCAAAGATCTGCAAAGACCGAAGCACACGGTACGTGTCTAGACTAAGCTAGAACTGGAGTTGAGAAAGGCGTTGAGATGTCTTCTTATCGAACACCAAGACGTGTTTGCTTGGAGCCACGATGAGATGCTTGAGATAGAAGTATGTTGCGATAGCGGAGAAGGTGGACTGTCTCCTGGCGGCAGGGTTCATCCGAGAAGTTCACTATCCAGGATGGCTCTCCAATGTGGCCTTGGTGAAAAAGTCTAATAGAAAATGGCAAATTTGCATCGACTTCACCAACATGAATAAAGCTTGCCCGAATGACAGCTTCCCATTGTCGCACATTAACCTGATTGTGGATTCAACAACAGGACATCTCTTCTTTAGCTTCATGGACGCTTATTCAGGGTACATTCAGATCAAGATGAGTATGAATGACAAAGAGAAGATGGAATTCATGACGGACCGAGAGCTCTACTGCTACAAAGCTATGCAATTCGGCCTCAAGAATGCTGGGGCCACTTACCAGTGGCTAGTCAACCAGATGTTCAAGCAGCAGATTGGCTGGAACATGGATGTGTATGTGGATGACCTGATAGTAAAAAGCAAAGAGCCCGAACAACATCTAACAGATCTTAAAGAAGCCTTCTCCGTCCTTTAGCAGTACCAAATGAAGCTCAAACCCCTGAAGTGTGCGTTTAGGATGAAGTCGAAAATGTTCTTGGGGTTCATAGTCTTTGAAAGGAGGATTGAGGCAAACCTCGAAAAGGTGGAAGTAGTACTGGGGATGCCCTCCCCCTATCTCCGTGAAGTTCAAAGGCTGGCCGGTCGAGTAGCACCCCGAACCGCTTCATCGCCCGGTGTCTCCCCTTCTTCAAAGTTTTGAGGAAGGCCAAGAGTGGGATGCAACATGCGAAGAAGCCTTCACCGACCTAAAGACATACCTAAGCCACCCCTCGCTGTTAAGCCAGACGAAACCCAGAGAGGACCTTATTGTGTACCTAGTCATGTCCCTACACGCCGTGTCCACAGGGCTGGTTTGAGATGCAAAGGAAGGACGGCGACCCTTCTACTACACAAGCTAGGCCTTTCGCGAAGCCAGGTACCTGCAGACTGAAATGTTGGTGTTCCCCCAGATTGTTGCCACAAGAAGATTGAAGCCACACTTCCAGGCCCACCCAATGAAAGTGCTCACAGACCTTTCCCTAAAAAAAGTCTTGCAGAAGCCAGACACCTCAAGATGCTTCGCCAAGTAGGTGATCGAGCTCAATGAATTCGATATAGAGTATCGGCCTCCCTCCGTGATCAAAGGACAGGTACTGGTAGACTTTGTTGTAAAATTCACCAGCTTCCCGGATGAAGTCCCAATCGCACCCCAAGGAAAGCCTTGGCAGGTCTACATAGACGACTCGTCATGTCGGGTTGGCAGGGTTGTGGGGGTGCATATAAGCACCTAGTAGAGGGAGGAGCACAACTACGCGGTCAAGCTTGCCTTCAAGATGACCAACTATGAAGCTGAGTATGAGGCGCTCTTAGCTGAGATGTCAGTCACCCAATTGCTAGGAGCAGGAGAGATAGAAGTGGGGGCCGACTCCCAAGTGGTTGTTAGCCAATACTGGGGCAGTTCGCCACGAAAGGAGAAAGGTTGAAGAAGTACCTCCAGCTCGTTTGCAATGAGCGCGACCGTTTCTGCTACTTCCACATCCAACAAGTTCCGAGATGAGAGAATCAGAAGGCAGACCGCTTAGCAATGGCTGCATCTAGACAGGAAAAACTCCCCCTCCCAGAACATACCGTGGTCAAAACGGTCGACGCCCCATCCGGAAGTTCCTACAGAAAGGGCAGCTACCAAGCGACTCAGAAGAAGCATGAAAGGTTAGGAACAGAGTGGCTTGGTTTACCCTTAGTACATGTTGGCGGAGATCTGCGAAGGAATTTGCGGAAGCCACTTGGAGGGAAGGGCGTTGGCTGCAAGAGTGACTAGAGTCGGGTGCTATTGGCCCCATTCCCTCAAAGATACAGATGACTTTGCCAAGAAATGTTCGAAGTGTCTGGAGCACGGGCTGGTGCCACATTGCTTGCTGGAGGAGCTAACATCAAAGTGGGTCGAAGCGGAGGTGTGGACCTAATTGGCTCATTCCCAACAACTAGAAGAGGGGCCAAGTTTGTGATCGTCATTGTTGATTACGTCGTGAAGTGGGTTGAAGCGGAGGCCCTCACAAACATTACCTTTCGAACCATCACAAAGTTCCTATGGAAGTCAGTAGTTTGCTGGTTAGGCATCCCTCAGAGCTTCATATCAGACAACAGAAGGCAGTTCGACTGCACACATTATTGGGAGTGGTGCGCAGAGCTCTAAATTAAGGTGAAGTATTCCTCACTGGGATACCCACAAGCCAATGCCCAAGCCGGGGCAACCAATAAAACCCTCATCTCCACCCTCAAGAAGAACATCGAGCCACACAAAGGAGCATGGGCTGAAGAACTCGTAAGTGTATTATGGGCATACCAAAATGATTGTCTAGACCCTAACCGGGGAGACACCTTTTGCCCTCACTTATAGGAGCGAAGTAGTAATTCTCGTGGAAGTCAAAATGCCCATATTCTGCGTCCATCACTTTGACAAGGACACCAACAACGAAAGGCTAGCCAAGAGATTGGATCTTCTGAAAGAAAGAAGAGAAGAGGCGGCTATGCGAACTACAATTAACAAGTAACAAGCGAAAGACAGAACAATATTTCAACAAACGAGTCAGGCTGCGCTCCTTCAAGGTGGATGACTTGGTGCTACAACAGACCGGAGTAACCACCCAAAAAGAAGGAAAACTGGGATCGCAATGGGAAGGCCCGTATGTAGTAACCACAAGAAGTTGGCCTGATTCCTATAACTTGAAGGACTGCCAGGGGCATAAGCTCCCCCACCCCTGGAACGCGGAACATTTAAAGAAGTATTATGTGTAGGAACATAAGGCAACATCTTGTATGAACGACTATAAACTTATTTGATGAATGAGAATACCTAGATGTTTCTCTCAAATCTTTTGTTGTCTAAGCTTGGAATTAAAGAAGTCGAGTCCCTAAATGCATTGCAAGGTAAGGCCAAGTCCATAGACTTGAGGCTGGGCATCAAATCCCCAACCCTCATTCAAGCCTCGTGACTAAAGAAGTCGAGTCCTTAGACTCGCTGTTGGGTAAGACCAAGTCTCTAGACTTGCCGACCTCCTGTCCAACAAAGTCTATTTCTTAGACACGCAAAAAAGTTGAGTCTCTAGACTCGCTACGGGATAAGGGCAAGTCTCTAGACTTCACGCCGACCCCCCATTTAATAAAGCTAAATCCCTAGACTCGCTGTGGGGTTGAGGTTGGGTATCAGATCCCGAGCCCTCGTCAAGGCCTTGCAACCAAAGAAGTCGAGTACCTAAACTCACTGCGGGGTAAGGCAAAGTCTCTAGACTCGCCGACCCCCTTTCCAACAAAGCCGAGTCCCTAAACTCACAAAGAAGTCGAGTCCCTAGACTTGCTATGAGGTAAGACTAAGTCCCTAGACTTAATGCCAATCCTCTGTCTGACAAAGCCGAGTCACTACACTCGCAAAGAAGTCAAGTCCCTAGACTCGTTGTATGGTAAGGCTAAGTCTTTAGACTCCTTGACCACCTGTCCAACAAAGCCGAGTCCCTAGACTCGTTATGTGGTAAGACCAAGACCCTAGACTTGATGCTGACCCCCATTCAATAAAGTTGAGTCCCTAGACTCACAAAGAAGTCAAGTCCCTAGTCTTGTTGCAGGGTTAGAAGTCCTTAGACTTGATGCCGACTACTCATCCAACAAAGCTGAGTCCCTAGACTCGTAAAGAAGTCGAGTCCTAGACTCGCTGCGGGGTAAGGCCAAGTCCCTAGACTCACCGTGGGGTTGGGGTCGGGCATCAGTCCTGAGCCTTTGTCAAGGCCTCATTAAGGCTAGGTGCTTCGACAAAGAAACTGAGTCTTGAAGCTAGTGGGGTCAAGCCTCGAAATTCGAACAAAAGACAAAAGGCAAGTAGTCAGAAAGAAAAAACATATTTTCATTTCATCAACCTTTCATAACCCATACAGAAACAGAAACAAAAAGGTGCTATCCAAAGGTCCTACAAAGCAAAAAGCTTGTGCCTATCACTGGGAGGAGGAGGTAGAGGAGCGCCAGCTGGATACAGAGGATACCCTAGCTTCTCAAAGTTCTTGACATAAGCTTGCGCCTGGGTGTTCAGAGGAAGGGAGGCCAAGGACAAAGTGTGTAGGTCTAGCCTGGGGTTCTGCAGTAGGTGTTTGTGCATCCACTCAAGACCCTCTCGGTAGCCGTAAAACCAAGCCATGTCCCGGCTAACATTGGCATTAGAGATTTGGGATCTGATCTCTTTGGAATGCTGGGTGATGTTATCTAATTAGGACTTCAAACCGGTAATCTCAATGTCACGGGCTAGGAGTTCAAGGTTCTTCTTGGTTCCCCGACTCTGAAAGTTCACCGATGTGTGCCTTCGTTTGTCGCAATTGCCCCTTTAGGTGTTGGGCCCCTTGGGTGAGCTTGAAGTGCCCGAACAATAGCTTTGAGCGCTACCCGGCGATCAAGGCCTAGCCCCGCTGAGACTCTTCTAACTTCTCCCAAGTAGCCTCCAGCTCCACCTCCCGAGCAACCCAGTTCTGCTCGACCTCAAAGTGCGACTCTTCGAGGCGATCGTGAGACGACGATCACTGGAGGATGTTTTCCTTAGCTTCGCGCAATTCACATTTAAGAACCTTTTTCTTCTGCTTATGCCTCTCGGTGGTATTCTCCAATAGCTCATTTTGCTCCTTCATGTACTCCACCTCTTTGATAAGCTCTCCGCTCAGTCTTGAGCTCCTTGATCTTTTGGGCTGCCTGCTTGATCTTGAAGTACCAAAAGCAGCCCAACATCTCGAGCTCCCGATTGGCCTCCTCTAGCTCCCCCACCTCCTCGCCAATCGTTGCGGCCAGTTGATTTGTGGCCCGTGAGGAAAAGAGCAGTTAGGGGCGTCGAGGTAAGGGGCGAGAGGACTCAACAAAATAAGCAGAGTGAAGGAAAGGCCTACCTAAGCGAAGAAGGTTTGCAGCATCTACGCTGCCCGCTCTGTGGCTGCAGCACGAGCCTTGTCAAGGTTCAAGGTCAGGCTTGCCTCCCCCTAACCCCGGTAGAAGAGGAAGGGCCGGTGATTGCCAATTACTAGGAAAAGTTCAGGAGCAAACTCCAACTCTAGGTGCACGGTCCAGGTGTGACCGGGGATGTGGCCTCAGAGTCGTCGTTGTTGTCGCTCGACACCACGACGAAGGAGGAATTCCTGGGAACCTCCCCATAATTAGCCCCACTCAATCAATGAGGGGGAGTAGCCCTGGTGTGGGGAGAGGCGAACCCGGTAACTTCCTCTGGGTTCCCAGTCGAGGTAAAAGGGACTTCTTCCCGTCCTCCTTGCTCTTCTTCCCTTTCTCCTTCGCCTTCTACCTCTCTTTCTTGTTCTTCTTCTCCTACTTGTTATTTTCCTACTTGGAAGAAGAACTGGAGGTCCCCTTGAGCTGAGTCCTCTCGTCCCCTTTCTCCTTCTCAGAGTGTTTTTGAAAGACATGATCGGCTCAGATGTGCTAGGTCACGAGGGGGGAAGATACGTGAAGGAATTGAAGAAAGCCTCCTAGAGGTCTCACCCCTCCACCTCTTCCTCAAAAAGGAACAACGGGGTTGTGGAAGGACCCAGTAGAAGCAAGCTGGGGACCTATCAAAGAAGAAAAGGGCCTAGCGGCGAGGTGTGAACCGCTTGGAAATGAGGTGGTGCTCCTCCATGTTGAAGGAACTGGAATCTCCGGGCACACGAATCTCAGCGGCCTCAATTCGCGAGTTTCCTAAGCCTGAGGTGTTTCGGCATGACTCTTTGGCTCCCCAGCACGACCCCCAAAAGAAGAAGAGCCTCCGACCTCACTACCTAGACTCTTTAGGGGCAGATCATGGCGCACCTTCAGCCATTTCCCTTGGCTGCCAGAAGAGCTTGAGGCATGCTTCTACCCCTGGGGAGAAGGAACTTCACCCAAGAAGTTCCTACTGACCGCGAACGAATGACCAGGCGTAGGCAAGTAGTGCCTAATGTTCTCATCAGAGAGAGCCAGATCGGTCTGTGACTCCTCAGGATGAGTCCTCACCCAGGCCATCACTATTTCTAGGTTGGCATCCTCCCTCGAGTTCAGTGTGAGTCCCAGACTCTACGAAGAAGGAAGAAACCCCCAGACCGCCTAGGCAGGGTATTCCTTGTGAGCCACCTCCCCCATGTGGAATTCCAGGTTGAGCCCGCCACAAAAAAAATACTTCTAGGACCACTCCCTAATGCTCAAATGGCACTATTCAAGTGAAGCGATCTTCCAACTGGGAGTTCGAGCCTAGAAATTGCATATGCTCCCCAACTGGTAGTTGATACGGTACACCGACAGGAATTCCTGAGCTATCAAGTTGAGGTACTCCTCAACAGTCCCACTAAGGGCCTTCCAGAAGACGACGCAGCTAGACACCAGGAGCCGCCATGCATTGGGATGGAGTTGAGTCAGGGCCAGCCCGAGGTAGTTAAGAACCTGGCGAACAGGGCGGCAAAATTGGAGGTGAATACCCTTAGCAAACATCAACGGGAAGAGGGACACTCGAAACGCCGTGCTATGAGAGTTCACCGTGTGCTCAATCCCTTGAGGAATCTCCATAACAATAGAAGAGGAATGTCATATTTGGCTCGAAATGCCCTTAAATCTGTGCTGGTCATCGACAAAACCCAGTGTTTCCCCCCGAAATAAGGGGCGACAGTATCGAAAGGTGCTTTGGGGGCCATGACCGTGAACGCTGCGACTTGGAGATGACGAAGGGGCATTCTGAAGAAGGAAGATGAAGTCGTGGCTTGGAGGTAGAAAGCTTGGAAGGAGAAGGCTGCGTTGTGGAGAAGACGAAGGGCATTGTGAGGAGGGAAGTAGAAGGCTGTGGCAGGGAGGAAGACACAACGGTAGGGGAACCAGTTGAGAGGAGGGAGAGGCTCGAGGAAGGCAGAAATGGAGGAAGTGAGAGGCAGAAGGGGGCTTTATATCGGCGAGCAAGGAGGAAACTGAGCAGGAAATGCCTTGGGAAACATTTCACTTGTTAGTGATGATGCAAACAGAATGCCTTGTGAATCCCAAATGGCACTGGTGGGAGCTGTCGTGTCAGACGCATGGGGGACATGGACCAATGAGGTCCCAGGACATGGAGAATGTGGCATTGGCATGTCCAATCAGTTGTCAAGATCTCAAATCGAGGAGAAGCATTCATTGAACTGTAAGTGGCCTCGAGAACTCAACTAACGGGTGGATCGTTGAAGAATAAAGGTCAAAGAGTCATGAGGACCAAGGAGACGCACTCATTGAATGCACAAGTGGCCTCGGGAACTCGAACTGATGAGAGTCGGACAAGTGACCCCAAGAGGTTGATAGGTAGCATTGCAACTAGGAGGCATGCTGGACAGGTGACCTGATCGCAAGCATGCCAAGCACTAGACACGTTGCACTCCAAGGAACCCAACATGCAACAACGTGCTACCAGAGGTACCATAAGACGAATCGGCCACGACCTGACACCATGCTATGGTAGGAGGCTAGCAACAGGTCTGACCCAGGCACGACCTGACATGCCACGAAATCCCTCAGCAGTGTGAGCTGCAGCTTGACACACTATCACAGTAGGGATGGTAGCAGGCCTGACCTAGGCACGGCCTGACACCCCATGATCCCTCGACAGTCGAGTACAAACCAGGTATAAGTAAGAGCCATTCCCCCCACACGAAGGCTCTCTGAACCTTACAACTCTTCCAGTTAACTTAGTTCTCTTCATCACCCTAGTATTCACTACTGACTTTGATATCGGAGTGACCTCGGACATCATCGGAGCCTTTTCTCCTTCTCAAGTACAGGTCCAATGAGTTTGGCTACTGTGGAACTGCTCGGGCTGTGAAACAAGACATATATTGTGGCGCCCTCGACCCCCACGTGTTATTTTAGTGGAGTTCGTGACACCGGGATGATGATCACACGAATCACGCACCCCAACGACGGTGCTCAGAGTGTGTACAACAATTAATGAGTGTACAATATAATACTCGCAGCGGAATAAAAAGGTCATACTTTTTTAAGTACCAGAATGTTCAAAACCATAAAATATTCCTTACAATAATATTACAGTCATCCGATAGATAAATTATAGAAAAAGATATTCNCGGAACCGCAGGGTAAATCACCACGTGAGATTATGACATCTCAGCAAGTACTTAACCAAAATAACACTCAAGAGATTAAGATACATTAATATAATCAACACGACCATATACGGTCAAACATGAAGAAATAATTTCCACATCTTTTCTAAAAAAATACACATTTAATCACCACGCCAAAATCTCATTTGGCCCATATATATATATCCATTATTTTATTAAGCATGTACTACGGCCTCCCCTATGGACCATATACACACCCTGGCTCTCTTCGTCACACCACGGGTAACGTCCGTGCATGAGACTTCANTCACCACGCCAAAATCCCAATTGGCCCATATATATATATAAATATATATCCATTATTTTATTAAGCATGCACTACGGCCTCCCCTATGGACCATATACACACCCTGGCTTTCTTCGTCACACCACGGGTAACGTCCGTGCATGAGACTTCGTAACGAGCGATGCCCAGTTCCGCGTTCAACGCGTACATGGCCAAGCATCCTCTAACCCCGCTAGCGAAAGGCCACGGAATCGATACGAGAGCGTTCCCGTCTCGTCCGTTCCCGTCGTCGCCCTGCGACAACTCAGAGGAAGTCACGTCAGTCTATTACGCTCCCGAGTGACCAGAGAAGCTCCACCGAGATAATCCCCCATCTCGGCTTGGGGTCGCGATACACACGCACCCACAGATTAAATCTCAATTTCCAAACAGACAGCGTGACTTCGTAACACAATTTATTAAAGACGATAAATATGTATGATTACAATTATTGGATGACATATTACATTACTCATTTATAAAATTACAATAATACATTTAAATCACAATTTCACAAATCAACTACAATTTTATTCTCAACACTTCAACGGCGCAAAGCCTTTTTCAAACCAACAATTTATACAATAACAATTAATTATAATAATGCCGATTAAATCTCGTGGGTCGTATTTTAGAAATTTACTCACAATCGAAGACAAAAAATTCTGAAAGATCACAAGGGTGAAGATGCACTCTCGGCAAGCACCAAAAATCACTAAGAAACAAGTGAAGCTCACGGCTTCGGTTTTACACAAATTTTCGAGACAAAACTTACAAAACTATAGGAATTGAA
>QEOT01008363.1:176567-267604 GCA_003123785.1 Pterocarya stenoptera | reverse complement strand
AAACCGGTAAACCGGACCGAACCGGACCGGCCCGGACCGGTTTTACCGGTTTTTAACCGAATCGGTCCGGAACCGGTTCTCAAATTTCATAAACCGGCCGGAACCGGTCCGGTTCCGGTTTTGAGATTTTTCGGACCGGACCGAACCGGACCGGACCGGTTAATAAAATATATATAAAAAATAGTATTTTATATATGAGTTTTATACAAAATATTTTATATATATTAATATATAAGTTTTATATAATTTATAATTTTATGTGAAATTTATATATATATAATATAATTATATATCATATATGAAATAATTTCATACTATAATTTATAAATTATAACATAAAATGTTAATCTTAAATATAAACATTTGTAATTTCTTTGATCATATGCTATTAATATAATCATATATAAGATAATGTTAGGATAAAATAAAAGTTTAATCTTAAAAATGAAAATGTAATTGATTATGTATTATATAGCTATATTAATAGTCTAATATTAATACTATTAGTCTAATATTATACTAATATCAAATTTATATTTTTTTTTTGATAAGTAAAGTATCAAAAAAACCGGAAAACCGGACCGGACCGGACCGGAAACCGGTAAAACCGGAAATACCGGTTTAGGAGGGTAACCGGTGCGTAATCGGTTTTGAAAAATACAAAACCGGTCATACCGGTTCGGTCCAAGATTTTGTCCAAAACCGGACCGGACCGGACCGGTTACACCCCTAATTGATGGTATCAATCCTAACTCTTATTGTGACGCTCTGACTCCAACGTACAAATAATACAGGAGTCGTGACATCAGGATGATGATAATACGGGCTACACATTCTAACGATAAGTGCTCAAGTGTGTGCAACGTGCAACCAGAGTACTAAGGAGTCGCAGCGGTTAAAATAAATAAATTTACTAAGTACCAGAATTTTATTTAATACAAAAATTATCCAAAATACATATCCGAAATTACAGCAAAAGCCAAATACATAAACAAGTGAGAAATAAATTCTATAATCCAAAAGACAATAACCACATGCCACCTTCACCAGAGAGCCAATCCCATAAGCTCCACAACCTCACCTGCACCAAAATCTACAGTACCATAAAATGGTATCGCAAGTAAGTAATAATCCAAACAATTTTCAAAATTAAAATACATTTAATGCTACCAACCATGCATGCATATGATATACTATACACCAAATCCAAAATATCATTTTTCTCTGAAAAATGAATATTTTTCAATACACGCCAAAATCTCATTTTATCCCAAAAGCATAATCCGTCATTTTCCCAGAAAAACATTCGCATAAAAATATTTATAAGACACTGTAAGCGGGAATCACAAGCGGGACTCTACCACCATCCCTACTTATCACCATTCCTACCGAATGCACCATAGGTGGGAATCATAGGCGAGACTATACCACCATCCTTACAGTTCCTTTCCACACAAGGGATACCCATTAGAGCACTGTAGGCGGGAATCACAGGTAGAACTATACCACCATTCCTATCGCGTGCACCGTAGGCGGGAATCACAGGTGGGACTATACCACCATCCCTACAGTCTCTTTTTCTTTTAAATCACATAAAAACCCATTTTCCATAAACACATGAACATGAATACAATTACACGAAAACTCAGTTTTCAATTTACAAACATGAACAAGCGTGCATATGCAATGTACCAGACCAACAACAATATCCAATAACCAAACACAACTCCAACCTCCAATCCATCCGACCTCCAAAACTCCTCAGACTTAGTTCGACACAACTAACCAATCACAGTAATAATAAATGAGTTAGCGCAAAAATATATTAAAATCTCTAAAGATGTTTGGGAAAATACTTATAGCGCTATATAATAATTTTCGGAGGATCACGGGAGAGCTGGAAGTGCCAAAACAGCAACTCCACAATGTAAAAATACTGTGGTTGAAATACACAGTATACCCAAATTTACATGGGGTCAAACGAAGACTTGGAATTGATAGGGTAGGGTCTATGGGATGTAATGAAGCTAGTGGAAGTGACGGTTAGCCGTGGGTGGCTGCCGAAACGGTGGTGGAAGGCCGAGAAGCTCAAATCGGAGTGGGTGTTCGTTGGGGAGGCTCCGGCGACAGATCGGGGCCGGGTTTGGGTCCAAAGGGTTGCTGAGATGCCAAGGATGGAGTGGTGAAATGGCAAAATGAAGCTCACGGCTTCGAACGGCTCGCAACGGCTAACAGCGGTGTTAGCCGGCCTGAGATTTGGTGGGCTGACTCGCCGGCAGCTGGGGAGTCTGGTGGTGCCGGCGATGAAGGCCACGGACGACCGGAGGCGATACCGACAGGGTGAGAGGCGAATGGCGTGGGAGAGGAGAGAGAGAGGGTATCGGGCTGGGAGAGAGGATCTGCGGGAAAGAAAGGAGAAAAAAGAAAAGAAAAAGGAAAGAGAAAAGAAAAAGAGGAGGGAAAAAAGAGAGATCCAGACTTTCATCTTGGGTTTCGAAATGATCCAACGAATATGATTTTAAAACTACTAACTAAATAAAAATAATTCAAAAGCAGTGAAATGCTTAATTAAAACAATAATAATTTTAAAACTCATAAACAAACTAATTTAAATTAAAGATCAATTTAAGTGCAAAACAATAATTAATATTAAGAAATCACATTAAAATAGTTTTCACAACTTAAAATATTATAAAATAATATTTCAAAACTCCCTTAATTTAAAAATAAGAGAATAAATCCCTAAATTAATTAAAATAATCATTCATTAAAAATATACTAAAATACGGGGCGTTACATTCTCCCCCCTTAAATAAAATTTTGTCCTTGAAATTTGTAGGGTCAAACATCAACGCTAAGACAATTACAGCTACAACTCTGAATACGCTAGAGAAGACCAAGCCATCAACAACTCCCAACAAGCATGAGTAATACTCTCCCAAGTCTATTCCCATAGACGATTCCATAATACTCGCATTAGTCTCCCAGTACACCTAGAGTGGCTATGAAATCTGAAATCTACATTCCACAAGAACCTAAATACAACACCTAGAATATTCCAATGATTATCTTCACCCAATAAACTACTAACCTCCAACAACTCTAAGGTTATGTTTGGGGGGAGAGATGAGATTTCTCATCTCTATCTCATCCCATCTCATCATTACATCTTTTTCAAATCTCCATATAAAATATAATAAATAATTCAACCTTTTTNTCCATATAAAATATAATAAACAATTCAACTTTTTAAAATTTTAATTTAACTTTTTCAAATCCCAAAACAATAATAATATTAAAAAATAATATTTTAAACTTTCATCTTAACACTATTCACAAAATTTTTAAAAATTCTCATCTTATCTCAACATCCAAACCTAACCTTATTCTATAACTTCCAAACCTTCCTTGAGTTCTATACCTTTGGTAACCTAATGACAACTCTCAAAGTCAACCATCAATAAGCATTATTTGCCCAACCAAAAGATTAATCTCTACTTACAAGTATCGACTCAAATTTTCAAATCACCAATAGTTCCTTAAAATCAACATAAGATTTGAATCCTTAATCATATCACAAAACACCATTGAGTACAAGGCAGCTCAACACTTACTAACCAGAAAACTCTCAGCACAATTGGTAGAAAATTCTTGATTTCCCAAAACCATGAATTAATACACTTTCCTCAAACTCGATCAGAATTCCTTCCTGAATTTGCACCAACTATTATCCTTAAATTAATATCGATCAATCATGAAAGCTGCCATTATAACCTCGAACTAATAACAATTATTTTCCTGGATCCAATCCAAATCTACAATCCTCAGATAAAGACACAAACTAAATCAATACCTTCAATCCCCAAAGAAATATCCTCCTTAAAATTCCTATATCAATACTCAACTCTGGTCAAACCTATTTTAATGATTATAGCCTAGTCAGTCTCTAAAATAAATCAATCTAGCACCCCAAGCTTGCATAATTAAAACTTAAATCTTATTACTAATCAGTCCTCATATCTGCAATTCTAAAACCTCAAATTAAAATAAAATCACTTTCCGAAATCTGCAAAATCGAAGAACCTATATCTAGTAATAAATCAATCAACTCCCGAAGCCTTTCAAATCTAAGACATTAAATAATAACCAATCATTTCCTATAGTCTGCAGAACCTTAAACATTTTGTGATATTTTCATAAATCATCCTTAAAGTTTGTTGATCTTACAACCTCCAATTCTAAAGTCTCATATCAAATTTCTATAAAATCTAAAATCTCAATTATCCTACGAAAGAGATCACCCAGACCATAACATTCCTTACAAGCCTCGATAATACTCAAGCAAACCAGATTAATAAAAATTCAAGTCTACGACATTAAATATTAATACCAAAAAATGGCCTCCTCAATCGTACCATCTTCCCGCCATAGCGTAGCCCTTAACCCCACTTAAGTCTCCGGACAAAAATTTCAGATAAGAGCAAAAGCAACACCCAAATAAAATAGAATGAAATAAAATAACATAACATAAAAATTAAAGTAGAATAAAACCAACGAAATATAATAACTTACAATAAATTAAAACGATCGAAATAATATACTTCAAATCAAATAATTTCAAATCACGACTTTAAAACTTTCTAGTACTGCTCTTAAGGAACATATAGCTTTACCCAGAGTCAAACTGCTCTGATACCACCTGTGATGCCCCGATTTCCACGTACAAATAACACAGGAGTCGTGACATCAGGATGATAACAACACGGGTCACACATTCCAACGATAAGTGTTCAAGTGTGTGCAACGTGCAACTAGAGCACCAAGGAGTCGCAGCGGTTAAAATAAATAAATCTATTAAGTACCAGAATTTTATTTAATACAAAAATTATCCAAAATACATATCCGAAATTACAGCAAAAGTCAAATACATAAACAAGTGAGAAATAAATTCTATAATCCAAAAGACAATAACCACATGCCACCTTCACCAGGGAGCCGATCCCACAAGCTCCACAATCTCACCTGTATCAAAATCTACAGTACCATAAAATGGTACCGTAGGTAAGTAATAATCCAAACAATCTCCAAGATCAAAATACATTTAATGCTACCAACCATGCATGCATATGATATACTATGCACCAGATCTAAAATATTATTTTTCTTCGAAAAATGAATATTTTCCAACACACGCCAAAATCCCATTTTAGCCCAAAACTATAATCCGTCATTTTCCCAAAAAGAAATTTGCATAAAAATATTTGTAGGACACTGGAGGCGGGAATCACAGGCAGGACTTTACCACCATCTCTGCTTACCACCATCCCTACTGAATACACCATATGCAGGAATCACACGCGGGACTATACCACCATCCCTACAGTTCCTTTCCACACAAGAGGTGCCCATTAGAGCTGTAACGCCCCGATCTCGGAGGTCCGGAGAGTTAGCTCTTAATACTTAATATCAACTTCAAAATTACAACTATAAAATCCAGAAAACTCCTTAAAATATTAATTCATTACTCAACCCAAATATTCATGTTCGATCATAGGGACAACAGAGAAATTCTCTAAACATAAATTAAAAACTCCCCAAATACTTAAAAATATCCTTAACTCATCCAATCCAAATAATCGAAAATAAAACAATTCCCTAACTACGACTCTCAAATAAACACTTGTACCCTCAGGCACTTATTCCACCACAATCATCACGCATTGCTAAAACTTCTTACTCTTGTTCTCCAGCTGAACCATCAAAATTATCTGAAAAAAATTTAGAGATAAGGGGTGAGTTATCAACAACTCAGTAAGTAAAGAACATATACTAGTGTGCAAACATGAGCATTTACAAAATTCAAAATGCAGAACAAAATATTTCCATTTTTAGAGTGCGGAAGCAGAACATGTTATCAAAAAAAAATTAGAGCGAAAGCTTCAGAAAATTTTTTTTTATTTAAAGTCTTTTGGCATAGCATAACTGACCACCATCATACCAGAACTTCATATCACATCAGAGACCATATTTAACCCCCGTGGTAGGGTTGTGCAAACCCTGGTAGCCAACCGAGCAGAAACAGAATGTGAATCTTCCCCTTATTTATTCTCGGAGCCCCGAGTGTGCACACAGGAAAGACCACCAGGAAGACCACTTTGTTTCCAAAGTGGGTGCACCAGAAACATAACAGTTGGTAACAACCCAAACAGAAACCACTATTAGCACCTGTGGTAGGTCAAACAGATCACCATCCACAAACCAAACCCATATTCAGAATGTCATGCCAAAAGTTTTCAGAATTCACATCATATCATATCAAAGTACATAAAATCTTCAGAACTGAACAGAATCATATCACAAAATAGAATTTATGCACAAAACTTATTACTCGCTCTCTTTTGCATAGTTCGGAAATAAAATGCCAGAAATAAGCTCATGTCTACACCAGTCATGACAAAAAAAATGCTTTCTCTTTCATCAGAGTTCAATGAGTAATGAAGAACAAATAATTAAGGTTATTTTCATATTTCTTTTCAAAAACAAATATATCATGCATATTCTCATAAATCAACCTCAGTTCATTTTCTTTTTATGCAAAGTCTAGCATAGGAACCCCGTTTACCTGGAATTCTTAGCTTTTCAGAATTTCCTCAAAAAAAAAAAAATGTCGAACAAATATTACTCGTCACCTATAAAATAATCACGTAATTTCCGTAAATTTCCGATCAATCACATATTTTGATATTTAAGCCTAAGCTTCTAAAATAACCTATTTTAATTTCTCAAAACCTAAAATTCTCGTAACCTTAAAATCTATCATTACTTCCCAACTTCATCAATAATCACTTAATAAATAATCCGATAAAAACATTAGTTTCCTAAAATGCTAAAATAATAGAACCCACAAGCATCTATGTCCAAAGAAAAAAAAACTATACAAGATCGTTTATCTTTTAAAGAAAACTTTACTATAAAACAATTTAAAATATTGTAAACATAAATAAATAAATAAAAACCACTTTACGTATTAAAAGTTTAAAACAGATTAATAAGGTGGTAATTCAAAGGGGGTAACCAAGTAATTTTGTTACATAAATATGTTATGCAAAGACTAACCTACGCAAAGCTTCTGTAAAACTCTGCTACTACGAAAACAAATTTGTGAAGGCAACAGCTAGGGAGGTGGAGGCTCACCGAGAGATGGAGGCACAAAGGAGGCGAGCTGGGAGGTGGCTGAGACACGACTGCAGAACACTGAGAGAGAGAAAGAGATGAGCGAGAGTGAGACGGAGAGGAGAGTGGGTGAGTTCGGGGCTGACTTACTGAGAGGGGAGCGACGGACAGTGGGGTACCGGGAAGTCCTTGGCGGTGGTTTCTGTGAGGTCTCGACGGTAGAGCTCGGAGGCGAGAGTGAGGTGCAGCACCCAGTGAAAGGCCGACGGAGGGAAGCTCGCTGGACGGCTTGAGCAATAACTTGCTCTCTTTCAGGGGACTAAAACAGAGGACAACGGGCTGAGTCCGAGAAGAGGGCGGTGGTGCACGGTGGGGTATAAAAACTCTATTTTGAGAGTGTAAAACAGAGGTGGTGCTGTGTTACTCGTTGGCTGGGCAGTGGGCTGGGGGATGCCGTGGTTCAACAGTGGCTGTTTACGGTGGCTTGAGTCTGGACGGTGCAACGGCTGGAAGAACAGAGGCACGGGGAGGTTTGAAGCACTGTGTGACTTACGATAGTGCAAAGGAGGAGCCGTGGTTGCTGTTTGTGTGGAGAGCAGTTTTCGTGTAATGGAGGAGTGGCTAGTGGCGACAGTGGGAAACCGAAAGGAGAGGGAGAAAAAAATGAAGCGGCTATTCTAGGTTTACCTTAGGTTGATGAACGTGTAACTAAAAAGGAAAAAGATAAAACCCTAGAGAAAAAAAAGAAACAAAAAGAGACGTGCATGAAGAGGAACAAAGTAGACGTGAAACCGTGCTATGTGGAGTCTAGGAATTATGTTTTTCATGGGCTAAGGCTCTTTGCCTAATTCTTGGGCCTCGATTCAACCTAAAAAAAATTACACTTTGTCCTATAAATTTTGAGTGAAGATCCACTTAGTCCATTAAAAGATTTACATCCTAATGAAAAAATTATAATTTGCCAAAAGTATTTTAGGCTCGTCCTCTCTTCGATAAAATTTTTACTCGCAAAACCAAATGGGTTTTTCATACCTATAAGCTTAAAAATTTTGTAAAGCGGGCTTGGCTGGACCCGAGTGTTACAAGAGCACTGTAGGCGAGAATCACAGGCGGGACTATACCACCATCCCTGCTTACCACCATCCCTATCGCGTGCACCGTAGGCGGGAATCACAGGCGGAACTACACCACCATCCCTTCTTACCACCATTCCTATCACGTGCACCGTAGGTGAGAATCGCAGGTGGGACTATACCACCATCCCTACAGTCTCTTTTCCTTTAAATCACATAAAAATCCATTTTTCATAAACACATGAACATGAATGCAATTACATAAAAACCAAGCTTTCAATTTACAAACATGAACAAGCGAGCACATGCAATGTACAGACCAAAAACAATATCCAATAACCAATTCCAATAACCAAACAAAACTCCAACCTCCAATCCATCCGACCTCCAAAACTCCTCGGACTCAGTCCGGTACAACTAACCAATCACAGTAATAATAAATGAGTTAGCGCAAAAATATATTAAAATCTCTAACGATGTTTGGAAAAATACTTACAACGTTATATAATAATTTTTGGAGGATCACGGGAGAGTTGGAAGTGCCAAAACAGCAACTCCACTGTGTAAAAACACTGTGGCCGAAATACACAGTATACCCAAATTTACACGGGTCAAACGAAGACTTGAAATTGATAGGATAGGGTCTATAGGATGTAGTGAAGCTAGTGGAAGTGACGGTTGGCCGTGGGTGGCCGCCGAAACAGCAGTGGAAGGCCGAGAAGCTCAAATCGGAGTGGGTGCTCGTTGGGGAGGCTCTGGCGACAGATCGGGGCCGGGTTTGGGTCCAAAGGGTTGCTGAGATGCCGAGGATGAAGTGGTGAAGAGGTGGTGGCCAATGGTTGCCGGATGGCAGCGAAATGAAGCTCACGGCTCGCAGAAGCTAACGGCGGCGTTAGCCGGCCTGAGATTTGGTGGGCTGACTCGCCGGCAGTTGAGGAGTCCGGTGGTGTCGGCGGTGAAGGACACAGACGGCCGGAGGCGATACCGACGGGGTGAGAGGCGAACGGCGTGGGAGAGGAGAGAGAGAGGGTATCGGGCTGGGAGAGATGATCCGCAGAAAAGAAAGGAGAAAAAAGAAAACAAAAAGAGGAGGGAAAAAAGAGCGATCCAGACTTTCATCTTGGGTTTCGAAATGATCCAAAGAAGAGGATTTTAAAACTACTAATTAAATAAAAATAATTGAAACGCAGTGAAATGCTTAATTAAAACAATAATAATTTTAAAACCCATAAACAAACTAATTTAAATTAAAGATCAATTTAAATGTAAAACAATAATTAATATTAAGAAAGCACATTAAAATAGTTTTTACAACTTAAAATATTATAAAATAATATTTCAAAACTCCCTTAATTTAAAAACAAGAGAATAAATCCCTAAATTAATTTAAATAATCTTTCATTAAAAATATACTAAAATACGGGGTGTTACACTTATTATGCAGTAACCCAAAAACTAACACACCGCGCACGTACCAGTTCAACCAAATTAGTGGTAAGGCTTAAGTGAGTTAGGCAATTGCCCAAGGTCCCCATGCCACTCAAAACTTATTAAAAAGAAAATTATTAATGGCGTTATATTAAGATACAAAAGCCCTTAAATCCTCTAAAACATAATAGTGATGGTATGCAATCCAAACTCTTAGAAATTATCCTAAAATTGCCAAGATCTTTTGGATCNTGCCCCCCCACAAAAAAAAAAAAAAAAAAAAAAAAAAAAAGGAAAAAGAAGAAGAAATAACCCTAAAATTGATACAAATTCAACTTAGCCAAACCAGGGAGAAGGCGTAAGCAAGTTAGGCAATTGCCTAAGGCCACCCACACCTCCCAAAACTTCTTAAAAAGAAAATTACTAATGGTCTTTTATTAAGAAATAAAAGCCCTTAAATCCTCTAAGAAATAATATTGATATTTTAATTATTTAGAAAATAATATTAATTACAAGGCCCCCCAAGAAGAGATTTTCTAAAAAAGATAAAAAGACTTTAAAGAAATAAAAACATGTAGTAATACTGTTTTTGATTAATTAATATAAAAATAATAATTAAGGTTATAAGTTTATATAAGAGAAAAGAATTATTAGTGTAATTGAGAAAAAAATAAATGAAGATCAACAAAAAGAACTTACAATGTTTAGTACATAATTATATAACTAAGAAAACCTAAAACTTTTTGGTATTTATGTTTGATAAAAATTTATTACACTATTATAACAAAATAAATAAATAAAAAGGCTTCTAAATCGTCCTTTACCTTTGCAGCCCCTATTAATTGTAGAGTCGGGGAAATATCGTACAACCTCTTTAAAACAAATAAATAAATATATAGTGCTACCGCTGGTTCTTCATACGTGTTTTTTCAGGTATTTTTTCTATAGATTTTTTTAATATTTTAAAAAAATAAAATAAATTTGAAACATTATTAAAAAAATATTTTTTTGTGATTAAAGAAATATTTTTTAAAGATATTGTCTATTTTTTTATTATTTAAATATTTAAAATTGTTAAAAAATTTAGATAAAAAAAATTAAAAAAACACATGAAAAAATACCAACGGAACCCAACGGTACGTCTAGCATTATTCATATTTTAAGCTAGGAAAATCTCGGGTAGTGCGTAGAATTATAAGTGGGTGGTTCGAACAAATAATTGAAATTTTCTGATGAAAAATGAAGGCGACTCCAACCACAAACTGAAAAGTGATAAATTCATGATTCCAGCAAAACCGGCCAGCAATTTTTTGACACCAAAACATTATCGGACTTTAATGTTTTCAATTTCCATACGGCAAAAATAGTAACTCCAGAACCATCTTATATAGGGGGTCCACCTGTATGCATGAATTTCTTGATATAAAAGAAAAAGCTACCAAATAGGACTTCTCATGGCTAGTGAGGTTTTAAGGCCCCGGCTTCTATTCTCGTTCACATTAGCTCACTGAATACGTCATCACCACACTCCAAGTAGCTTTAAACCCCTTCCCCTGCCTATATGTTATCGACATCATCGATTCATCAGTACTGCACACTCATTCTAACATCTCTTTCTCTCTCTCCTTGCTTTCTACGTGTGACAGAATAGAAATGGCGAAGTCACCAGAGGAAGAGCACCCTAGGAAAGCCTTTGGATGGGCAGCCAGAGATACTTCTGGGGTCCTCTCTCCCTTCAAATTCTCTAGAAGGTACTCTTTCTCGATCTACATGATGATCAATTTGTTGGAGCCAAACATAAACGAAATCGGATAATTTTCTCATGAGAAATATATGTTCTTCGCCGAAAGCATTTTCATGTCCACAACAGGAATATTATCAAATCGCAAAAATTCTTATTTTGTATATTCTGAATCGCAGGGCAACTGGAGAAAAGGACGTAACGTTCAGAGTTCTTTATTGTGGGATATGCCACTCGGATCTTCACATGGTGAAGAATGAATGGGGCAATACCGCCTACCCACTTGTCCCTGGGTATGTTCTCTTGCAATCCTCACATGTTTTTAAAGGAACTGAGTGGCCTAAAACAAATTCAACACAAACTTATCGCTTTTCATGCACAAAGTAAATATTGATGTAGATCTTATAACATTTATTTGTCGGATATGTGTCTCTAATTTCTTCACCGGCGCCATTTTTCCGTATACCTGCTGATATTCTGTCGATGTCTACACAGTGAATGGATTTGACTTCCGAGTCTTTTTTGCCAAATTCATACTAAAATCATGTTAACTGAACTGCATGGTGCAGGCATGAGATTGTGGGGGTAGTGACAGAGGTGGGAAGCAAGGTAGCAAAATTCAACGTTGGAGACAAGGTTGGCGTAGGCTGCATGGTTGGAGCCTGTCATTCGTGCAACAACTGCGCAAACAACCTTGAGAATTACTGCCCAAAAGCGATCCTCACCTATGGATTCAAGTACCATGATGGAACCATCACATATGGAGGCTACTCTGATATCATGGTCGCGGACGAGCACTTTGTGATCCGTATTCCGGACAATTTGCCACTTGATGCTTGTGCCCCTCTCCTATGTTCCGGGATCACCGTCTACAGCCCCATGAAATTTTATGGGCTTGATAAACCTGGTATGCAAGTGGGTGTGGTTGGCCTTGGTGGGCTAGGCCATGTGGCTGTGAAGTTTGCCAAAGCTATGGGGCTTCAGGTGACAGTGATCAGTACCTCGCCAAAGAAGAAGAAAGAAGCCTTGGAAAGCCTTGGTGCGGATTCGTTTTTGGTGAGCAGTGACCAAGATGAGATGCAGGTACATACAGAGTTTCTAACTATGTTAACAATTTACTGAGCCATGACAATATTTGTGCTGGATATTAATTGGTTTCTAACTTCATCAATAATTAATCAATTTTTATAGGCTGCCCAGGGAAAATTGGATGGAATCATTGATACGGTCTCTGCAATGCACCCTCTCGTGCCTCTAATTGGCCTGTTGAAATTAAATGGAAAGCTTGTCTTGGTTGGTGCACCAGAGAAGCCGCTTGAGCTACCGGCCTTTCCTTTACTCATGGGTAAGCATGTAATTATTGGAGACAGTAATCCATGAGACATTGATATGCTTGCTCTGTTTTTCATATTTTCTTTTTATTGTACGTTTTTTGTTAGGAGCTTCTAATTAGGGTTGCTAGCATGCATTTCCCCCGAAAGATCGTTGTATTGATGAGAATTTTGGATTGACAGGAAGGAAGACAGTGGCTGGTAGTGTTATTGGAGGCATCAAGGAGACGCAAGAAATGATTGATTTTGCAGCCAAACACAACATTACATCCAACATTGAGGTTATTCCAATGGATTACGTGAACACTGCCATGGAGCGCCTTCTGAAAGCAGATGTCAAATACAGATTTGTCATTGACATTGGGAACACATTGAAGTCCAACTCTTGAACTTTGCTACTTCTGTTAGGAGTGTGTCCTACATTGTTACAGGATAGACCTTTTTAATTTCTTAATTTACGTTGCTTCGAATTGTTAGAGATATATTAGGTTTGAGTACTTGTAATTTGATCATTGCCGGTAGAGTTATATTTTACTAAAACCGTCTCTTCTAATGTATTTTCCAAACTTTGTCTCATGTTCTTGTATTTTGGCGTCGATCTTGTCTGTTTATGTACAATTCTGCAAAGATTTTTGGACCAAATAAAAATCAATGTTTGATATTCGAAACCTACAACTCGTAATGACGTTCCGATCGAACGTATAATCTCTCAAAATAAATCTTGTATTATGTTTGATATTCAACTGCTACTGTATAATTAATTTAAGACACCACAAAATTTCAAAATAAAGGCCTTCCAAAGAACCTAGTCAACTGTGCAAAAAAAAAAAAAAAACTGCTACATAAAATTCTCCAATAACCAAAGTACTCTCTTTGTACATAATCTACTATGCTCTCATGGCCTTACTCATACTTCCTATTCTTGATCCTTAGCTAAAACATCTGAAAATATTGTAGAGATAAGAGATGAGTTATTATCAACTCAGTAAACAGAAATTCGAAAAAT
Organism: Pterocarya stenoptera; assembly: GCA_003123785.1. Taxonomy (NCBI): domain Eukaryota; kingdom Viridiplantae; phylum Streptophyta; class Magnoliopsida; order Fagales; family Juglandaceae; genus Pterocarya; species Pterocarya stenoptera. The sequence continues at coordinate 253,852 of QEOT01008363.1, read as the reverse complement.
ATATATTAGTATGTAAACATGAACCATTTACAGAGTGCAGAATATAGAACAAAACATTTTTAGTTTCAGAATATAGAACAAAACATTTTTAGTTTCGTAATGCAGAACAAAACATGTTATCAAAATATTAGAGCGATAGTTTTAGAAGTATTCATATACAAAAGTCATTTGGCATAATATAACTGAAAATCATCATATCATACCAGAGGATAATATTAGAGCAGATGCCGTGTTTAACCCCGTGGTAGGGTTGTGTACGTCTGCGGTTAGCCAAGTAGAACATTTCGCTATTTTGTCATCAATGTAATGCACTCAAAACAGAGACTACTATTACATCTCATGGCGAGGCCTTCGATTGTATCCAGTGGTAGGGTCGGAGGCCATTATTATGTCCCGTGGTGTGGTTAGAGGCCACTATTGTATCTCGTGGTAGGGCCATAAATCAGAGCAAAACAGAAATATTAGTACCAACACATTAATAGAATCAGAAATATCAGAATTAGAACCATAAAACATAAAACATATTTGCTTAACAGTATCACAACCTAAACCATAAAACATTCACCAAAAAGTTAATATCCCAAATAAGCATGCCACTAACTTTACTAATGAACCCCAAACCAACATAAAACCCACTTCATTAACAAGATCCCACAACCCAAGCTACATATTCAGCATGCATAAATTACTCACAACATCTAAAGAAATTCACTACCTCATAAACATTAGTCCATCCTCCTCGTATTTGCTTAACCATTTACCTCTAACCTACTTTTATTTATAAACTCATTCCAACAATTGAAACAGCCACAAGTACTAGCCTAAATAGTCACACATAATAGTCCAAACAACCATACTCATCAACCCAAATAGCCACCTATCAACCCAACAAATCACATATCAACCCAAACAGTCCAACTCTCAACCCCGGCAACCAACAACTCACCGCAAACAACAGTACAATCCAAGTCTCCTCCACTCACAACTCTACAAATTTGAGACGTCTGACATATCAAACAACAACTCAATAAGAAATAACACCATTTATAGATTCTACCATTCAAACATAACTCATTTAAAATTCTATCAATTTCCAAACATTTATATTGACGATGTAAAAAATGTGCCTAATATTCTAAATATTGTAACTAATCATCGCAGTGGAATTATAGCGCAAAACGACTCTGGTCTAGGGCGTTAAAGGTGTCTTTGGTGACACTTCAAGCAGGGTTATGCAATGTCATGACCTCCATTGGTCTGGCACTAATAGATGAACATAAATTTTAAATTTTGAAAGAGTAAGAACAATGAACGACAGAAAACCTTCAAGGGCAGAAACTCGAAACAAGGGACAGAGAAACTCACCAACTTTGGCGGTGTCGAGCAGTATTGGCAATGGAGCCCACGAACAAAGGCGGTGGCTTACTGATTATATTGTGAAAAATGTCACTAGGGTAGCAAAATACGTGCCCCATGAGTAAGAAATAGAGAGGGGAAGAGAGAGAGAGAGAGAGAGAGAGGTAGTTGGAAAGAGGAAAAATCCGATGAAGGGTTTAGTGGTTGCTTACAGACTTGACAAGGCAACCGAAATTGGCATTGGACAGTGGCAACGCACCAAGGGGAGGGAGTACTCTACAATGGTGAATTTTTTATTGAGAATTTGTGGGGCACAAAGAGACAAAGAAGGGACAGAGGACATGAGAGAGATGATGTTACCGTTGTGGCCGTGTGCGGTGGTGTACTACGGCTGGAGCAATGGCAATGGTGGCAGATCCGTGTACGGCTGAAGGGGTGGCTAGTTTGGGTTCTCTTGTTGCGACTTGCAACAGTGCTTTTTAAGGCACACATTTCCTTTGCCTCAGAACATTGTGTTCAAGAGGATGCGTCTAGAAAAACAGCTCACAGGCAAAACAGAAAGGTGCAGCCGTGGCATTGGATGCTGAATAACAAAAAGCATAATGTGCACTGTAGTAGAAGACTCTAGAACAATTCTACATAACCGAAATATTACTAGATGGAATTTGATTTGAAATTAATGGGTTGCCATCTATTGTGGTCTATATATACTGTGAGTCATTGTACAAATGTAGTGGGGAAAACTAATGGGAATGAAAGCAATTGAAATGAAAAACAATTGATTGAGGCCTTTTGACAAACACTTTATGTGCTATTATATTTGCTTGCTTCTTTAATGAGGAACCTTCCTCCTACACTGAAGTTTCCAAGTTCTTAGAATGGCATGCTGCAATGGCCATCGGATTTCATGCTCTTCTCCAAAATCAAACGTGGGATTTTGGAGGCATGCTGATGGGTACTTAAGACTAAGAGGCCTGCTGATGGAACCCTTGAGCGTCGCAAGGCTCACCTTGTGGCCAAGGGTTTCCACCAACAAGCCCGTCTTGATTATATAGACATTTAGTCCCGTTGTAAAACTAGTTACCATTCGTCTATTAGTCTCCATTGTTGTGACAATGGCCTTTGCATCACCTTCACATTTAGAATGCCATCCTACATGGTGACCTAGTGGAGGACGTCTATATGCAACAACCACATGGGTTTGTAAATCTTGACTTTCCTACTCATATTTGTAAATTGTGAAAATCCATCTATAGTTTCAAACAAGCCCTAGGGCTTGGTTTTCAAAGCTAAGTAATAAACTGTTAGCACTCGGTTTTCATGGTTCAAGATCCAATTCCTCAACTCTATCGCAGTGTTCTGGGTAGTCTCAAGTATCTTGCCTTTACTAGACCTGATATTTCTTTCGTTGTAAATAAAGTCTGTCAATTCATGCACTGTCCTCGTCTTCCTCATTGGCAAGCTGTTAGAGCACTGGCATTGGACTAGCCAAATGCAAACCAAGTCCAAATTTTGACTAAAATTTTTCAAAATCAATTGCATTGGACTAACCAAATCAATTCAAGTTATGAGCTACAGTAAATGAAAAACCAAGCCATATTTGGTGAGTTACTATTCACCAACCAAAATAATATTTTATTAAAAAGTATTCCCACTTTTCTCACTCAATCCTCGTCTCCTCTCCCCCTTCCTTCCCTTTCTTCTTCCTTTCTTCTTAATGTTAAATAATTTGTTTGGACAGGAAAATTAAATTATTAATTAATATATGAAGTGTATTTGTAAAATATAAAAGGTGTTCTTAAGAGGATTCTTCGTTATCTTCATCTCACTACTAATTTTGGCCTACACTTTTCCACTTCTTTTTCTTTTACACTTACACTCTTCTTTGATGCTAATTGGGCTGGCTGCCCTAATGACTGTAAGTCTACAGGAGGATTTTGTGTTTACTTTGGGTTTCACCTTATTTACTGAGGCGAATATAAAGCTGTGGTGAACATTGCATGTGAATTTCTATGGTTACAATCTTTGTTAAAAGAACTAGGAATATTTTTTACTGATCCACCTACCTTGTGGTGTGACAATCTTGGTGCTACATATTTGTGAGTTAATCCTGTTTTACATTCTAGAACTAAACATATTGATCTTGATTAATATTTTGTGAGGGATTGTGTGGTAGCTAAAGCTCTCCAAGTCTCCTTTGTGTCAAACAAAGATCAAGTTGCTGACATCCTTACCAAGCCCTTTCTCCACAGCTAGATTCTCTCTTTTACACTCAAGCCTCACCATTTTTCTGGCTCCGCTTGATTCGCGAGGGGCTATTATGGCACACATTTCCTCTACCTCAGAACATTGTGCTCAAGAGGATGCTTCTAGAAAAATCAGCTCACAGGCAAAATAGAAAGGTGCAACCATGGCATTAGATGTTGAATAATAGAAAGCATAATGTGCATAGTAGTAGAAGACTCTAGAAGAATTTTATGTAACCGAAATATTACTAGATGGGATGTGATTTGGAATTAATGGGTTGCCACCTTTTGTGGTCTATATATACTGTGAGTCATTGTACAAATGTAGTGGGGAAAATTGATGGAAATGAAAACAATTGAAATGAAAAACAATTGATTGAGGCCTTTTGACAAACACTTTATGTGGTATCATATTTGCTTGCTTCTTTAGTGCTTAGTGGCTGATGGTGGAGAACTAAAGGAAAGGCATATGGAGAGGAAGAAAAAAATAACAAGATGCTCAGTGGGATGGATGACGGTGGCTTGTGGTGGTTTGGTATCGTCGTGAGAGGATGGAGTTCGATGACGCATCTTGACTGGGCGATGCTTGACTGGAGAATCTAGGGTTGAGTGGCCCACATGTTAAAGGAATATTAGAAGGGGAAAAAACTGTAGGTAAGAGCAGGGAAAGAACTCGAGGAGTGGGGCAAAGAGAGCAATTGTAGGGAATGAGAGAAGTTGAGAGAGTGTGGAGGAGTGAATGGGAGAGGAAGTATAGGAGGAAAGAAAACTTAAGAGGGACGAAAAAACAATCGGGGAGTGGGGGAGAGAATGAAGAAGGAAAAAAATAAGAGGGAAAAGAAAGAAGAGGGATCTGTGGGCCTAGGCCTAGGTGGGCATTACAATCTTCCCTTCTTATAAAAATTCCGTCCTTGGAATTTGCTAGTAGCTTAAGCAAGGGCTAAAAACTTGTTCGTAACATCCATTCTACGCTTATTTTAATCCTCTATCATTATTTGAACCTAATATTCCATATTCTAATTGTCCGATATTTTCTTTCGGTGCCTCACATACCTCTTAATCTCCTAGGTATTCACATTCGTGCACATAGTATTGGTCGTCATACTCTCTAGGTCCAGTTCACATCTAGAAATATAAATCTCAATAATAAAATTAAAAACCTAATAATAATTCCACCCAAATCCTTAGCTTGACTTCATATAAAAATAGTAAATAGAACTCTCCACATAATATATTAACCTCATACAAATAGCAAAATCAAACTCTCCAAAGTTCGTGGCCTTTAATTTCACACTCGATTCATGAAAATATTCAACGCTTGCCTTTATAGTACATCCAACCTAATCTCATACCTATATCAGCTCTATTTCCTCAATACCGCATGTCCATGCCTTCTACTTCCGCTATCTTTCACCTCGAAACCTCTCATTTTTAAAATCCTCAAACTTGAAATCTATAGCCACAAGATTTAAGTCCTAAGTGATCTCAAGTCACAACAAATATCCAATCACCACTAATGTTTACTCTCAACTCATCACATTACCAAAAATCACGCTTCTATTGAGCACTCTGATAACTTCATCAAAATGTCCAAAATTAGGATCCATGAATATGAATTTTACCACATTTTGATAACAAATAGACTTCTTATCTTGATTTGTTGGAATGGTGGCTTGATTTCCTATTGAAAATGGCATTTAGATATTTGGGTTGATTGTGGCTCGAGCGAACTTTGCCTCGACACTTCGCTTGATATTCCACTTCAGCGTACACTAGGCAGATTGTTAGCTCGAAATTCGCTCAACAGTCCGTTTGAGTGAACCCCGGGTAGATTGTTCTCTCAACACTCGCTCGACAATCAACTCGAGTGAATGCTAAGCAGATTGTTTGCTCGACACCTTACTCGAGCTAATGTTCGTAAACTATGGTTCCTGTGTTGTAAGTATAAATACACACGTTTTTGCATAGTTTTGAACAGTGTTGCAACCAAAACNGGAGGAAAGAAAACTTAAGAGGGACGAAAAAACAATCGGGGAGTGGGGGAGAGAATGAAGAAGGAAAAAAATAAGAGGGAAAAGAAAGAAGAGGGATCTGTGGGCCTAGGCCTAGGTGGGCATTACAATCTTCCCTTCTTATAAAAATTCCGTCCTTGGAATTTGCTAGTAGCTTAAGCAAGGGCTAAAAACTTGTTCGTAACATCCATTCTACGCTTATTTTAATCCTCTATCATTATTTGAACCTAATATTCCATATTCTAATTGTCCGATATTTTCTTTCGGTGCCTCACATACCTCTTAATCTCCTAGGTATTCACATTCGTGCACATAGTATTGGTCGTCATACTCTCTAGGTCCAGTTCACATCTAGAAATATAAATCTCAATAATAAAATTAAAAACCTAATAATAATTCCACCCAAATCCTTAGCTTGACTTCATATAAAAATAGTAAATAGAACTCTCCACATAATATATTAACCTCATACAAATAGCAAAATCAAACTCTCCAAAGTTCGTGGCCTTTAATTTCACACTCGATTCATGAAAATATTCAACGCTTGCCTTTATAGTACATCCAACCTAATCTCATACCTATATCAGCTCTATTTCCTCAATACCGCATGTCCATGCCTTCTACTTCCGCTATCTTTCACCTCGAAACCTCTCATTTTTAAAATCCTCAAACTTGAAATCTATAGCCACAAGATTTAAGTCCTAAGTGATCTCAAGTCACAACAAATATCCAATCACCACTAATGTTTACTCTCAACTCATCACATTACCAAAAATCACGCTTCTATTGAGCACTCTGATAACTTCATCAAAATGTCCAAAATTAGGATCCATGAATATGAATTTTACCACATTTTGATAACAAATAGACTTCTTATCTTGATTTGTTGGAATGGTGGCTTGATTTCCTATTGAAAATGGCATTTAGATATTTGGGTTGATTGTGGCTCGAGCGAACTTTGCCTCGACACTTCGCTTGATATTCCACTTCAGCGTACACTAGGCAGATTGTTAGCTCGAAATTCGCTCAACAGTCCGTTTGAGTGAACCCCGGGTAGATTGTTCTCTCAACACTCGCTCGACAATCAACTCGAGTGAATGCTAAGCAGATTGTTTGCTCGACACCTTACTCGAGCTAATGTTCGTAAACTATGGTTCCTGTGTTGTAAGTATAAATACACACGTTTTTGCATAGTTTTGAACAGTGTTGCAACCAAAACAGAGAGAAAAGAGAGAGAACTCCTTTTTTGAGATTTTGAGAGATCATTGGTGTATTGGGGCTTTTGGGATTGAGGAGTGAATTGTGATTATTCTCTTATACTCCATTTTTGTGAAAGTTAATTCCTTGAGACCAACTTCTGCAGTGGATGTAGTCTTGTTCAAGCCGAACTGCCAATGGTGTTTTCTTTCGCTATTATACTTCAAAATAGCTACTAATAACCAGTTAATCATAACAAACTGGTATTAGAGTACTAGGCTCCGTGGAAGATCTTGAAGGATGGCTATGGCAAAATTTGAATTATAGAAGTTCCATGGCCAGAATAGTTTCAGTCTATGGCGCATCCAAATGAAGGCTCTGTTATGACAATAAGGCTTGGGAATGTTTTTGGATGAGAATGTGTTGGATGAATCTTCTACACTAACCAAGGAAGATGAAGAGAAAGCGCATAATGTTATTCTGTTGTCTCTCTTCGATGGAGTATTGCAAGAGGTCGTTCGTGAAGAGTGTAATGCTTCAGTCCTGGTGGGGTCAGAGAGTTACTACCTTTCACTTAAAATCATATCTCACAATACAGATGTAATCTCCAATTTCTCAATTACACATAGATCTCATTGTTTTAAACTAACTAGTCTAAAGTAATTAACTAGGAACACCACAAGATCTCAAAATAAACATCAACATTTCAAAATACAAGTCAACAGAACAAAACAAATCTATTGAATAAATTCTCCAATACCCAAAGTACTTTCTTTGTACTAAATTCACTTTGCTCACATAGCCTTACCTATACTTTCCATTCTTGATTCTCCACTAAATCATTCAAATCGTCTGAAATATATTGTGGAGATAAGGAGTGAGATATGAACAACTCAGTAAGTAGAGCATATACAAGTATGTAAACATGAGACTTTTCATAGATTTTAGTATATATAACAAAACATTTGAGTTCCAGAATGCAAAATAGAAAAATATGTTATCAGAACAACAGAGCGATATCTCAAAATGTTCATAGTTAAAAAACCTTTGGTATAACATGACTGAACATCATCATCTTATCATGTCATGTCATATCATATAATATCATTATATCATATCAGATACCATGTTTAATTTATGAAACAAGTATTCAATTAGTTCGGACTTATTTATTATTGAATTGGGAACCCTCGTGGTAGGGTTGTGCTATCATCGGTGGCCAAACCAGGCATTATTAGATTAAAAATATTTTCCTTATTCATTCTTGGAGCACTGAGTGTGCAAACATGAAAGACCACATAGAAAAACTACTTTGTTTTCAAAGTGGGTGCACTCAGAATAAACATCTTGGTACCAACCATATAACAGAACCAAAACCATTGGATTTAAACCAAAAACAAGATCAAAACAGAATCAGAATGTCATTTCAAAAGTTTTTTAGATGCCACATCATATCAATACAGAGTACTGAATATATTCATTTCATTTTCACAATATTAAAAACAAATTCAGAACATCTTCATAAAATCAAAACATATTTGGAGCATCTATATATAACAAGCATAATTTTTTAAATTTCATATTCACTCTTTTTGTAACACCCCGTATTTTAGTGCTTTTTTAATGAAGGATTATTTTAATTGATTTAAGGATTTGTCTCTTGTTTTAAAATTTAGGGAGTTTTATTATATTATTTTATAATATTTTAAGCTGTGAAAATTATTTATTTTATGTGTTTTCTTGATATTAATTACTGTTTTGCATTTAAAGTGATCTTTAATTTAAATTGGCTTGTTTTTGGGATTTTAATATTTTTATTATTTTAATCGAGCATTTCATTGTGTTTGAATTATTTTATTTATCTAGTGGTTTTAAAACCTTTTTCGTTGGATCACTTTCGAAACCCAAGTTGAAAAGGCTGAATCTCCTTTTTCTTCCTCCTCTTTTTCTTTTTTCCTTTTTTTTCTTTTTCTTCTTTTTCTCTCCGATTTCTCTCTCCCCCAGCCCGCGCAGCCCGACCCCCTTCTCTCTCTCTCTCTCCTCTCCTCCCCCGTGTTTCGGTTTCTCAGCCCCAGCACCTCCGTCGGCCGTCTGTGGCTGACACCGCCGGTGCCACCGGACTCCCAAGCCGCCGACGACCTAGCCCACCAAATTTCAGGCCACCCCCTGCCGCCGTTTGCCTCCGAGAGCCGTGCGAAGCCCCGGCACTCCTTCACCCATTCCGCCGCCGTCGCTTCACCTCCGGCCACCATTTCTTCACCACTTCTTCACCGGCACCTTGCCGTCCTAACCCACCCAGTTTCAGTCCTGATCCGTCGCCGGTGAAGCCCAGCCAAGCTCACAACCGTTTTTGACTATCCGGCCTTCTACCGCCGTTTCGGCCGCCACCCACGGCCAACCTTCGACACCATTAGCTTCCCCACCTTCCATAGGCCCTACCCTACCATTCCCAAGTATTCGTTTGGCCCCGTATAATTTTTGGGTTCACTGTGTTTTCGGCCACAGTGTTTTTACACTGTGGTGTTGCTGTTTTGGCGCTTCCAGTTGTCTCGTGATCCTCTGAAAAATATATTAAAGCGCTGTAAGTATTTGCCCGAATATCTTTAAGGTTTTAATATATTTTTGCACTGACTGGTTTATTATGTCTGTGATTGGTTGTGTTGTGATCTGGTTTGGTTGTTGGAATTTACTTCTGGATTGATTGGTAGAATTTATGGTTGGATTAGTGCATTGCATGTGAATGCATAATCACATTTGTGTTTATTGAAAACTGGGTTTTCAGTTGTGGGAAAAAAGGAAAGGAGACTGTAGGGATGGTGGTAAGCAGGGATGGTGGTGTTGTCCTGCCTGTGATTCCCGCCTACAGTGCTCTATTGGGTTTTTTTGTGTTGTGTGGAAAGGAACTGTAGGGATGATGGTAAGCAGGGACGGTGGTATAGTCCCGCCTGCGATTCCCGCCTACGGTGTACGCGTAGGGATGGTGGTAGGCAGGGATGGTGGTGTTGTCTCGCCTGCGATTCCCGCCTACGGTACACGCGGTAGGGATGGTGGTAAGTAGGGATGGTGGTAGAGTCCCGCCTGTGATTCCCGCCTACAGTGTCCAATAAATATTTTCTTGTAAATCGTTTTTGGGAAAAATGATATTTTTGGGTTTGGTGCATATATCATCATATGCATGCATGTTGGTTGCATTAAATATATTTTAATCTTGGAGATCGTTTGGATTATTACTTACCTGCGATACCATTTTATGGTACTGTAGATTTTGGTGCAGGTGAGGTTGTGGAGCTTGTGGGATCAGCTCCTTAGTGAAGGTGGCATGTGGTTGCTGCTGTTTTGGTTGTGAGATTTGTTTCCCATGCGTATGTATTCAGTTTTATTATATTTTCTTGGATGACTGTATAACTTTAAGTATACTTGGATTTTGGTTATTTTGTATATAAAAATTCTGGTATTTAGCGACTTAATTATTACTATCCGCTGCGATTCTTTGGTGCTCTGGTGGCACGTTGCACACACTTGAGCACGTATCGTTAGGATGTGTGACCCGTGTTGTCATCATCCTGACGTCACGATTCCCGAGGCTTTTTGTACGTGGGAGTTGGGGCGTCACACTTTTTGCACTATTCAAAAATAAAATGTTAAAAATTTTGCTCGTGTCTACACCAGCCATGTAAAAAAATACTCTCTCTTTATACATATTTCATGAGTAATGCTAAACATATAACTAAAGTTGTTTTCACATTTCTTTTTCAAAACATAACATGCGGATTTTTCATAAATCAACATCAGTTCATTTTCTTTTTATGTAAAATCCAAAATAAGAACTCCGCTTACCTTGACTATTGAACTTTTGTGAATTTCCTAACAACAGTGCAAAGAGAATATCGATCATCACCTGTAAAATAGTCATGTAACTTGCTTAAATTCTCAATTGAACAAGTACTTAGTAATTAAAACTCTAGATATTAAATGAAAATCTATATTCTCCTAAAGTCTAATGTCCTAGAACCCTAAAATATCATCACTTCCCATATACTTTGATTTTTCACAAATTTCTCCAAACAATTACTCGATTAAAACCAAAGATCATATTACTTGTAAATTGGGATCGACCCGAAGCCAACCCCAGATTGTTCATCAGCAACAGACTGAACATGTTTCTACCTATCTCTTACTGGGCATCCCAGAGGATTCTGGATGAATTGGCCACATGCAAAACAAATGCGAGGCAACATTTCGTACTTTGAACCCGCATCCAATTCCCTTGAATCGTGATTGTCCGCCCTCTTGCAATTGTTTTTGTCAAATTCAATTCAATTTGAACCCAAAGGAAATTACCTCATCAGCAACCATCTGCTTGGACATCAACATTGATTACCTTGCAGATAGTGCCGCCAATTTGTTCTCCGCAATCTATATTCATGCATGCCAATAGTAAATTGTGCATTTGGATCCAGAACATCTCTTATGCAAAATTCATCTTATGTGGTTAAGTAAAACCATCAAAAGAGTTGAGGAAAGTCACGCTGTTGTTGAACAACCAAGACTCCTTATCCCAAAATTTCTGTTTATCAACTTGGGTGGCGAAAGTCATCACAAAAACATTAGTTCTTACCTACTGGAAAGAGACTAGTTTCCTTACTCTACACACCTTAGCCATAGGGGATCCTATAGTCTCCTTTCCGATATTCTTCTTTGAAAAGACTCTCCCTACCAAGCTTTTATCTCCCTTATTATTCTTTTTCTATAGAACCTCTTCTTCCACCTGTATAATGGAATACTCTTCTTCCATTAAGCATAGAAGTCCACCATTCCTGCATCATAACTATAAAACTCAGGCTCATGTCCATGAAGAGCCCAGCCATGGAGGCCAAAATGATGCCATTTCAGTATGTCTTTCTTTCCCTTTTAGTTTTTTTCTTCCCTTATATTCCTTCCTCCATTAGCCCTCCTCCCTGATACAACCCCCCCCCCCCCCATATCTTTGCAATTTTCTTTTCTTTTTCTCACATCCAAACCTCTCTCAAGAGACCCACTCTCAAACTCTCACTCTTCTATGAGTTTTCTTGGTCATTGTTGGTGTTCCAATTTTGTGGGTTCCCGAATTTCATCACCATCGAGCCTCCTCATTGGAACAGTATTGAGTGACGATAAACTCTCTCCCATTTAGGCTCCGTTCACACCATACTCACTTCGATTTTCACTAACAAATTCACTCATCACTTGTCACTTCCCACATGTCCTTTCCATGTGCCACTATTCAATGCCATCGCCGTTCTCCCTTGTCGCATCCATAAGCACAGTTCAACACCCTAATTGATTTTCTCTTGATCCAACCATCACTCTCTCACTCACTCTCTCTCTCTCTCTCTCTCTTAAATCAATACTTTAGTAGGTCTTGGTTAGGTAAATTTCCCTTGGTTATTGCCATAGAGAGCCCAACCATAGCACATTGTCACACACTACCACAATAGTAAATCCACCCTTCTCACGCTCTATGTTCTATTTCTCTCCATTGTTTCTCTATTTCAATTGGTTGCAAACTTCCTTTTGCTTGTTGATTTCGATTATACCATCGTGTGATACTGCCAAAGACAAAATGTTAATATTAGTGTTGTTTGCTGGTTCATAGGGCAGTATTTATGTCCCTAGACAGAGTTGCTCCACTCGCTCATTTCACTGTCCCCCTTATGACATTAGGTATGATACTTCAGTGTAATTGGTTTGATTGCACAGTTACATGTGCGTTATGAATTAATTATGATTGGTAGAAATTTTTAATGAATTATATTTATATGATAGAACTTACTTGTGCATTTTCTGGTTGAGTTGTGGTGTTTGGGATTCTCTTGGTTGTGTAGGTGGATAAAGGTATCTATAAGGAGGATGTTCAGATTGATGCAGCTGTGTTGGTGGAGTTACATGGTTGTTTTGAGCTATACGTTGGCTGTATTTGGGTTCATTTGTTGACTATTTGGGTTGGTGTGGTGTTTGCATGGGATGATGTGTGTAGGTTGGTTGTGTTGGCCTTGTCATGATGGTGGCCCGTTGGTATGTACATGTAAAAATTTTGGTTGTTTGGTGTTACTATTTGAGTTGATGTTGGCTGTCGAGGTTGTTTTATGGCTTGTTGTGTGATGAAGTGTGTTGGGCTGGTTGTGTTGGACATGTTGTAAGTTGTATGGATGCTCGGGGTTGATGTGCGGGCTAGTTAGGTCGTGATGTTGTTGTTTGGATTGTGTGTAACATGTGAAGAGTGGCTACTATAGTATTGTGGGCTGGTGATGATTGCATGATAGCGTAATCTGTGAAATGGATGGGTGATTTATATATGGGCCGGAGTAAATGGGTGATGGTTATTTGTTGGATTTGTTTGTTTGTGGGCTGTTTTATGTACTTAACTAGTTACAAGCTTATTCTATTCTATTCTTAAGGAGGAATGTTTGTTAGCTAGGTTATGTTCTGGTGTGGGTTATTAATATATGAAAAATATTTTTTGATTTAGGTTATTATGACATGGCTAGATTACAATCCCAAAACGTATAATACGCTACAAGAGTTAGGTAAGTGGGATTCTTATATTATAGACTTTGCATAAAAAGAAATCGACTGGAGATTTGTGAAAAATATACATGTTTGTTTTGAAAAGAAATGTGGAAACAATATCAGTTATGTATTTTGCATTATTCATGAAATCTATATAAAAGAGAGTATTTTCTATCATGACTGGTGTAGAGATGAACAAACTTTTGCATTCAGTTTTCCATTGTATAAAAGGTGTGAATATGAAATTTGAAAATTTGTGCATGTTATGTAAATATGCTCTTAATCTATTTTGATTATGTGAAGATGATATGATTATGTTCAGTACTCCATTTTTATATGATGTGGCATTTGAAAATCTTTGGCATGACATTCTAATTCTGTATTTGGTTTTGTTTCTGCTCTACTCTACTCTGACCTTACCATGGGTGTAAAACTGTGGCCTCTGTAATATAGTTTGTACCAATTTCACCATCTCTGAGTGCACCTACTTTGGAAACAAAATAGTTTTTGTATGGTATTTCCTGTGTGCAAACTCAGGGCTCCGAGCTCCAAGAATGATAAGAGAAAGATTCACTTTTGTCTCTATTTGGTTTAGCCACCGAGGATAGCACAACCTTACCACGAGAGTTAAACATGATCTCTGTTCTAATATGATATGATGAAAACGTTCGGTTATGCTATGCCAAAAGACTTCTGAATATGAACAATTTGAACTATCGCTCTGATATGAACTCTTGGAAAAGATTCATATTTACATACTAGTATATATTCTCTACTTATTAAATTATTGATAACTCACCCCTTATCTCCATAATATTTTTCAAATGATTTTAATGTTTTGGTTGTAAATCAAGATTATGAAGCATGGGTATGGTTTAGCTTATGATTGGTTCTTGAGAACCTAAGGGTACTGTAGTTATTAGCAGATATTTTCCTTATGTTAATCAAATTTATTGCAAGATTGATATTATTATGGAGAATTTGTAGAGTTATTAATTTATCTTGTTGGATTATTTCATTGATAACCTTGTAGGGGATAACATATACGTTTGATTAAAATAGATGAGTTTATATTTATGGATTCTTTGAAAATTTTATTTGTATTATTAGGAGATGATTGTGGTTGACAAGAGCTAACTCTCTGACTTTCGAATACAAGTAGTTACAATAACAGTTCGTCTAGACTGAAGACTACGGTTATCAACTTTATTGGAAGAGATTTACCCACTCACTTCAACTCTGCCTTCTCGACAGAGACGGTAAAGAGAAGAATTCACCTTTATACTTAATTAATTCTATCACAGTCTCTTATAAAACTTTATGTTAAAGTTTATGAACTGATGTTCATTTTTAAGCTATATACTAACATTATTAAATGTATATATTTAACTGACTGATTATATTATTATAAAATATCAATATATCATCGGAAACTAATTCTTTTTGTAAGTCCATGTTAAAATATAATTTAAATAACTAAGTAATTTATTTATTGCTATTCTTTGAGCCTTCGTTTGGATGATGAACTCATCTCACATGAGTTCATTTTTAGATTGTCTCCGACATCCAAACGGCAATACATGCAAGTGAATCTCTTCGAATTACGTACTGTTGAAATATGAAATTAGTGGCTGGGTCCCATACTTGTTTAGATTTCAGCCTTTGTTGGATGCCACCTAACAACCCACATGAAGCATTAATTTTATGTTTCCTCATCTCACCTTTTTTTTTTCTTTTTTTTTTTTTGGTTTTTCCTGAAGAACAAAAAACTCTCCATTAGTTGTCTGCAAGTGCAGTCCATTATTTGTTTTTTTTTTTTTTTTGCTTTTGCTTGCAAGTTTGGCGGCGGAAGTGGGAGGCAAATTTGGTCAAATGAAAATATTATTTATAGGTGGGATCTAATTATTTTACAACTTTTTATAAATATATCTAAACTCATCTTAACATCTAAACATATAAAAATTTATTTTAAGTGAATTCTACAAAACCCACTTAATCATCTTAATTTGTTATTATTTATAAAGAACTGAATTCAACTAAACTCGTCTCGATATCCAAACGTAACTAGTCTTTTACCTTTATTATTAACTAAGTAAACTTTTTACACCCTATTTTTTAATAAAAAAAAAAAAGTTATATTACACATTCTCTTGCTTGCTTGGTTTCAAATAGGTAGATTGAATTATTATGTCGTACTCTCTCTCTCTCTCTCTCTCTCTCTCTCGTTGAACGCTTACCTTAGATAAAGAACCTCTACCTTCTCTCTAGCAGCTGCTCAACCTTGAATCTAGTTTGAGGGGTGGGACCTTGGCTCCCCCCCCTGGCGCCTTTCTTCGATTTTTCATTCTTTTTCCAGTTCTAGATTTTTGTTTTGTCTTTGTGTTAGTTTTGGTTTTTTTTTTAGGAAGGACACTACTCTAAGTTTCCGACCACTGTATGGTATGCACCCCACCTTGGTGCACGGTTGCTGGAGGACGGGCTGAGCAGAAACTCTACCACGGCATTGGTGCCGGTACGCACCTCCACCACTGCGTTGGCGTGGGTAGATCGTGGTAGATCTGAGCAGGGACACCTTCCATCGCCGCTTGGGTGGGCTCCCATCATGCCGCCTGGCAAGGGCCACCTCCATCGTGCCGTCTGGGTGGGTTTGGGTAGATCGTGGGCCGCCTGCAAGGGGCAGAGTTGGTTGTGGACCAAATAGTGGATTCAGGCAGGGGTGGCTGTGGGATGGTGGGCACGGGCCGGGGTGGCTGAGACCTGCAAGCGAGGAGGTTTACGGGCTCGGGCAGGGGCATCTCGTGTAGGGGATGGAGGTGGGCGACGACAGTGCCGGAAGAAAAAAGAAAAAGAAAAAAGGAGGAAGAAGGTGGGGCGGTTGGATTAGTAGAGATGAAACCCTGCGGTAGTGTAAAAAAAGAACAAAGAAAGTTTGGTCTGTTTTGTTACCTTCTCCTTTTGGGAGATGGGGTTCTTTTGTTATTTTTGTAGTGTTTTGTTCCTTTTCATTTTTGTTTTCTTAACCCGAGTGGAGCGTTGAGCTGATAGATCAGACGTAATCTAAAGTAAGAATTGGTTGAGAGTGGTGGGTGATGTAACGGTCGGTGGTCGTACGATCGGCTTGTGCAATGGAGGCTGCTGCCCGTGCACGAATTGGGTGCCGTCTAGGCTCATGCCGGTACTTGTGGTTCTGTTATTTTGTTGTGTTTTGTAGAGTAGTTTTTATTGTATAGTTATTAATAAAGAAAAAATAGACTAGTAGACTTGGTATCCATAGGAGTAGTGCCCCGTACTCCTTCATGGAAGGATGGAGGGGGTTATTCAGTTTTGTTTTATAGAGCGTTTTTTATGTTAGGCGAGAGCTATTGAGAGGTTAAGAAAATGTCTGTCATTTTATGTGCTGGGATGCTCTAGAGCAGATGCGTAGTTTGGCTTATTGATTGAAAAGTCACATTTATAATTTCGACTAGGGGTCAAAAATATATATATATACAGACACACGTGTATATATATTTTAATTTTTTGAAATATTTTTAAATGATTTTTATATAATAATAAATATAATTATATATAAAATAATTTTATATTATATGATGAATTACTAATTAATATAATATTAAATTTTAAAATCTTATATCACTATATATTATAATATATTACAATATATTATTATTATATTCACTATAATAAAAATGGTATTTTTCGATTAATTTATCGCGAACAAAAGATTATTCACAATCAATATTAAAATTGATTGTGAATAATCTTTTGTTCGCGATAAATTGATCGAAAAAAATTATTTTTATTGTAGTGATTATTATATATTATAATATATTATATTATATAATATAAAAGAATTTAATTGTAATCAATAAAATTGAAAGTATTGATTTAAGAGGGTAAACGGCATGATATTGAAGAATCAAATCTAAAAATCACACAAAAAAAAAAAAAAAATCTAAAAATCACCGATTCGGTTATGGACCAATTACGCCCCTAGAGTCAACGAGCGGAGTTACATACATGAACCGGAGATAGGTACATAGTAGTCACATTCTTAATAGGTAATCGGGTACGTCAGCTATCCACCTGCATGAGTATGGTCAATAAAAGCACTCCGAAGGATCCGAAAGCCATTACCTCACGTACTCGCTAGCTTTGGCTCACCCAATACGTCATCCCATCCTAAATTCCAAATCCAAACAGTCCCTCTCTCCCTACCTACACATATCAAAAGCTTATCACGGCTTGGACATACCCAACAACACATATCTCTCCCTCGTTCTACACCCAAGTTCACTGCATAAAATCTCTCTCATTTGTTACTACTACTTCTATTGGTTCATTGTCGCTTTCGAGAAAAAACAAAGAAAACAAATGGCAAAAACACCCGAGGAAGAGCACCCCATCAAGGCCAATGGATGGGCTGCCAGAGATTCTTCTGGCGTCCTTTCACCTTTCAAATTCTCCAGACGGTACTCTCTCTCTCTCCCTCCTTACGTTCCCACCTCATTGATTATTATTGCATTTTTCTTTCTCTTTATCCTTTCTCATGTTTGTGAGTTTTCGGATTTTGCTAAAATGGTATGTTTGCAGGGAAACTGGAGAAAAGGATGTAAGATTTAGAGTTCTTTACTGTGGGATATGCCACTCGGACCTTCACATGGTCAAGAACGAATGGGGCACATCCATCTACCCACTTGTCCCTGGGTAAATTTCTATGTCATCACTACAAGTGTTCACTTTAGACCATGTTAATGATCCAATATAATGTTATATATCTGGAGTAATTTTTCTGTTTGTTTAAGAAGACATGATTTTATGCACGTACAAGAGTACAATATGCTGCGCTTTTCGTTCATATTGGAAATCAATGTGATTTTTAGCCTAAAACAATGTCAAGAAACACGTTAATTTTTGGAATACAAAGTAAGTACTGCCCTGAAATTGGAGTTTCAATTGAACTGCAGGCACGAAATTGTTGGGGAAGTGACAGAAGTGGGGAGCAGAGTGAAGAAAGTTAAAGTGGGAGACAAAGTGGGAGTAGGATGCGCGGTTGGTGCATGCCACTCCTGCGAGAACTGTAACAATGACCTTGAAGTTTACTGTCCAAAAATGATATTATCCTACGGTGCGTGTTACTACGATGGAACAGTTACATACGGAGGCTACTCAGAGACCATGGTAGCTAATGAGCGCTACATCCTCCGATTCCCTGAAAACATGCCACTTGATGCTGCTGCTCCCCTCCTTTGTGCTGGAATCACAGTTTATAGCCCATTGAAATATTATGGGTTGGCAGAGCCAGGTAAACACATTGGGGTTGTTGGCCTTGGTGGGCTCGGTCATATGGGTGTTAAATTTGCCAAAGCTTTTGGAGCAAAAGTGACGGTAATTAGTACCTCCTCTAGCAAGAAAGATGAAGCTTTGGAACATCTTGGTGCTGACTCATTTTTGCTAATTAGCTCTAACCAAGAACAATTGGAGGTAAATGTTAAACTATAAGACTTCTTGTTCCCATTGATTAATTGATGCTCCCTGTGACCAGATGCTGCGGTTTAAGGAATGGGTGTGACAAGTATTAAATTTGTGCAGGCTAGCCTGGGCACGTTTGATGGTATACTAGATACAGTATCAGCTGTGCATTCGATTTTACCCTTAATTGGTCTATTGAAATCTCATGGAAAGCTTGTTACGTTGGGTGCACCGGAGAAACCGCTTGAGCTACCCGTCTTTCCTCTATTTATGGGTAATTTCATTTAAGTCTATCACAAATGTTTTCCTTTGTTATGATTAAGTACTTGGTGTTCCGTTTTGTTCTTTTTTACCTATAGAGTACTTAATAAGATTAGCTTGAACAGGTAGGAAGATGGTTGCGGGTAGTTTGACCGGAGGAATGAAAGAAATTCAGGAGATGATAGACTTTGCGGCAGAACACAACATCACAGCAGATATTGAGGTTATTCCAATAGACTACGTTAACAAGGCAATCGAGCGTCTTGCTAAGGGTGATGTCAGATACCGATTTGTCATTGACATTGGAAATAGCTTGGCTTCTTCCAACTGAAGACTTCCTCAATTAATCGGCTTGTCTTAGTTTTCTTCATGTATTTGTGTCAACGATTTCTTTTAAATATTGCTCTAGTTTTGCTTTTATCACGAGCAAAACATGATTGTCCTTATAATTAAAGTATAATTAAAAAATGCCGAATAAGCTAAAGATATTTGAATTTTTCTGTGTATCTACTTCAATTTCTTACAGGGTATTAATTCGTAATCCCTGATCATAATCTTGTTTTAATAATTTTTATATTTTATTATTATTTTTGTAAAGAGACAAGGTCATATGTCTAAGAGTGACCTCGACCCACTTTTATTAGAAAAAAACATCACTTATGATAGAGGAATACCATTGCAACATCCAAGATATGCAGGATTACATATAATCAAAACAAACCAACCCATGAATCAATGACTAAGATAGGTTTGGAAGTTTCATCTCACATAAATAGCTAATGAAGAATGGCAACACTGTAATTAAGGACAAATAATAGAATAAGGAATAAGATAACTATGACTTAAATGTAGCCTAAGAATCCGGAATAAAATCGTTACTAAAAATAAACATTATCATTAAAGAAAATTAACAAAAAAATGAAAGAGTTTACTAAAATTGATGGTTCGGAAGAAAAAACAACTGATTTTGGGGTTGACAAGTGGCCCCCCAGGCAAAGCATGGCCACCAGAATGTGTGCATCAATGAGACACTACAAGAAATTTGACTTTTAGGGACGAAATTAGTTAGGGACGAACTAAATTTCATCCCTAAAAGTCATTTTTGGAGACGAATTTTTCATTTCGTCTCAAAAACTGCCTGAGATACAAAATTCTTTCGAAAAGAAAAATACCCATTCGAACGGAATATTTTGTGACGAAACAAATCGTCTCAAAAAAGAAAAAGCGTTCGAATGGAAAAAAAAATATTCGAACAACCAATTAATGTTTGTTCAATAAGTAATATTGGCAGGAAATTAATTTTGTTTTCCCGAGACAAGTTAATAACCATACGAACTTAAATTTATTGCTTCGAACGGACCTTTTTTCCATTAATTTTTTTATCATCATTAATTTGTACATATATTTTTAATTTTCTTTTTCCAGAAAAAGTGATTTCTTTTATGTTAAATTATATAAATATAACTTTAAACATAGTATCATTTTTTATATTATCATGAACGACAAGTAAAATGAAAAAAATAAATAAAGTAGCAAACACGAGAAATAAAAACCATTCATTAATTACATCTCAACTATATAATGTTCAATACAATATAAAAAAGTAAAATAATAACTAAAACGACTATTTGCTGCTAAGTAGATCAACATCCTCTTGTAACATTTTAATCTGTTCATCCAAATCCCTAAACTTCTCCATGATGGGCTCAACGAACTCAACAAATAGAGCTCGTACTTGATCCAAAGTAGCCCTAGGAGGCTGTCTCTCAACAGCGGCAGTAGTAGTAGAAGCTGGATCGGTGGGCCGGGCACTAGGCTGTCCTGGTGCCGTCTTCCGCAAGTGCCCCTCGCTCTTGCTGAATGTGATCTTGTTAAGGGGCCCCATCTGTGGCGACCTCCGCTCAGTCGCAAACACTGTAACCCCTGATTAGAGTAGGAGGTTAGATATCAGTAGTGCAAATGGTAGACTACCTCCACTTACATAGCGTGACTCCGATTGGATGCGGTAGAAGAAATATGAGGCTAGATCAATGGGGTCCCCCCGCGCTATTTGCAACAAAAATCTGGCTCGATCGATCCTGAAATCAGTCTTGTGTTTTTTTGGGTCTATGTTATAGCCAATGATCAAGTTAAGCATTCTAAAAAATGCTTTACAGTCGGCCTGTCGGATCACCTTGCTCCCATCATATGGAGGAGCCGAAGGGTCTCGCACTAGATGACGCACCTGATCATCTATGAGAGCATCATCAGGTAGATCCTCATCCTCACTACTATCGTCACTGTCATGCAGTTCTACATTCGGGGCTACTATGGAGGATACAGCCGGTGTGTCTGAATCAGATGGTACTGCAGCTGTTCGTCCTGATGTGGCTGTTCCAGGATATGCGCCGACCTCGCGTTGGATGTTAAGGAACTCAGCAATAATACGGAGAGAGAAATTAATACTCACTCTCCGGATTGATAAAGTGTAGAAGAGAGCATCAGGACTCTGCTCTCCCATGACATGGTAAAACTCACTGACCATCCCTCGGTATGCAGTCCCCTGCTGTTGACAGATCGGTAACCATCCCCGCTGGGTGAAGATGAACTCTATGCTCCGCCCCTCCCATGAAAGTTCTAAGAAGTCAGATAAAATAATCTGACGCTCGACGAGTATAGGCCTCGACTCCTGAGCATGAGCTGGTCCAGTGCTACTTTCACTGACCTGATCTCTAGCACGTTTTCTTCCGCTAGATGCCATTAGTATACTGTTTAAGCACAAGAAAATTAAGTATATAATTATAAATATTATATTTAAAATACATTATTGAAAAATTAAACTATATTGAATTGAATTGAAATAATTAGTTTGAACGAAACATATTCTATTCGAAACATATAAAACTATTCGAATGGAAGATTCTGTTATATCGAACTGGCAATTATAACTCGTTTGAACTATATTTTTTTGTTCAAACAGAAATAAATCTGTTTGGCAAATTCGCATTTGAATGGAATAAAATCCGTTCGAACGAGGTGGAAGCCAACCAGCCATGGCCGAGTCGACTCAAACAATTATACTAATGGTTATATTAGTTGTTATATTAGTTTAGTTATACTATATTATAGTGATTAAATATAAGTTATAAATTTATAAGAAATTATAACTATATTATATATTAGTATAAGTTATAATGATTTAGTATAGTTATAAGTATAGACTATAGACTATAGTTATACTTATACAATTATACTTATTCTAAATTACTAATATATAGCTATAACCTATAGCCTATACTATTACTAATAGTCTAATACTTTATACTAATACTATTATATAGTTATACTAATAGTTATATTAGTTTAGTTATACACAAGGAGTATGCACAATTGCAATCACTAATATTTTCTTTTGTGAAGAATTTAGTAGTTATTAAAATCACTTATACAATTACATATAAAATTGTATAATTACTTATGACACATACCACACACTTGGGGAAAGATTTTTTTATTTAATTTTTTTTTCTTTTGTTTAAAATATTTAAAAGTATTATATATTTGATGTAAAAAGAAATCCAAAAAAGTTAGACTTTGGATATAAAATACCAAATAGTATATACTCTAGATTAGAAATAAAATAGTTGCTATAAATTAAAATACTTTATTATTATCTATATGCGATCATTTATAAGCATAATAATATAATTTTTAGTTTGAACCAATAAAGTACCGTTCGAACGATTTTGTCTCGTGAAATGTGTTTGGTGGGAAACTTCGCGCCAAATACTCTGAATGTCAATTTGTTCGAACGAAAAAATTTCTCATTCAAACAAAAATATCTTTTCATCTTCTAGGCATTTGAAGAATATGATTAGGAATATTCTATTTTTTTGTTCGAACAAACATTAAATAGAGGCAAAATTTGGCGCAATTTGAAATTTTCGTGTTCGAATGAGTAATATTCCAGTTCGAACGTGACTTCACAGATTCAAATACCCCAACCTCCAGTTCATTTTCATTTTGTGCGAAATTTTGAGAGACTTGTGGAGTGAGAGAGAGCTGTGGAGAGATAGAGGAACACGCTTGGCCTGCAGGAGAAGGGATTCTTGAGAGAAAGCTTGGGTTTATAAAAGTAAGTAATATATTTTGGAATTTTTTTTTGTATTCCGATTTTCATAGCAAGTTGGTTTAATGGACATGGTTTAGGGTTATGCCATAATGTGTTTTATGGCATTACAGGTATTGTATATTGGGGTTTGACTTGGATTGCTTAAATTTGAGGTAATATTTCTTATTTTTAGATTTTTGATAATTTATAGTTTTTAATAACTTATGTTAAGCTATTTTGGTATATTTGTGTGTCTACAATCCCATTTACAATGTAACCTATTGTAATATGCATCTTATGAGAATAATGTAGTGAAAATGATATTTTCTGGACAAGGAATTGCTCTCTGTTTCGTGTTTGAAATCTGGGCTAGTACCGTTCGAATGCTATAATACCCGTTCGAACATAATATATGTGAATTGGAATCTGTCCTTCTACCGTTCGAACGATATAACATCCGTTCGAACATAATGAATTAAAATGGAAACTCATAATATATTATAACATAGGAATTGAAAACACTTAAATTAATAAATATATGTTTTAGGGTATTTAGAGTTATAAAAAACTATATACATAATATAATAATAAAACATTATGTTGCACTAATATTAAAATGGAAACTTATAATATATTATAACATAGGAATTGAAAATACTTAAATTAATAAATATATGTTTTAGGGTATTTAGAGTTATAAAAAACTATATACATATATAATATAGAGTTAAGAAGGAAACTTATAATATAATATAACAATATAACATATGAATTGATTACACTATAGATTAATAAATAGTAGTTATAAAATATTTAATCCAAAACAAAAACTATATACATAATATAATTATAAGTGGAGGATGCATAATATATTAAAATGGAAATTTATAATTAATTAATAAATAAGAATAATTAACATTTAATTATATGTAATTTTGCACATATATTTGCTTTGCTTTCAAATTTATCCAATAATTGTAGGGGTTTGAGTGTTTTGGATTTTTGAATTTTTTTTATGTGTACTTGAACCTTAGACCCGTTCGAGAGTTGTGGCCAAATCATGTTTTTGGGTACAACTCTTGAATTGTCCAAAGTGGACAGTTTGGGATTCTATCATCTATATGGCAGATATATTCAGTTTAAACTCTTGTGTTAGTCAATTAAAATTTTGGTTCAGTGTTTTCTTACATTCTTCGGGTATGTGGTCTGTAAGTTCTTCGGCCCATGAATAGGGTCGACGACTAATCATGATTAACATATTTGAAGAATTGTAGGGAAATGCTGCCGAAATTTTTACTAACATAGGAGTTTTTGACTGAGTACATATGCGATATAGATGATAATCTCTCGAATGGGATAGGATCAACTACCTTATAAAATAAATGGATCACGTTTGAATATACTTTTGATAGTGTTTATCCCATGAATTGGGTTTTTTGATGGACATTGGACAAATCACGGATTTGAGGAATGGAAAAAAGTTGGATGCTATTGGGAGATAGACTTGGGCGAGACTATAAGGAGTATGCACAAGGAGTGAAGTTTTTTCTAGACTTCGCTCTCATGAGTGTTGATAGTCGAGGATATATAAGATGTCCGTGCAAGAAGTGCAAGAATCTTAGTTCTTATAATTTTGTGGTAGTGGAGGATCATTTATTTATAAATGGAATCGATCCTAAATACTCTCCTTGGGTCTTACATGGCGAACCATTTTTCAAAGGAGTTAGATTTAGCAGTCAGACCAATCAAGTAGATGAGGATAACGACACCGACATAAAGGACATTCATGTGGATGATCCTGATGACAATGACAATAATGGAGAGGATATGACTGACATGTTAGGTGATCTGGGTGCAGGAATGTTTGGGATGAGGGATGGAGAAGGAACATCTGCACAATCATTTGAGGGAAATAATAACTTTGGAAGATTGTGGGAGGATGCACAAAGAGAGTTGTATCAGGGGTGCACTTGTCATAGCAAATTGTCTTTCACGGTGAGGTTGCTTCATATTAAGTCTATTTGTCGTATTTCTACCAAAACTATCGACATTTTACTTGAATTATTTAAAGAGGCTCTTCCTCAGGATAATGTAGTACCCCGTAATTTTTATGAAGCGAAGCAATTGAAACGAGAGTTAGGATTTGATTATAACATCATCCACACTTGTAAAAATGATTGTATTCTTTATTGGCAGCAATATGCAGAATTTGACTCATGCCTAGTATGTCATGAGTCAAGATGGACATCCGATAAATGTAAAGTACCCCATAAAGTTTTAAGACATTTTCCGTTGATTCCTCGACTTTAAAGACTGTTTACGTCGAGGTTAATTGCGAAAGATATGTCTTGGCATCACACAGAAAGAGTACAAAATGAAAACTTCCTCTCGCATCCTGCAGATTCTTTACAATGGAAGAAATTTGACGTCGACTATCCATGGTTTGCCAAAGAACCTCGCAATGTACGTCTTGGTTTAGCAACGGATGGTTTTAATCCGTTTGGCAACATGAGCACTTCTCATAGTACTTGGCCTGTCATATCAATGCCCTATAACTTGCCACCTTGGAAGTGTATGAAGGATCCTTATTTTATGATGACTCTATTGAAATCAGGCCCAAGGTCACCAGGGAACGAATTAGATGTATATTTGCAACCATTGATTGCAGAGTTGAAAGAGTTGTGGAATAAGAGTGTCAGTACATATGATGCCGCTTCGTCGGGGGAGATCAAGATGCATGCTGCAGTGATGTGGACAATAAATGATTTTCTGACATATGGAAATTTGTCTGGGTGGAGCACAAAAGGTAAAATGGCTTCTCCTGTTTGTAATAAAGATACACAGTCTCAATGGTTGAGTCATGGTAGGAAATTATGTTTTATGGGACATCGTCGTTATTTACCATATGATCATATATGGCGTTCAAATAGAACTATGGTTGATGGAAAGGTTGAGCGTAGGTTATCATCGCCAGAGTTGTCTGGGAATGATATTATCATGCAGTTGGGGGATGTTTCAGAAAATAGATTTGGGAAAGATACCAGAGTTCGAAAGAGAAAACGACAAGCAATGGAGTTGAATTGGACTAAAAAAAAATATTTTCTTTGAGTTACCATACTAGTTTATGTTGACACTGCGCCACAATCTAGATGTTATGCACATTGAAAAGAATATATGTGAGAATATATTGGGCACTCTAATGTCAATAGAAGGGAAGACAAAAGATACAGCTAACTCTTGTAAAGACTTGAAAGAGTTGGGGATAAGACCGGAGTTGCATTTGCAAGATAATGGGTCGTCAGCATATATACCCATTGGATGGTATACACTCTCAAATGATGAGAGAAAGAAATTTTGTGATTGGTTCATGACAATCAAATTACTCGATGGCTATGCTTCAAACATGTCAATATGTGTTTGAACACATAATTGGAAGATAACTGGTCTTAAAAGTCATGACTGTCATGTATTTTTGCAGCCTCTGTTGCACGTTGGTGTGCGTGGAAAGCTTACTCGAGATGTTCGTATAGCTCTCATAGAATTAGGGAGATTTTTCATGGACATTTGTAATAGAACGTAGAAAGTCGATGAATTGTTAAAAATGGATGCTGACATTGCAGTAATATTGTGCAAATTAGAAAGTTTGTACCCGCCTTCATTCTTTGATGTAATGGTTTATTTGGCTGTGCACCTACCTCGTGAGGCATTAGTTGCTGGTTCGGTTCAGTATAGATGGATGTATCCTATTGAACGTTTTTTGGAAAAATTGAAGCAATCTGTGGGGAATAAAGCTCGTCTAGAGGGTTCGATTGCTGAGTCATATATTGATAATGAGTGGCATACCTTTTATTCAATGTATTTCCGTGGGGTTGATACTAGATTTACAAGACCAAACCGAAATTATGAAGGTGGAAGAGAGATGGGAGTCTCATCGACATTTACCGTATTTTCCGAGACAGTACGTCCCATAGGCGCACAAGGGGGGCTATGACCTATGTGGACGAGAGTTTGAAAGAGCTCGATGGTATGTCTTGAATAACTGTGCAGAGATTGATCACTATTTGAGGTTAGTGATGATCCTCTAAATTAATCATGTATAATAATATAACATTTTTCATTACTACAAATTAACCATTCACATGAACATGCGCAGTGAACATATAAAACTACTTCGCACGAATGGTGTAACTGACCTAGAAAAGACGCATGAAGAGGAATTTGCTTCATGGTTTGAACATACGGTATCATTATAAAGTTCTATTTTATAATACGAATTTCATACCACTAAACTCTATTATTTTTTTTAATAATAATATTTATTGATGTAGGTTGTATCGAAATATGGTGAAAATTTAGAAGAAATTTCACCAGAACTGTATGCTCTGGCATGTGGTCCGTCTAGGCGGGCCATCCAGTACTCAGGATGTTTGGTGCGTGGATATAGATTTCATACAGTTGACAGAGAACGATATAGGAAAACTCAAAATTGTGGGGTTGTAGTCGAAGGAAGTCATGGGATGATAACATTGACTTCTATGGAATTGTGAAAAATATTATAGTGTTGAAATACATGGGAGGATATATGGTCTGGTTGTTTAAATGGTGGGATGTCTCAAATCCTAGGTTTGGAGTGCGTAACGATGATTATTTTGTTAGTGTCAATATATCTCGCACATGATATGAGGACGTTCCCTTCATTCTCGCTTGCCAAGCGAATCAAGTTTTTTATTTAGATGATCCGGAGTATGGAAACCCATGGCGGGTAGTGGAGAAGTTTGCACCAAGAAATGTATATGATACTATTCCAGAGACAGACGAACCTTCAGAAGAAGTTGATAGTCCAGCAAATGAAGAAGCATATCAAGAAAACGAAATATGCATCAATCTATTTGTTGATCTCAGCCAATATGATATGGTTCCATTGCGTAGAGAAGATTTTCAACCCGAAGTAATTGAGGGTGAAATATTGGAAGACGATGAATCAACTGAAGTGTCTAGCAAGGATGAGGGCAACTGGTCTAGCAAAACGGATAGTGAATGAATTTCAAATATAAATTTCTGTAAGTATTATTCTTATAAATATTCATAACATTTGTTTGAATAATAATTTGTTACAATTTTAAATAGATATGCCTCCTAAACGTAAAACAACACGTGTGCCATCCCCATCCATTACTGACTCCCCGTATGGTTCACCTGCTATGAACAGTGAGCCCACACTACCAGACTCAGAAGAAGGTATTTTATCAAATTAAATATTACAGTTTATGCTCAATTTAAGTAATATATCTATAAAATAAAATTATTTAATTAAAATACTTGCTTTAATTATTGTATATATAGTTGTTGTAAGCCAGCGCCGAGGTAGAGGCACTACGAGGGGTGTCTGCATAGAGAAAGTAAGAAGNTCTTATAAATATTCATAACATTTGTTTGAATAATAATTTGTTACAATTTCAAATAGATATGCCTCCTAAACGTAAAGCAACACGTGTGCCATCCCCATCCATTACTAATTCCCCGTGTGGTTCACCTGCCATGAACAGTGAGCCCACACTACCAGACTCAGAAGAAGGTATTTTATCAAATTAAATATTACATTTTATGCTCAGTTTAAGTAATATATCTATAAAATAAAATTATTTAATTAAAATACTTGTTTTAATTATTGTATATATAGCTGTTGTAAGCCAGCGCCGAGGTAGAGGCACTACGAGGGGTGTCTGCATAGAGAAAGTAAGAAAAGTTGGTAAAATTAAAGTTGATATTCCTGATTATCACACCGGTGGCTCCCGAGATTTAGCAGCGTGGCTTGCTTCTTTTGTTGGTATGCTTACTCGCACGTATGCACCAATTGCTACATCCTCTTGGTCTAAAGTTTCCCAAGATGTAAAAGACCACATCAAAAATCGTTGCTTGGTAATAAGCTACATCTCAAGTAACTAAATATTGTTCATGTTACTTTTTGGATATTTTGTATTTATACTAATGGTTTATAATTATTGAAAGGATGATTTTGAGCTTAATTTTGGCCGATGAGAGGATCGATTAACAGTTGAGGAGCTGATGTCGAATGCATTTCGAAGGTACAAAGGTCAATGCCATGCACACTATAAGAAGTTTAGTACTACAATAGAGGCGCTCCAAAATCCATTCCAAGCAATGCCACCAAATGAATGGGAGAAGGTTTGTGATATGTTTGAAGATCCTGCCTATCAGGTAATTTCGCTGTTATCTTTTTTTAGTAGTATATGATAGATGTATTAAACGTATAGATATAATTTTTTTTTAGCAATGGAGTACTGTAAACAAAGCAAATAGATCAAACTTAAAGATACACCATCATGCGGGTTCTCGATCTTTTCATCTCCAATTCTTTTTTGTCTCAAAAAACCATTTCTCTTGTAGTGAGAGCTTTTCAGATTGGGGTCATTTGCGCGTTTATGACACCTGGAGCCAAAGTTATTGTTAAAGTACGGATGTTGACACTTCTCTCCACCCAACCGAAGAATAAGTCTCCTTGCCCAACTGAGGGATAAGTATCCTCGCCCAACTGAGGAAATATTCTTCTTGCTCAACTTTGCCGCTTCTCACCCAAATCCTGGAATACTTATTTCTTCCCTCTAGTTTTGCATTGGTCTACCTTCCAGAGATAGTCTAGTGCTTTTAACATTGCATCTGCCATCTGATCCTCATTAGCCTCGGATTCAATTTCGGATCCCCCTCAATCAACCCCCGCAGGTTGAATAGAATTTGCCCTCGAGTTCATGCCATCGTCGACAAAGCAAGGACTTTGGTGTTTAACGTTGACACATCTGAAGTCCTCATTTAAATGGGAAGAATTAGTCTATATTCATTGTCTTTGATCTTTTGGAGAACTTCACATGGTAATCTTCCTATCCTTCAACTTATTGTACTCTCCATCAGGAAAATGATCTTGGGTTATTACAGCCTAAACAAGATCTCCAACATCAAAGATTACCTAGCAGCGACAATTGTCGATGTGAACTTTGAACTTTGCATTGCTCGCTTGAATTGTTTGTTTGATTTGGTCGTGTACTCCTCGAAGGTGCTCTACCATCTCCTCGGCTTAATGTTCAGGCGACCAATCAGTGAGACAGGGACCAAATCAAGGACGTCCTGTGGATTCTGATCGTACACAACTTTAAATGGGCTCAACTGGGTAGTCTGGTTCTTGGATCAGTTGTAAGCAAACTCTACCTACAATAAGGCAAGCTGCCACTATTTTGGCTTAGTACCCGCCAAACTTCTCAGGAGGTTGACCAAATTTTGATTTAGCACCTCGGTTTACTCTTCTGTTTAGGGGTCGTAGGCACTACTAAAGTTAAGCTTTGTTACAAGTTTTGACACAAACTCTTCCAGAAATTACCTATAAACTTTGTCTCTCTATCTGAGGTGATAGATCGAGGAACACCATGCAGGCGAGCAATCTTCGTGAAATAAAGGTGGGCGATCCAAGTGGTGTCTATGGTCTTCCTGCAAACTACAAAATGGGTCATTTTAGAAAATCTATCGACCACGACAAAGATTGAATCCATGGCGCATTGGGTCTTGGGTAAACCCAAGACAAAATCCATACTAACATCAAGCCACGAACCATCAGGTGTAGGTAATGGAGTGTAAAGGTCAGCATTAGTAAGTGTTCCCTTCGCTCTCTGGCACGCGAAACATCTCGTCACATATCATGCCACATCACTAGTCAACATAAGCCAGCAGTAATCTGCAGTGATTAAAGCCAAAGCCTTTTCTCCTCAAGTAGTGCTCCTTGCCATGTAGTCCCATATAATGTGTTCTCTCAAGGAATAGTCTAGGACACACAACTGTAGGAAATGGAATAAAAAACTGTCGTGCAAAAGAGAATCAATTCGTAGACCTTCAGTTACTTCCTTAAGAATCTTTCCAAAGGACGGATCTTCGGCGTACAGATGTTGTAAAAGCCCACCACCCTGGTACAAATGGTGGAGGGGAGTGCCACACGTAAGCTTAAAGCATCTGCAGCTCGTTTCAAGCTCCCCGATTGGTGTCTCAGTGAGAACGTGAACTCTTGCAGATAGGCGATCTACTTGGCGTGTTGTCTGCTCAGCTTGTGTTTCCGTTGATGTACTTCAATGCCTCATGGTCAGTAATCAGAATGAACTCCTTTTGTACCAAATAATGTCGCGAATGTTTCAAGGAATGTACAATGGCGTAAAACTCCGAGTCATATGTGGAATAGTTTTTTCTTCGATCTTAATAGCTTCTCACTGAAAAATGCAATAGGTCATCCTTCTTGACTTAAGACACCGCCAGTACCCACTCTGGAAGCACTGCAATTCACCTTAAAGATCTTCTCAAAATCTAGGAGTACCAGGACTAGTGTTTCAGTCATTTTCTACTTGATCAATCGAAAGCCTGTCTCTGCTTCCTCGAATCACTGGAATGACTGCCCTTTTAGGAATTCTATGATGGGCATGATTAGAGTGTTGAAATTGCAAATGAATCGTTGATAAAAAGAGGCCAATCCATGGAAGCTCCTCACCTCATGTAGGGTCTTGGGGGTTGCTCTAAAATGGCTTCCATTTGGGATTGATCTGCGTGGATGCCATCTATGGAGACGAAAAATCTAAGAAATGTAACAGAAGTTGTGGAGCCCAAAATATTTTGTGTGTATGTAGGATTTTTCTTTAAGAAAAAGTTTGAGCCCAAGTGGTTGTTTATGGATTAATTATTTATTTTGAGTGATGTGGGCTGAATCCAGGCATGAGAGAGGAAGAAATCAAGCTTAGCCCGTGGTTTAGTGTGCGAGCCCAGCCCTCCCACCAAAATGGCATCATTTTGATGGCTTTAGAGGTGAATATTTCCCTACCCCTATACGACATCATTTTGAGCTTTGAAGGAAACCCTAATTTCCTTTTCTCCCCTAGCGCTGCACAAACCCCTTCTCTTTTTTTTCCTTTTCTTTTCTACTTCTTCCTCCCTCTTCCCTCAACCCATGCCCTGCAACACCTCATTCCGTACCCATCCTGCCATCGCAACGCGTTCGTCTAGCACTGGATACCTTCCTCTCCTTGGTCTCAATCTGTAGAGAGAATTGATTATCAATCTTATTTCTTTTTAATCTCTACAGAAAAGGAATTGGTAGATCATAAATTGAAGGAGAATAAGTTTTGGAAGTAAACTCCCTGGATTTCTTAGATTTTACAGCCCCTTTATTCTCTGTAGTCTTTTCAGCTTGCTGGTCGGTCGCCTCACGATCGATTTCTTTCACCTTGTCCTTGGTTTCTTTCTTCTCGGACTCCACATTTTTTGCAGCTTCTTCATCTCACTTGGTATTTACCGAATGTTATATATCAGCCCATTTCTCAATGTTATAGCTTTGACATGTTCCTTCGGATTGGTCACAGTGTTGCTCGATAAAGTCCCTGTTGTCCTCTCGGTAAGCATGTTTGAGAGCTGACTAATTTGTGCCTCAAGATTGAGGACTGAAGCCAAGTAATTTTGGATCACCATATCAGTCTTTTGCATTGCCGTATCAATTTTTTTGCATGTATTGCATAAACATATCCTCAAGTATCGGCTCTTCCCTTCCTGTGGAAATTGTTGAGGTGGTCTAGCTGACCCTTGATTATTGCTCTACGAAAATTTTGAGTGATTTCTCCATCCGGGATTGAATGTATTTGAATAAGGGTTATTTTGACGTTGGAAATTGGACACATAATGGGCTTGTTCATAACTCGACTGGGCAAAAGGATTCCCCACTTGGCAATCTACACTTTGAATGATTTCTTGCGCAATGATTACAAACAACATTAGTTTGAATAACATTAACGTTCATCTTACCTATTTGTTATGATAGATTTGCCATCTGCACCTCCAATGTGGTAATTGCATAATCTCTGAATGCTTTGTACTCCTAGTAGGCCATATTAAATTTGGAGGCGGCGACCTCTTTCTTCTTCTCTTTATTGTATGCCTTATTCTTTTTTTTTTAAATAAAATAAAATCTGAAGTAGTAAAAATTTAGCTGGTATCAATATCAATAACAAATAACTATTCCTTGGCAACTGTGCCAAAAACCTTGCATAAAAATATATTTACAAGTGCATAGAATGGTAACAAGTAGTAAGGTGTTTTAAAGAAAACAGTTATCGAACCCACATGAAATAATTATTCTATTGAGTATTGGAATTGACTAAATTAATTACTATTTGAAAAACCAAAATTTGAAGAATGGTTTATCTAAATGAAACTGAAAAAAAAAACATTAAAATTAAGATTTTTAGAATAATAAGAATAGATCTGTTTGATTTCACCTAGCAACTCCCACACAATTTGTTCTTCTTTATTATAGAATCTCAATTTCCCAAACTGATGATAGAAATCCCATAATTATTTAAAATTTTCTTTCAAACAATACCAAAAATATTCCAATTAATAACTCTATATCTCAATGTGAATTTAACTAATTGGAGACTCATTAAGTTCTTTGAATTTTTCTTGAAAATCACACTAGTTGCTGTAAAGCATATCTGCTTTCACTCAACTAATAGTGTTTAATCCTAAAACTTTAATCACAAATCACCTCTCACTTTCTTTGCAATCCAAAAGATTGAACATTGTTAATTAGAAAATTTTAAGCATTAAGAACAAATATTGAAAATAAAATAACTTGGAATATAAACTGTGCGTTCAATACTAGGCTATATGAAAGTTCTAGAAAATAAAATTAGTTCATAATTAAATTAAAAAGAAAAATAATGAATTGGTATTCTTCTTTGGAGTCAGTTGATAAAGCATGCAGCTCTCGCCTCTGCTCCCCCAGATTTGCCTCCTTGAAATAATTGAAATAATAAATTCTGAACTATCGAAATCTAAACTCAAACCCTCTAACACTCAAAACAAAACTCCGATTTAGAACTCCCTTCCTACTCATACCACAAGACGAGATTAAATAGATGTCGAAATTCAAATATCGAAACAAGATAACTGTGACTACAATTTAGCCTAAAGATCTAGAAAATAGTTTCTAAAGATAAATGTTAACATAAAAGGAATTATCTCAAGAATAACGGGATTATCTAAAATGGAAGATTAAGTGATATGCGACTTGAATTGAGGAATTCAGGAGGATTTGGTCGCCAAATAGATTCATTGTGAAACTTAAATTTGGTGGTCAGCAATAGATTGATCCTGGACGAGAGGAGTTATCCCACTAAGTAGATGTCGTGAGCGCTGAATATAAAAGACGTGGAGGCCACAAATGAATGAGCGTGAATGTCACAAAGACCACACAGCCCTCTCCCGATCTAGATGAAAGACTCCTCTCGCATTTTCTAATTGTTGCCTACGATGTCATTTAGTTTGGTCTTTTAAATTGGTCATTTAGAGTAGTCGCCCCCAATCTAACTGCCTAGACCTTGGTCGCGAGTCTCCTTGCCTACCGAGAGGTAAGTCTTCTCACCTTTGGGCAAGAGAAATCTCTTTACTGCCCATAGGATAAGGCTTCTGGCCCAAATCTCATCTGCCTTTCATCGGTCTGGATCCGTAGTCTCTTTTTTTTTTTTTTACCAAATTGCTCTCCTTTTACACTAAATCCTCTCATTCCTTTAAATCCAAGAAAATAAATAAAAATCTGTACAAATGAAAGAAAATCAATAGTATTAAAGGGAAAATGACACTTTTCATAAATAAAAGAGTTATAAAAATCACCAAAAAATAGCATTCATCACTAATCGATTGAAGAAATTCCAATTGCAAACCTTTCATGCACATGAGAATCATGATACTCAGACACCCCACATAAAATCCATTTAATCCAAAAACCCTCAATATAACAAAATCTAGATTATAATCATATCCTATAGTCCAATTGTACGAATTCCAACAAATAATTATAAAATATAAACTTAGGCCAACAATGAATATTTTGCAATTAGTCACATGATGGAGAGCCATGCAGTGACAAATGCATCATGACAAATAGTGTACGCAAGGAAATTTCCAACAAGCATTCACAAACTATAATTCAGTGTAAGGGAGGGAAACTCCAGCTCACATTCACAAAGTGTAAACCCATGCAAAGGTGGGGTATTCCAATACCCCTATAACGCCCCAAACCCAAAACCATAAACGGACAGAGTTCCGCCTATATTTTCAAAACTTTCTCCCTATTTACAAATATATGTCAAATATACAATCTCCAAACTATTCACAATTATAATACAATGACCCTAAAAAATCTATTAACAAGTTCGGTTAGAGCCATTAAATTCTAAATAATTACAATATAGATACTCCAACAAAAACTGTAAAATAAAATATGACCCAAAGAAAACTCTCTGTACAACTAAAACCATCTTCGAGCAACAACACCATCAAGCCCCCAAACCTCCAACTTCAAGTGACTAAACCAAGTCCACTCTGAATCTTTGGCTCATCAAAAGCTATCACTTCAAAGGAAGGAACTTTCTACAACTCTGAAAAATATGTGAAATGAAGTGGTGAGCTACCACGTGCTCAGTAAGTAGCAATTTAATGGAGGTGTGGGAGCTGACAATTTTCTTGACTATAAAACAAGCGAATAAATTCTCAATAAAATAATGTGAGCAATACAATTTTATCTCAACCAACATATTCAGCCAAACATCATATTTAAGGCCACATGATAATAGGAAAATCACTAATATAGCATAAAAATATCATGCCACGAAGACATCATGCCATGAGGGCATCAATATGCCACGAAGATATCATGCTACAAAGACATCACACTACGAGGGATGTCAAACATGTCACAAAAACATTCATATCATGAGCTTAAGAATAAATAGCATGATCACAATTAACTTTCAAATTTAATAAGCTACATAGCATTTTCCAACCATTACAAAATTCACATAAATCCCACAAGCAAAGCCAAAATAGCATAAGAATGTGCACAATTCCAAAGTTTATATAGGTTTGAAATATAATACCTAAGTGCACCATTCCAAACAAAATCAACAATTAATTTTTAAAAACTTATTAAAGAGCCACTTACTTCGATTTTTAGTCAAAATAGTCACGATATTCCTTTGTTATCGTCACTTGAAACCTATTTCAAGACCATTATAATCTATCAACTTCTACACTAAAAATGATCTCACTTAACTCTAAAATTTATACTTCCTTTTTTTTTTCTTTTTTAATTTGAAGGAGGTTGATACTCATTAAATATGAGGTATCAAACATTCAATGTAGAACGTTATTATACTTTTATGAACATCAGCATGAAATTCAAATGCAAACAAGGGATTGCCCTTTGGCATCTAACCCCACATCTCAAAAGAAAAAGTTCACTACCCTTGAGACCTACTGACCCAGTTATTTGCACCTGAAGATAAGCTGCCATCATTTTGGTAACAAGGTCTAGGAGCATGTATGCTGTTGCCTTGATCAAGAAGAAAAATCACCATGGTTTAAATGAAAACCAACAATTTGGAATTTTTGGGACTTTGCCTTGGTTATGCAAAGAAATCACCATGGGTTTTAAAGAAAAACAACAATAGCTTCTTTGGGAATTTTTGGTGAATCATTATGTTTAATCGACTGTTGTGAATTTTTCTACTTTAATCTAAATCATTGCACTTGAATGCTTTGTACATTAATAGAGCATACGACATCTTCCATTACTATTCGAAGGCAAATTTAGATTTTAGATAATATATCAATTATAATATATCATCATGAGATAAAATAAAAATATCAATTAAATTTTAGATTTTACATAATATTTATGATCTTGCATTCTTATTCAATTATCATTCAATATTATTTTCCATACTATATTTTAAGTTATTGATGATCTTGCATTCACATTCAATTCTATTTTCATATTTCAAATATAATTAAGCTATGGACAAAAGTTGGATAAAAAAACCTCGACATACAAAAGAATATGTCAATGGTGTCAAAGAGTTTTTGAAGTTTGCATGTGAGAATTGTCCTACAAATTCGTCGATTTGTTGCCCGTGTAGAAAATGTAGATTGCGTAAGATGTTCATGCCCAACATGGTATTTGATCATTTGATTAGCTATGAATTTTCCTAAGGTTATACCATTTGGCATGCTCATGGGGAGAGAAAATGGGAGGCATCTTACCATGCTGCTAATGCCCAAAACAATAATGAGCAAATAAATGAAGGTTGCAGTAGGATGACAACCATGTTACATGACGTTTTTCCTATATTTGATCCTGAAATAGTTGAAGGTACTAGGCCTGCAATAGGTGTGGAAGCTGGAGAATTACCTGTAGTGCGATATGAAAATCGACAAGGTTTTAAGGAGAGTTAATAAATTTTACAATATGTTGAAAGATGCTGATGAGCCATTATATGAAGGGTGCACAAAACATACTAAGTTTAGTGCTATCATACATTTCTGGAATATGAAGTGTTTGGGTGGATTGAGTAATAGCATATTTATAGAACTGCTTGAATTTGTGAATGAGTTGCTCCTACCAGGAGCATCATTGCCTAAAAATACATATGAGGCAAAGAAGTACATGAGTGAATTAGGGCTTGGATATGAGAAGATCTTAGTATGTCCCAATGGTTGTATGTTATTTTGGAAAGGCAATGAGAATCTGAAAACATGCGTGGTATGTGGGGTGTCAAAGTGGAAGCAAAAAGAGTCTATGGATGAAAGGTCTAAAAAAGGTAAAAGAAGTCCAGCGAAAATATTATGTTGGTTTCTGTTAAAACCAAGGTTGTAAAGACTTTTTATGTCATCAAAGACTTCTTCACAAATGAAATGGCATGCTATAGGCCACACAAATGATGGGGTACTAAGGCATCCAGCAGATGGTTTGGCTTGGAAGACGTTTGATTCACAACATGATGAGTTTGCTTTTGACCCCCGCAATGTTAGGCTTGGTTTATCTACAGATAGTTTTAATCTTTTTGGTAACATGAGCGTTTCCTATAGTACATGGCCCGTTATGTTGGTACCTTACAATTTACCTCCTTGGATGCGTATGAACCGATCAACTTTCATGCTATCGTTGATTATACTGGGACCGTCACCACCTTCAATGAATATAGATGTATACTTAGAGCCTCTCATATAAGAATTAAAGGAATTATGGGAAGTTGGAGCACCAACCTATGATGTTTGCTCCAGAGAGATATTTATAATGCGCGCTGCTTTAAT
Organism: Pterocarya stenoptera; assembly: GCA_003123785.1. Classification (NCBI taxonomy): domain Eukaryota; kingdom Viridiplantae; phylum Streptophyta; class Magnoliopsida; order Fagales; family Juglandaceae; genus Pterocarya; species Pterocarya stenoptera. Next base: position 215,480 of record QEOT01008363.1, on the reverse strand, counting down.
GTGGATGATAAATGATTTTCCTGCATATGGTTATTTGTCTGGATGGAGTACAAAAGGTCGTTTAGCATATCCTTGCTGTATGGGTAATACACGATCTAGATGGCTGAAACATGGAAAAAAAAAATTTCCTATATGGGGCATAGACGATTCTTGCCAAGAAATTATAGATGGAGAATGATGGCAAGAACATTTGATGGTACAACAGAAATTGATTCTCCACCTACTATGCCAACACCTGATGAAATTTTGAAACAATTAGATAATCATGAAGGATGCAATGATAGAACAAATCGTAAAAAAAATAGAGTCGTGGGGTACACTAATGTCAAGGAACACTCATGGAAGAAACGTAGTATTTTCTTTAGTTTACCTCACTAGAAAAATAATTTATTGCGTCATAATATTGATATGATGGACATTGAAAAAAATGTAGTGGATAACATTATTGGCACATTGTTAAATATTGATATGAAATCAAAAGATGGCATACAGGCACGCCTTGACTTACAAGAGATGGGTTTGAGACCACAACTTCATCCGGTCATCACAACTGCAAACAAGACATATTTGCCTCCAGCTATTTTCACAATGAGTAAGAAAGAGAAATAAGACTTGTTGAATGTTATAAAAGATGTAAAAGTACCATATGGTTATTGTTCAAATGTTTCACGTTGTGTTAAGCTCTAACACTGTACTATTGTGGGCATGAAGAGTCATGATAGCTATATACTGATGCAACAGCTCTTGCCAATTGCATTACGTGGGTCATTATCTAAGAAGGTAATAGAACCCTTAATCGAGCTATCTGGATTCTTCAGGGGAATTTGTTCCAAAACGATGCGGCTTGAAGATTTGGACCGATTGGAATCTAGAATACCCTACATATTGTGCCAATTAGAAATGATATTTCCGCCATCATTTTTCATAGTTATGGTGTACTTGATTATACATTTAGTTGCAGAATGTAAACTTGGAGGACCCGTTTATTATCGATGGATGTATCCCATTGAAAGGTACCTACACCGACTTAAGTTTCATGTGCGTAACAAAGCTGCGCCAGAAGGTTCTATTGTTGAAGGATATTTGTTGGAGGAATTATTGACTTTTTGTTCTCGTTATTTAGAATCCGCTCAAACAGTTTTCAATAGACCATCTAGAAATCCGGATGATTCTAAAGGGAAAGTTATTGACGTTCGCCTTGATTTTACAGAGTGGACTCAAGCACATCGCTATATTCTCTTCAACTTTGATGATTTCACTTCATTCTGCATGTGAGTTACAATGCTTAATACGTATGAATTGATGACTTGCAATCATTTCACTCAACCTTTAAATTTGTGTAATTATAACAGACATTTGTGATGTCATGAATATATGCAGGATGCACTTGGAAATATTGAGGAATATAATTGATGAGAGGTATTTATCGAATGATGAACTACAGAAGAGGCACCAAGACCAATTTTGTAATTGGTTTCAAGACTATATACTATTTACACCCCATTCAATATTATATCACAGAATTTGTTATGTCTCTCTAGTTTTCGTCATTTAAACAATTCTAATAATCCAACCTTTCAGGTATTAAAAATGGATGACAGTGGAAGAAGTAAATTAGGCAATAAAGTCGTAATGCATTCTAAGTGCCATGCAAGTTGCCAAAGAATTTAAGCAAATAATCATCAATGACACAAAATATCGCACTAGGAATTATGAAAATGGAAAGAAAACTCAAAATTGTGGTGTTAGTATGTGTACTGAATATGGCCCTGCTTGGTATGGCCAATTAACACGCATAATTGAGATTATATATTATGATGGATTTCGATATGTGTTATTCAAATGTGATTGAGCAGACATTACTAGGGGTAAAGGTTTCAAGGAGGACGAGTTTGGGTTTACTCTTGTAAATTTTTCTCATCTAGTACACACTGGTAATCGGATAACTGATGATCTATTTATTTTTTCTTCCCATGTATCTCAAGTATATTATGTGGCAGATGAAAGATGCCAAAATTGGGTTGTCGTCGTTAGACAAAACCATGAGATGTGTATGACATTGCTGAAGAGGAAATGACTGACGACGATGAGGATGAATATTTAGTCAATGAACATTGTAACACTTCCAATGATGAAGCTATTGAACCTGCTATTGAGGATGTTGTGTGGACGCGAAACGACATAGATGGAATGACGATTGAAACTCCTCAATAGTGTTGAGTAAGAAATATATATTTAGACGTTTTAACATGATATCTCTATTGATATTCATATTTCTATTGATTTGTATATATGTAAACTTGTTTTTGTATAGGTACAATAGATCCAAAAAAAAAAGGCAAAGACTATCAGACCAAACTTGCGAAGATGATCTACTTCAAGATGATTGGTTTTGGTTCTCCTTGTGGAGCTTGCAAAATCTTGAGAAAGAAATGTGTTAGGGGATGTATTTTTGCTTCTCATTTCTGGCATGAACAAGGAGCTACCCATTTCTCCGCCATTCATAAGGTTTTCGGTGCAAGTAATTTATCGAAGATCCTTACTCACCTCCCGATGAGTGATCATTGTGAAGCAGCTACCACAATCTCGTATGAAGCATAGGCTAGGCTTCAAGATCCTATTTATGGCATTGTGTCACAAATTGTTGCTCTCCAGCAGCAGGTTTTCACCCTTTAAATTTCCCATTTTATATATAATGATTGAAACCCTAACAAAAGTGTTGCAGGTTGTAAATCTACAAACTCAACTAGCATCTCTGAAGGAATTACAAGCTGCTCAAAACTTTCTCGATGGTTCTGTCAATGCAAACCCTAATAAAAAGTGCTACGGAAGATCTTCTCACCCATAAGATTTTCAAAGTTGGTTTCAGTCAAAAATTACCAATTACATGATGCCACAATTGAGTACAAACAATATCTCCAGTAATGCCTCAACAATTCTATATGACGAAAATGTGTTCATGGAGAACTCTCATGAGAACTATGGAAGTGCCTCAAATACATTCAACCTTGAGGAAAGTGCCTTAAATCATGCGTTCAACCCTGAGGAAAATGTCTTAAATGCATTACGCTATATGTAGCAATATTCCTGAAGAGAGTACAGGCTATATGTTAATTGGCTATATGTATGGACTATATGTTTGGCTATATGTATGGGAATGTGTTATTGCAAATTTGTTAGTTTGATATATACTACTTTCCCTTCAAAAACCTAATTCGTTTTTTGTGCATATACAGGTGAGCATACGGCATCTTCCATTAGTAGAAGATGTCATATGTCTAGGCACGTATACCCAGTTGAATAGTTTTAATTAAAAGAAATAAAGAATGTTTAAATAGATGATGATGATCAATGTATGTAGTATCAGCATAGAATGAGGGACGCTGGGTCCCGATACTCATAAAGTCTGGAGCCCTGGCCCGACAGATTCTTAAAACGAGGTGTTTTTAATCTGGAGCCCTGCCCTTAAATCCTCTATCATTGTCGGCTCTTTCCCTCCCGAGTTCTCTCTCTCAATTCAGAAGATCTCTCTCATCAAAATGAATGATTCAGATTTTCCTTGTGGAGCTTACAAATTCCTGAGAAGGAGATGTAGTAATGGATGTATTTTTGCTCCTTATTTCTGCTATAAATATAGAGATACCCATTTCTCCGCCATTCATAAAGTTTTTGGTGCAAGTAATGTTTCAAAGTTCCATGCTAGCATCCAGGTGAGTGATCGTCTTAAAGCGATTGTCACAATCTGGTATGAAGCGCATGCTAGGCTTGAATATCCTATTTATGGCATTGTTTCATAGGTTTTTGCTCTTCAACAGCAGGTTTTCCCCCTTTGACTTTCTCTTTTTATATATAATGCTTGAAAGTACTCTAATTTGGGTTAACTCCTAATTAATCAATGGCATTATATTTTATTTTCTACAGGTTGTAAATCTACAAACTCAACTAGCATCTCTAAAGGAATTACAAGCAGCTCAAAACTTTCTCGATAGTTCTATCAATATAAACCCTAATGTAGAGTCCTGCCAAATTACCAATTATAGGATGCCACAATTTAGTACAAACAATATCTGCAATAATGCCTCAACAAATCCATACAACGAGAATGTGTTCATGGAGAACTATTTTGGGAATTAAAGAAGTTCACTCAACCCTGAGAAAAATGCCTTAAATGTGCGCTATGAAGAGGCTTCGCATTTCGATTATGACCTTCAACCAGTTGTGTTTGACTAAACTTGCAAATGTATTATTATTATTATTATGGTGTATGACCTTCAGTCCTTCGGTGAATCATTATATTTAATCGACCCTTGTGAATTTTTTTGCTTTAATCTAAATCATTTCACTTGAATTTTTCTGCTTTAATCTAAAACTCTTGAGTGGACAACATGATTTTTCTAGAGCCCAACATTTTTCTAGAGCCCTGGGCACGACAAAGTCGTAAAACCAGGAACGCTGGGTCCCTCAAGCCCTGGGCCATGCTTTCGTGTCTTGACTATCGTAGACGCCTCTGAGTCTCTATTTAAGAGATGCTTATCATCCTTCAACGACCATAGTCTCACAAATCAACCTTCTCACTCTTGTGCTTCTACATTTCTCACAAACTCACATTTCTCACAAATGGCTGGCCAACAATCTTCCAATATTGTTCCTGATTTGAATCAGGAACCATATATGCCACAATCATTAATCTTCAATCCGAATGCCATCAATGCCATGATAGGGGCAGATAACCATTTTTCAAGCAAGAGCAATGCGGAGGTGGTGGCAGGAGCGACAATACTGGGTGCTCAATATGTAGCTGCTGTTACTATCATGACTTGAAGGTTACAGTTACGGGTGAGTGAGGTGAATATGCTTAAAAAACAAGTAACTGAATTGCAACAGAAGCTCGCAAATAAACGAAGAAATAATAAAATATTAAAAAGATAAAATAAGGAGTTAAAAACATCTGTGGACTGGTACGCTCAAAACATGCAACTACAAATCGTGAAGCTGGAGCAAAAAGGAGAACAAATAGAAAGCAAACATCAACAATTAATGGCAGAGGTTCAACACTTACAAGAAACATAGGGACAAATTACTGCATATCTTGTAATCAAATAGTTTGTTTTGTTCTCATGTCCAACTCTATAATAATAGTTTTGAGTTTCAACTTGATGCAATTCTACACAATTCAAATCTCTTGACTCCAAACATTAGTAATAGCAATTTTTAAAATCAAGGATGCACGTAAGATGAACATGCATTTAGCTATATCATTATAATATACATATATATATATATACTATATGTAGTAGTAAAACTATTAGAATATAATATATAATATTATCATTAATTATGTTTTCAATGAGTTAAAAGAATAATCCACCTGGGTCTTGACAAAATGTTTTGTACGTGGCAATAATTAATTTATTAGTATTTTTTTCTTCGTATTATTTAAATAAGTTTTTTAATTTTTTTAATTACCAGCATAAAATAGATCAATTTTCAGCATTTTTTTAAATGCCACCAAAGCTATATATTATTACCGACGTAACAATATAAATGCCGCTAAATTACTAATTTACCGGAATAAAAGTTATCGATTGTAGGCGTTTCTTTTAAACAAAATAAACGTTGGAAAACTCAATAATTTACCGGCATAAAATTGAATAAGTGCCGACATTTAACAAAACGCCGCAAAAGCTATATATCATTTACCGGCGTATAATAGACATATTTTTGGCATTTTTGAAAACGCCTCCAAATCTATATATTATTACTGGCGTAACAATATAAACGCCTATAAATTCAAATATTTAGCTGCGTAAAAATTAAGCACCGACAATAACATAATTTTACTGACGTATAAACAACTGTCGATAATATAAGCGCCGACAATTCCTAGCTTTTTTGTAGTGATTGATAGAGACATACAAGAGAAATAGAGAAAGGGAGGGAGAGAGAGAGACGAGATTTGGGGTTGAGAGATAACCGAAGAGAGAGAGAGAGAGAGAGAGAGAGGTATGGGAGAGTGAGTTTGAGGGGGCTAAAGGTGAGAGACGAGGTGAGAGAGGGGGTCTGTGCGAGAGGGAGCAAACAAGAGAGTTTGTCATGAGAGAGAGAATCAAGGGGAACATACGAGAAGGGGAAATAAGGTGTGTGTGTGGGGGGGGGGGGGGTGTTATTACAACCCCGTTCATAATTGAAAAACAATATGAATCTTTAAAAAATCCCAACAACACAATTAATAACGAAAAGAAGTTACAACAAGAGATTTACATTGCCATATACATCAATAGAAAACCAATGCAAAAGGACATCCTTGAACCCGATATAAAATAGACAAATATAAAAATAAAAAAAAGACACAAAATGAATGAGGAAACGTTTCTCTAATTTCGAGAGCATTTTACAGTGTTTAGACTAGTTGGTGAGGTTTCCTATTTATAGAAAATAATATGATACAAATTTACAATTCAGAGAAACATATTAATTTTGCACGATGGCTCACTAGTTATGGCTCCTAGCCCCAAGTGGTATGCACTAGTTTGAAACACCACGCTGCCACTTTTCGAATAAATGGAATAAAACCTACGATTTTCCCACGTTGGGACTCGAAATGCTTGTCAAGGCTTCTAGGATTGTGATGCCCAAACGCTGGAGCACCATGTCACGTGAACAAAATGCACAAATATATATATTTTTTGTCTAAGAGTGATTATCACCCAAATTTTATTAAAAAAACCCTCACTTATGGTAGAGAAATATCTAATAAACCAAGGACTCAACCAAAAAAATCAAAAAATACAAATCATGTCCCAAAATAACCCCATGAAAAACCACATTAATGGCTCCTAATATATGGGGGACCCCATTTATCAGTATGAACAAGCCCAAGAAAATGCCTCTCTCTAAAATCCTCTCCCAAAAAATCCAAAGAAAGCCGCTGTGCCCCTTCCTTCGCAAGCAAATCAGCCACCATGTTTGCTTCATGAAACACATGCCGCACATGGACATTCATCGCCCGAAATAAAAAAAATTGCCTTTTCCCAAAAATCCCATAAATACCAACACTTGCATATCCCCGACTGAAACCAGCCCACAATCACTATTGAATCTTACTCTATCACAAAATCTCTCAACCCAAGTTGATAACACAACTTCAAACCATCAAGAAAAGCACAACATTCAGTAATATTATTGGTAGCATACCCACAACTATGAGCAAAACCAGCAATTGCCTTTCCTTGATGGCCTCTAATAACACCAACCCCTCCAGACAAACCCAGATTTCCATATGATCCTCCATCCACATTCAATTTCACTATCCCCACCTCTGGCTTAGCTTAAGCAATCTTCTTCACTTCCTTTTTAATTATTGGCATCACTGGACAATTTAATTCCTGCAAAATCAGAAAGTCCCTACCATTTAATTTTTTCAGTTTACGTAAAGCAATTGAAAGCTCTACCATAGAGGCTTTAACACTTCGCACAATTTTTTCTAATAAAAAACCTCCCCCTCCATACGTGCTGTGCACCCTACCCTCCAAATAGACCAAGATATAAAAATCGGTGCAGCCCCACAAATCCAACCAACTTGAGAACTAGTGCATGCCCGTAGCCACCAAACATTCATAACACCATGCCATCTTCTCACCTACAACATTACAATGCCAAACACCCTTGCAAAATAATTCCACACCCTCCTAGGTCCCTCCCCATCACATAAAACATGATCTAGTGTTTCCATTTTAGCATTATCACAACAATTGCATTTTGATACTAGTGGTATGCCTAGCTGTCGGACCCTTTCATCCACTTGTGGTATGCCTAGTTGTTGGACCCTTTCATTCACAACAAAGACATTTTCTTTGTAACAACACTCTGCCATAACCACTTCCTCCACAAACAGATAGATCCCCTTGCCTCACTAATTCCCAAGCCAGTTTGGACGTAAACTCCCCATCCTCCACCTGCTTCCATACATAAACATCCCGCCCCTCATGCAATCTCACTGCATATTAATTATTTTATCAACCATTTCCATATTGACAACTTGCTGTAGACGATCAGAATGCCATCTGTTACCCACCAGTAAATCTATATCCTCAATCTCGGATCATCCACAACCATTTCTGATTCAACCACAGCACCATCCCCCAACCAATTATCAAAGCAAAAACTAGAATCCCACCCTCGGATGATACATTTTGAATTTCTCAACACCAAAGGAAACACCTTTAAAACTCCTTTCCAAAATCTGAAACCCCTCCCCAGCAAAATTACCGACATAATATGTGAGTTACCAACATATTTTTCTTTAAAAAAATCAGCTCACAACGAACCCCCCTTTAAAAACTTCCAAGCAAACTTCATGAACAAAGAAGTTTGTACATCCGATAAATCCCATATACCCAATCCCTCTTCCTCCACCGGCAAACAAATCCTCTTCCAAGAAACCAATTTTCTCTTTATTTACTCTGCACTCGAACCCCATAGGAAATTAGCAAAAATCCCTTTTATCTATTTAATAACTATTTTCGGGATATTTGTGACGCTTCGACTCCCACGTATAAAAAGTCTCGGGAATCGTGACATTAGGATGATGACAACACGGGTCACACATCCCAATGATACATGCTCAAGTGTGTGCAACGTGCCACCAGAGCACCAAAGAGTCGCAGCGGATAATAATAATTAAGTCACTAAGTACTAGAATTTTTATATACAAAAATAACCAAAATACAAATATACTGAAAGTTATACAGTCATCCAAGAAAATATAATAAAACTGAATATATACGCATGGGAAACAAATCCCACAATCAAAACAGCAGCAACCACATGCCACTTAACCACGAAGCTGATCCCTAACGCTCGACGTTCCAGTCCTCAACTGCACCAAAATCTACGGTACCATAAAATGTTACCGCAGGTAAGTAATAATCCAAACGATCTCTAAGATAAAAATACATTTAATGCAACCAACATGCATGCATATGATCATATATGCACCAAACCCAAAAAATATCATTTTCCCAAAAACGATTTACACAAAAATATTTATTGGACACTATAGGCGGGAATCACAGGTGGGACTCTACCACCATCCCTGCTTACCACCATCCCTACCGCATGTACCATAGGAGGGAATCGCAGGCGGGACAACACCACCATCTCTGCTTACCACATCCCTACGCGTACACTGTAGGCTGGAATCGCAAGCGGGACTCTACCACCATCCCTGCTTACCACCATCCCTACAGTTCCTTTCCACACAACACAAAAACCCAATAAAGCACTGTAGGCGGGAATCGCAGGTAGGACTCTACCACCATCCCTACAGCGTGTACCGTAGGCGGGAATCGCAGGCGGGACAACACCACCATTCCTGCTTACCACCATCCCTACGTGTACATCGTAGGCGGGAATCGCAGGCGGGACTATACCACCGTCCCTATTTACCACCATCCCTACAGTCTCCTTTCTTTTTCCCCACAAATGAAATCCCAATTTTCAATAAACACAAACATGATTATGCGTGTACATGCAGTGTACCCATCTAACAATAAATTTCAACAACCAAACCAACAGTAAATTCCAACAAGCAATATAGATGACAACACAACCAATCACAGACATAATAAACCAGTCAATGCAAAAAATATATTAAAATCTTAAAGATGTTCGGGAAAATACTTACAGCGCATTAATATATTTGTCGGAGGATCACGAGAAAGCTGGAAGTGCCAAAGCAGCAACTCCACAGTGTAAAAACACCGTGGCCGAAAACACATTGAAATCCAAAATCACACGGGACCAAACGAAGACTTGGGAATGGTAGGGTAGGGCCTATGGAAGGTGGGGAAGCTAATGGTATCGAAGGTTGGCCGTGGGTGGCGGCCGAAATGGTGGTAGAAGGCCAGATAGGCAAAATCGGGTGTGAGCTCAGTTGGGCTTCACCAGTGACGGATTGGGACTGGGGTTGGGTCCATTGGGTTGCTAAAGGGCCGGTGAAGAAGTGATGAAGAAATGGTGGCAAGAGGTGGAGCGACGGCGCTGGAGCACACAAGGCCGCGTGGCTTCAAACCGTACGTGGCGGCTCACGGCGGCACGGGACGGTCTGAAAATGATGGGGTGAGGTCGCCGGCAACTGGGGAGGCGTTTGGGCTGGGAGGTTTCGGCCACGGGCTGCGCGTGGTGGTGGTTGGGAGGAGAGAAGCAAACGGCATGGGAGAGGAGAGAGAGAGAGAGGGTCGCGCGGGCTGGGGAAATCCAAAGGAGAAAGAAAGAAAAAGAAGAAAAGAAAAAGAAAAAGGGAAAAAAGAAAAAGAGGAAGAAGAAAAATGAGATCTAGTCTTTTCAACTTGGGTTTCGAAAGTGATCCAACGAAAAAGATTTTAAAGCCACTAGATAAATAAAATAATTCGAACTCAATAAAATGCTCAATTAAAACAATAAAAATATTAAAATCTAAAAACAAGCCAATTTAAATTAAAGATCAATTTAAAATATAAAACAACAAATAATATTAAGAAAATCCATTAAAATGATTTTCACAACTTAAAATATTATAAAATAATATTTGAAAACTCTCTTAATTTTAAAAAAAGAGAATAAATCCTTAAATTAATTAAAATAATCTTTCGTTAAAAATACACTAAAATACGGAGTGTTACAATATTCATCACAGAGAGCAAATGTATTGGCAAGCTATTTAAAACATGTTTTAATAGAATGATTTTTCCCCCAAAGGATAATTACTTACCTTTCTAGCCCGCAAGCTTCTTTTGTATTTTCACCAACAAGGGCTCAAATAGTCCATTCACCATACGACCCACATACAAAGGCACTCCTGAGTAAATACATGGCCACATTCCTTCCACAAATCCAGTCAATGTCTTCAAATCTTCTTTCCTTGACAAAGAAAAGAAAAAGATGAAAAAAATATAGACGATTTATTTGGACTCACCTCTTGACCCGACATCTTCTCATATGTCTTCAATATGCGCATTTTGTGTCTCATTGAATCTCTTCCACCATTCAGAAATAATACCAAATCATCGGCATACATAAGATGTGTAATAATTTTACCCCCCATCGACTGAAAAGGTTTGATCTTACCCAGTAAAAATTCCCTATTAAGCATTCGAGACAAAATCTCCTCCATCAAGATAAAAAGATAAGGAGATAATGGATCGCCTTGGTGTAAACCTCGGGAGGATCTGAAATAAACCTTCAAGCTTCCATTTAACATAATTGAAAAAACCGGCGATGAAATACAACTGTAAATGATAGTGCGACATTTCTCAGAAAAACCCAACCTTTTCAAAAACTCCATAAAAAATCTCCAACTCACCCGATCATATGCTTTAACCATATCAATTTTGACTACTACCTTTCCACCTCTAGCTTTCCTATTCAAACCACTCACCATTTCTTGAGCAATGGATATATTATCAAAAATGCTTCGACCTCGCACAAAGGCTGCTTGTTCTGGCAAAATAATCCCTTCTAAAATTGGAGCCAAACGGTTTACCAAACTTTTGGATAAAATTTTATACACAACCCCACATAAACTTATTGGCCTAAACTGAGCATAAGAAATCGGCACTTCCACCTTTGGAATTAAAACAAAATTAATAGCCCCAAAAAAAGAAGACAAAGGAATACCTTCAAAGAATTCCCGAGCCATCGCCAATAAATCCTCCTTCACAATTTCCCAAGCCAAAATAAAGAAACTTGCCGAAAATCCGTTGGCCCCAGAACTGCTACCAGCACTCAACATTCCACTTTTGTAATTTTTTTTTTTAGCCATTTCAATTTTTTACTAACACGCACCATAGGACATCCCTCCACCGACCTGCACCAGGAAGACCGAACTACCTCCAAAAAACCCTCATGAGTTCCCCACATATGTTGGAACCTGAAAGGCCTTGCACCACATAAGCTCTGCCACACTATAGATATCAATATAGGCGCATGATCTGATGATGTTCTAGCTAAATACTCAACTTGGATATTAGGAAAAAAAGTGATAAAATCTGTGTTTACTAGCACTCTGTCTAATTTGGCCCAAATATGCCGACCACCTAGCCTTCCATTACACCAAGACAGCTTCTGGCCCACAAACGGAGTCTCTAACAAACTACAATCCTGAATACACCCATTGAAATCTACCTTAGCGTGAGGAGCACAGAATATCCCTCCAACTTTCTCAACATCACTTCTAATAAGATTGAAATCTCCTGCCACCAACCATGGTTGTAACCCCAGATCAATCCCACGCAAACAGTCCCATAATTCATTTCGATGTAACTGAAAACAACTGGCGTATACAACAGTCACCAAGGTGCGCACCTCACCCCTAACAAACAAACCTGTCAATGCTTGCCTAGAACACAAAACCAAATCAAAATCAAACCCAGCCTCCCAAAATAACCAAACTTTACCACCATCCACAGCATTATTTATGAAGTGTGGTAATTTCATCCATTTAGCCTAATGACCACATTTGTTAGAAGTAAGAAAAGGTTCTAAGATTGCCACCACCGAAGGATGATGTTTATTCAATAAACGTCGAAGCCTACTCTTCGATGAACGAATACCCATAATATTCTTTACTAAAAACTTCAACACCATTAATAATGTTTATTTGAGCGCGTCACCCTATCAAGAGCAACAAAAGACTATTTTTTCTTAGCCCCTCTCTTTTTCAACCGAGAAGCATTCATACCCCGTATCAGACTCATAGCATTTTCGAGCCAACTCCACATCCCCTTGACCCATTTCATCTTCAGAAAAAGAAAACCCAAATTCGTTTTCCCCTCCCCTGTCATGCTCTCCCTTTTCTGCCAAATTTAACAATTCAAACTCCATAGCTTCATCGATAAGTTTCAGATAACTTCTAGGACTTAATATATCATCACACACTTCCACTGGTTCAGGTTCATTGTTTACCAGCTTGGTTTGCTCAAACCAATTATCCTTACACATACCAGTACCTAACACTGATCCATTATTCACTGGCCAACATGTATCAGTATTCCCAAACATGTTCTCTTCCTCTACCTCACAACCACTAGAAACAACATCGAGATCAACAATTTTCACATTCATATTTTTTTTCCACCGTAACACTTCGGCCTACAGCACCACCATCTACTACATTTGACGTCCTAGCCATATCTGCACATTCTGTATTAAGAGCGCTTGTAGATCCCCTAAATAAATCCTCGATTAAAGGTTGAACGTGATCACATATCCTCCCACAGTCATCAACAAAAAGGACCTTTAACACTACCGTAGCCCCTTCTAAGCTACTCTGGTTGATATTATTCAGCAACACTTGACGTCTTGATAATTGCACTTTGGCCTCCTCTGTTATTGGCTTCACTGGTTCCCTCACCCCTACAGCCTTCCAAGCTTCTGTGGCTTTTTCTTTTCGTTCCGCACCATCAGCCATTTGCATTTTACCCTTCCAATCCCTCTCAGCCCGACCACACTTGCTCTCTTGATGCCCTTGACGGTGACACCGAGTACAAAATAGAGGAATCAATTCAAAGATAACTTCTTGGAAATGACTGGAAGCCACCCCAAGAGGACCAATCCAGAACGATCTCTTCACAGGTTTAGAGACATCAATCTCAACACAAATTCGTGCAGACTTCAGACCTGTAACGCATGCCGTCCGTTTCAAGAATCTACCGAAACCCCCATCAATACTTCTCATAAAAGAGACATGAAAAAAATTTGGGGGAAGTCTCGGTAACGTAAGCCAAACCGGAACCAAAGGAGAATCCTCATCTTCTCTGAAATCAGGCTCCAATGAAACACCTTATACGAAACACCCAACATGTCTGAGTTCCCCCTTGCCATAACCCGAATAAAATCCTCTTCATGTGTCAACCGAACCAATATATTTCTAGGATTCCTAAGCTACCCAACCACAGGAACCGATTTCAGCCCCCATCGATTTCAAATGAAGTTTGGGATATGGTCCAAGGAAGGCCTCTGTCGATTAAATTTCAAAGCCACCAAAAATTGGAACGGTTCTACTGAGAGCTTAATCTTTGCCTTAGAAAAGAGAAAAAACATCTCTCCCTCATTGAATCTAGGTTCTCACACCGGAAGATCCACCTTTGGAAGAGGTTGAGGCCAAGCACCCACTATGTCAACTAAAGAACGAATCGATGGTGTTTGTTGCTATGTAGTGTAGTTAGTGTTATGTGTTTTTCTGTTTTTTCAGAGCTCTCAAAGGAGAAGCGCCGATCTAGGAACTACCGGCCACCACAGGCCCCAACGCGCCACGCCATGGTGTTGCCCAGCCGCCGATCTACAAGGCCACCGAATATGGCGTCGAACGGAGCGGCGAGTGGCCCACACGCGCGGGTTGAAGATCCCCGAGTTCTCAGGCGCGTGGTCACCACGCGCCACCAGAGAGCCCTCTAACGTCGCCACGCGCGGTGTTTCCGGCGTCTGCGAGTCGGTTTCTTCCAAGATCGCTCAGCGGTTTTCCGACCAGTAAGGCGCGTGGACTGCACGCGCCACAGCAGCTATTTTTGTGCACTGCTTATGCAGCCTGTTGCTATGTAGTGCACGCGCCAGTGTTTCTTGGTTGTGTTTGTTTGTATTTTCTTTGTGCAAGGTTGTTTTAGTTTAATAAAAATCTAAAAAAATTTGTCCTCCCTCCGCGCTGTCGGATGGTGGGGTTTGGTGTCCCCTATCCTGCTTTGTCGGGGTATAGGGGTTGTGTAACCTCTGTCGTGTACAGAGGGGTATATTCTCTAAGACCTAGGTCTTTAGAGTTTTACCGTCTGGACTAGACCTTGTCAGACATCTAGGTGTTCTGAGGTGCTCTTAACGTTTGTAATTGGCTTGTTCTCAAGTCATATTTGTATGTCCTATCTTAATGAAGGATGAAGATCCGTTTTTATCAAAAAAAAAAAAAAAAAGAACGAATCGATGAATTCACCCTCAGGGCCTCGTCCTGCTCACTCCCAATCTTTAAAGAAGCAGAAACAACCTCCGTCCGCCCCATGGAGGCGGCGGCCGAGGCCATTCGTACTCACCCAAGAAAAATCGCCAATACCCTAGAGAGAGTTTTCCATCCAGGCCACGTCAGCACTTTTGTTGCTCTTAACTCGAAATTACAATAATAATAATAATAATAATAGTAAATGCCCAAATATTTAAAAAGAGATTTCTTCTAATCAGCCAGTTTATCTAATTTACACCCCAAATTTTACGTGACAAACCGAGTTCACTAAAAAATGAACCGGCTCGTCTCTCTCACCCCCAACATCTTCCTTTTGTCTCTTCCTCCCCACTGGGTTTTATCTCCTTTTCTCGGTGAATCTCCCGTGCCTTCCTCCCCAAAATTGGTAGAATGTGTCTAGCTCTTTCGTCTCCTCGTGCCTTCCTCCCCACAGCAGTGGCCTCCAGTGCATTTCCCCACAATGCTTCACTCCTTTCACTGTGATTTGCAAAGTATTCACAGTACTGCAAGTATTCACCTATTTTGGCAACTGCTTGATCTTTGTTCCCTGTTGATCTTCTTTGGACTTTTATTTTTTTGATTTTGAGGTAAATCCAAATGCATACATTCATTCATACACATATAGCAGAAAGAGAAGAAAAATCTTCGTGACAAGGCGTCTGCAAAATCAAATGGGATAGAGACTTACCAAAAAGCATATAAACATCTCACTTTTGATTTGCATGAGGTCCCAAATGCCTTCTAAATTAACACTGGGTTTGTAACTTTGGCAATTAGTAAGAACTCAAATTCCCATCACCTGGAATAAATATTCACCTGTCTTTATATTATATATATATATATATATTCACTTGAATGGGGACGTGAATAAGCTTCGATCTATATTAATAGGAGCTTCTTCCTCTAAAAACTCCCACAAACCCCAAATCCTAAGGTTTAGTTTGGATACACAATCATCTCATTTCAATCACTACAACTTTTCTAAATTTTCATATAAAAATATAATAAATAATTCAACTTTTTTAAATTCTAAAATAAAAATAATATTAAAAAATATATTCTAACAAAATTTTACTAAACTACTATTCAAAATATCTCATCTCATCTCATCTCATCTCATCTGAACTGTCTATCCAAACCTAGCTTAAAAGGCTTCCCAAGTCTTCCCTCTCACTCTCTCTAAATATCTCTTTCTCTCACACTACCACAGGTTGTAGAAGATGAAGGATGGAGGAGAGAATATATGCTCTTCTTTTGGCAGCAAAGGATTCTAAGTACGTGAAGAGAGTATATGGTGGATACTTCAATGTGTTTATTGCAGCTTTTGGGGAAGGAAGGAGGTGAAAGAGAGGAGGTGCGCGCGTTTCATTGGCAAGGAGAAAAAAAAAATGAACGTCAGGTATATAGTGTTAGTAAACAGTGACTTATTTAAAAATCATCTAAAAATCTAGAAAACTCAACTAGTAACCAAAACGGATAAAAAAGTACAACTCTAAAAGATTTAAATTGATAAAATAAAAGGTCAACAAAAAAATCAATAAAAAAATTAAGAGATGGCCCCTTGCTCTTACCACAGGTGGCGGCATGTCTAATCTTGGAACTGGGAGAGGGGAGTCTAGTTCAACGACGAAGCTAGGATTATAAGTTTGGAATTGTTGAATATTTATAGGCTACAATAAATAATTCAATTGAAATTTTTTGGAAATGCCATCAACTAATACAATAAATAATTAAAATATGTGAAAATATAGAAATAAACAAATAAAATTCGAAATTTCATTCTCCCAATAATATTAGAAATTTTAAGTGTAAGCTTTTCATATGTTAAAAATAAAAAAAATAAAAAAATAAAAGATGCTGAACTTTGAAAACGGTTCCTGTGTTGCCTACCGTGGGTTTTTTCATTAAATGTATCTCACAGAGATTGTAATAAATTTTCACTTAATCTCCACAACCATCCAAAAGTCTTTGACCCTTGAGAACACTGATCTGAGACATTCAGGAACTAGCTAAGCGAGTACGTCAGCCAACTTAAACCATGCACTCATCTCTGTATCGAAGACAAAAAGTAGTCAACTTAAACCAGCACCTCACGTATTTCCCCCATTTGCTCACCCAATACGTCATCCCAACCCCAATTGAACAGTACTCCACCACTCCCCCTATATATACATCGAACGCTTGTTTCTGGCCTCCACAATTCACATCCTATACTTATCATACATTTCTCACTCTAATATCGTTACTATTTATTAGTTGTTTTTATAGTACGTACGTGTCTAAAATTGACAAAAATGGCGAAAGCAGCCGAGGAGCAGCACCCGGTAAAGGCCTTTGGATGGGCAGCTAGAGATTCTTCTGGCCTTCTCTCGCCTTTCAAATTCTCAAGAAGGTCCCCTCTCGATCTCTCGCTCCCCACCTTAATTCCAATCTTACTTGATCGGTTTTCCCTGCCTTTCTGTTTTCTTCTCTTAGCATTTAATAAAGTAAATGCATGAATGTTTAATAGTTTCAAATTTCGATCAACTAGCAAGGAAAAGGATCCATGAATTGTGATTGTCTCTCATTGGTTGTCGTTATGTATTGTTTTCTCATGCTTCTGAGTTTTCAATGTGTGCTTTAAATGGTATATCTATAGGGCAACCGGAGACAAGGATGTAAGGTTCAAAGTTCTTTATTGTGGGATATGCCACTCTGACCTTCACAAGATCAAAAACGAGTGGCGTAATTCCAAATATCCACTTGTTCCAGGGTAAGTTTCCATTTTATTTTAAGCGATTGTGTAGCCTAAAAAAGATCAACAAACATGTCAATAGATCGCTTGGTACACAAAGTAACTACTGCAATCTGCAATAACATTGGGCTTTCATTTTAATTGCAGGCACGAAATTGTTGGGGAAGTGACAGAAGTAGGGAACGAGGTGAAGAAAGTTAAAGTGGGAGACAAAGTGGGAGTGGGAACCTTGGTTGGTGCATGCCACTCCTGCGAGAACTGCAACAATAACCTTGAAGTTTACTGTCCCCAAACGATATTGACATACGATGACATTTACCATGATGGCACAATTACATACGGAGGCTTCTCAGACACTATGGTAGCTAATGAGCGCTACATCCTTCGATTCCCTGAAAACTTACCGCTCGATGCTAGTGCTCCCCTTCTTTGTGCTGGGATCACACTCTACAGTCCTTTGAAATATTATGGATTAGCGGAGCCGGGTAAACACGTTGGGATTGTTGGCCTAGGTGGGCTTGGTCATGTAGGTGTTAAATTTGCCAAGGCTTTCGGAGCAAAAGTGACTGTAATTAGTACCTCCGCCAACAAGAAGGATGAAGCTCTGGGGCATCTTGGTGCTGACTCGTTCATACATAGTCGTGACCAAGAACAAATGCAGGTGAGTGTCAGCTAACAACATTTTTCTTTAGTTGTTCTCTCGATAGTCTGATAATTTTAATAGAGTGAATATTGTTAAAACTATTAAATTTGTACAGGCTGCCCAGGGCACGTTTGATGGTATACTGGATACAGTATCTGCTGTGCATTCTATTCTGCCCTTAATTGGTCTATTAAAGTCTCATGGAAAGCTTGTTATGTTGGGTGCACCAGAGAAGCCGCTTGAGCTACCAGTCTTTCCACTGCTTACGGGTAATTTCCTTTCAAGTCAATTACTAACTTTTCCCTCTGTTATAAGTTGGAATTCCATCTTGTTCGTATATAATAGCTATCGAGTTAATAAGACCTGTTTTAACAGGAAGAAAAATGGTTGCGGGGAGTGGCACTGGAGGATTGAAGGAAACACAAGAGATGATAGATTTTGCTTCAAAACATAACATCACAGCAGACATTGAGGTTATTCCAATAGACTACCTTAACATGGCAATGGAGCGTCTTGCTAAGGGTGATGTAAGATACCGATTTGTTATTGACATTGGAAACAGCTTGGCTTCTACCAACCATTGAAGAGTACCTTAATGATATGCATGTTTTGGTTTCTTTGTATTTGTTCCAAGAGTGTGTTTAAATACTCGCTATTTAGGCTTTAGCTTCTAGCACTAGCTCCCAAACCGAGGCTGTCCTCCTTGCGTGGTAATATATCAATGAGGAATAAGAAAGCATTTTCCTATTTCTGTCTTCTTAAATTTCTATTACAGTGTAATAAATCTGGTTGTTCTTACCTGAGATTTAAATAATTTATTTTTTAGTTTGTTTCTCTAATATGGCGTTACCTCCTCTTTAATATGCTAAGTACATCGAGCCACTAAATAAATATAGGGTCCATAATTTATACGTCCATGCGAATCAAAATTTGAGACGAACCAGAACAACAAAATTTTCAAATATACTATATTTTAATTAGGAATAATGCTAAATACTGTCCTATCACGTACAACCTCGCACACTTTATCTAAAATATAGTTGGGTCCACACGTGCATATTCTTAATTACCGCCTATATATTACAAGAGAAAGCCGGCTTGTCCACTTCTCTCTAATCTTTACTGTGGGATATGCCACTCGGACCATCACATGATCAAAAACGAATGGACCCATCTACCCACTTGTCCCCGGGTAAGTTTTTATGTCATCACAACAATTGTGACGGGTCTCTCTTTACCACCACTCTTTTCATACTAATTTCTTTGCCACATACAAAGCATCTGTCTACACATAAGGGAGGGGGTCGAACCCAAAACTTCCATTTTGGAGACAAGGGTGTTATGCCATGACCGTAGGCCTTTGGCACTTTTCTATGATGAACTCTTTTTTTTTATTATTTAAAGAAGAATTGGAGGCCACATGTCTAATAGTGACCCCGTCCCATTTTATTAATAGCCCTCATTTATGGTGGAGGAATATCGTGGTAACAAAAACGATACTAGGGATTTACAGATAAGACACCAAAACCATCCCTTGTATCCAACCAAAGAAATCAACCAAACCAACCAAAAAAATTACAAACGAACCTGAGGTAGACTGGCCTTATCCAACCTAAGAATACCTCTCAAGTTATAAGGCAAAGAAACAAAATCAACAAATGTATTATTCTGTCCTTCCTCTCCCCTTCGAGCGAGGAAATTCGCCGCATTATTCCCTCCCTGAAATTGATGTTGAATTGTGAAATACACATCCCTCAATGAGACCAAGAGTTCCTCCCAAAAATCACATAAATACCAAGCCGTGCACTTGCGGGAAACTAGCCAAGAAACCACCAAACTGGAATCACTCTCAATAACAATTTGATTGAAGCCCAACTCTTTACATTAGGAAATGCCATGAATTAATGCCCTCAATTCAACCTCATTGTTCGTACCCTGTCCAAAAAAAGAAGAAAAAGCCCCTTTAAAATTACCATGATAGTCTCGAATGATGCCACCTCCACCACACCTCCCTGGATTGTCGTGACAACTTCCATCTACATTCAACTTTACCTATCCAATATCCGGTTTCCTCCAATAAACAAGTCTTAGTCTAGGCTAAACACAGTCAACACAAGGAATTTGAAGAGCCCGAAGTATACTCTCATCTCTATACGAAAGGGGCCAATGTTTCACCATGAGAAATGAAATCTTCCAAATCCAAATTTTTAATGCCATCCAAACCTCCACAGCCAAATCATGTTTATTTTCCTTCCGTTCCTTACATCTACACATCCAAAGACACCATGTGATGATAGATGGAATGATTCCAAGCAAAATTCCCCTATGGCTGGATTTTTTTGCTAAGCTGAACCATTGTAAAACAGTCACCCACCAAGACATCCCATCTGCATAATTCATCCCCAGATCAGTAGCAGCCATCTTCCAAATTTCAACCTCTATACTACCCATACGTAAAACATGGTTTAAATCCTCAGAGTGGCCTTGAATGCATCAATCACATCGAGATACCAGAGGTATTCCTAGAGCTTGAACCCGAGAGTCTAAAGGCAGCCCCTTAAAGCAAGCTTTCCACATACAGACTGAAACTTTCTTTGGAAGGAAGTGGTGCCAAATCCAGTCCATGCCTATCTGCTCAATCCCTTTTGTACGAATGACTTCCCATGCCGATGCCGATGTAAACATTCCAGAACCTATTGGTTTCCATATGGTAGTATCTTCTCCACTCTTCCCAGCCACAATTCCGTGCAGCACTTCCTCTGTTTTATTACTTCCTATTAGCTCAACAAGGAAATCCTCATCCCAAGCTCCATCTACCCAGCGCCTTTAACTTTTAATTCAGCATGCACAATGTCCCAACTTGTAGCGAGAGCTCCACTTCCCAACCAGTGATCAAACCAAAACGAAGAGTTGCCCTCCCTCACTTTCACTGTGACATTATCAGCTACCTCAAGAATAACCTTCATAATAGACTTCCAGAAACGAGACCATTAAAATTTGACCATGCTTTAAATATTTTGCTAGAAAAAACTAGGTCCAGAGGTTATCCATCGTCAGCAATCTTCATGCAAATTTCATGTGGGGTGACCTCTACACATCTTGAAAGTTCCTAAGGCCAATACCCCCTTCCTTATACGGTTTACAAATATGATCCCAAGCACACCATTTCATCCTTGGCTTACCATTCGATTCTCCTCTGAAAAATGTTGAGAGCAAAGAGTTTAATTTATTAACCACCATGAGCGGCACATTTAAGACCGACAGAAGGTGTGTAGCCATACATGACAAAACATGTTTGAGAAGTGTAATACGACTACCTTGAGACAGCAAGCTTAATTTCCAGCTAGCTACTTTCCTACGTATCTTCTCAATAAGTGGCTCTAAATCCCTTGAAGTAAGCCTACCAAAAACCAAAGGTACTCCCAAGTAAGTGATTGGAAACTTGCCTTCCACAAAACCAATTAATCGCATGAGATTACGATGTTGAGCTTTTGGAATATATTTTGAGAAGAAAAATGCTGACTTATCTTTGTTGATTAATTGCCTTGACCATTTTTCTTATTCCTCCAAAGTTCGCATAAGACGCTGAACCGAACGCTTGCCCCCATTCACAGACACTTAGAGATCATCGGCATAAAGAAGATGAGAGACAAGAGGTGCACCCACTAGATGTCAAAAACATCCAATTCGACCTGCTTCAAAATTCTTGCGAAGTAATCTAGACAAAACCTCCTCCATAATAATAAATAAATATGGGGAAAGCGGATCCCCCTGTCTTAGACCTCAAGTAGGTTGGAAAAAACATTTGTAAGTACCATTCATCATAATGGAGAACCAAGGTGACTGAACACATTCCCACATTAGATTAGAAACCTACACTGAGAAACCAAAGGAAGTTAGAACATTTCAAAAAAAATTCCAGTCCACGCGGTCGTAGGCTTTAGCCATATGAATCTTCACCATATTGTTGCCACCCTTTGTTTTTTTATTCATTGATTGAACTAATTCCCATGCCAAAGTAATATTTTCAAAAATGCTATCGCCTGGAATAAAGGCTCCTTGTTCAGGAGAAATCAACTGAGCTAAGAAAGGTGTCATGCGATGTACAAGAACCTTAGAAAACATTTTATACGCAACCAAGCAAAGACTTATCGGACGAAACTTGTCAAAACTCGTGGGATCATCTACCTTCGGGACCAAAACCAAATAAGAAGCCATGTAAAATCGAGGCAAAGTAGCACTTGCAAAAAATTCCTTAGCTGCGTCTATGACATCACCTTTAATTAAATCCCAACAATTCAGATAGAAACCTAAGCCAAAACCATCAGGTCCCCGTGAACTCTCTTTCGGGATAGACTTCAACGCTTCATAAATCTCAGTATTAGACAGAGCCCTACTAGGAGCCAAATTATTTTCCTCAAAGATCGAACATTGAATAAGAGAAGAGAGATCCACCTGTTCAACATCAGAATGATTCAAAAGAAAATGCTAGAAATAATTTAAAGCCCCATTATGAACCTGTTCTGGTGACTCCAAAATGGTATCATTCTCAAGTTGCATGAAAGAGATGATCTTATTTTTTCTTCGTTAGTTAACCATCGCATGGAAAAATTTTGTATTCTGATCCCCTTCTGTAAGCCACTTATTTTTTGCCAATTGAGAAAGTCTAGTTTCTTCCCTTTGTTCCCAGGTACCCAATTCAAGTTTAGTAACCAAAAAATCCAATTCGACTTCATGATCATAGCCGCCTTGAAGACGACTTTCTAAAACCTCCAATTCTACAATGCACTTATTCATGTGTTTTTTGACAATATCGTGCTCTTCAAATTAAAGCTTCAATTATTAGTAAATCAAAATTAGGACAGAACGTTTAGAAACCATAAAAAGCCCTTATAAAATTTTCTTTTATTATTTAGTGCACCAAAAGTTTTCTTAGGTTTGGATTTGGTTCAACTTGCAACAAATTGTACACTGTATTATCCGAATTCATGTACAACGGTACAATGTCATGTTATGCTTGTTCGTCCTTTGAAAATTGAAGCTTGCATTAAACCGTCCATAAAGATATTTTATTAAATTAGACTCTCAAATTGGTGAGACTTAGTATGGTACGTTAGATTTACTTTACTGATAAAAAAAATAATACAATATGACATATCAAGTACATTAAATTACATTAGTTTATGAGATTAATCACTTTTAAAAGATTTTTTTACGAATATTGAACTCTCTCTTTTGAGAAATAATGTGATTTCTTTTATAAAGGAATTGTGCAGCCTAAAATATCCAACAAACATGCGAAATTTTTTATGCATCAAGCTGTATTACTACCATGACATCAGACTTTCGTTTTAATTGTCGACATGAAATTGTCGGGGAAGTGACAGAAGTGGGGAAAAGGTGAAGAAAGTTAAGTAGGAGACAAAATGGAAGTGGGATGCATGCGTTAGTACTACATGCCACTCCTGTGAGAATTGTAACAATGACCATGGAATTTACTATCCCAAGGTGATACTAACCTTTGGTAGTTGGCATTACTACAACGGATCAGTCACATATGTGGAGGCTATTCATGCATCATGGTAGGTTATAATGAGCGATATGTCCTTCGATTACCCAAAAATGTCTTCTTCTTTTTATAATCAAGCATATTAAGGTGGGTCTTTCCCACTGTAAATATATAGAAAATATCTAGGAAATTTATCTAAGGGTATCCATCCAAAAAAAATTCTTAATAGATAGAAAATATTAAGAATTTATCTTGTGTATCGCTACCTCAACTTCTAATCTGGTAAAATTTTGTGAAAGATTATCATTGATCACGACTTTTACTTTTGGTTCCACATTTCTCAGGCATGTAGAAATGTCTTCGGTTGAAGGCACATAATAAGTGAACAAGGCCTCAAAAAAAGATTTGAAAGCCTCCTCTATCTCATTTGGTTCTTTAAAAGATCTATTATGAGAGTCACATATTTTCTTGATTTAATAGTTCCTCCTCCTCTCATTAGCACATGCATAAAAATAGTTAGTATTTCTATCTTCAAACTGGTACCAATTCTTCTTTGCCCTTTGTCTCCATTTCAAGTCTTCTTGATCCAACATATGACCCAACTCCCCCTAGGTTGTCCTAATCTCCTTTGTGTTATGGCTCCCTTATTCAACTTGCAAACTTTTTAGGCATTTTTTTCTTTCATTTCCTTCCCCCTATCCTTTGCACATTGCTTACTTCATCTTATCAAAGCACCACTGCATTTCTTAAGCATATTTTGCACATTAAAAGTTGGTTCCAAGATTGCTAAACCCTTACTCCATTCTGCCTTGTAACTCACTAACATTCCTCTTCAAGAGCCCAACATGCTTCATACTAGAAAGCTTTATTATCATTGCCAAATCTTGGCTTGGACTTATTGCATACGAGGATTGTATGTCTGTGATCAGAAAACCCTTGTAGCCATAACCTCTAGAGACCTTTCTAAATTGAATTAAGTCCATTTTGAGTTTACCACTGCCCTATCAAGTCGTTCTTTGGTAAACATTTCATTTCATGTTTGTTACTCCAAGTGATTAATCCCCTCTCCAAGCAATGTCATGTAACTCACCAGTCTCCAATGGCTTTCTAAAATTTATCATCTAGTTTTCCTCTCTTATCCTACCCCATCTGAGAGTAATTGTGAAATTCCACCACCAAATCCATATCTCAAAATAGGGCAAAAGCACCCTCTTTCCAACTGGTTCCACAACAAAACACTTTTCATAACTCAATCTTCTCTTCAATTGTCAACTCCATGATAAAGACTATAGTAGGCTTCTTTTTCTTCACTAACAAGCAAAGGTCTTGAACTATCCAATAATTCCAAAGAACTTGACAGTTCTAGCTTAAAATCTTCATTATGATTGGTGGGGCTAATAACAGCCTCTACCAAATCACTGTGCATTGAAACATACTCTCCAATAATTACCATTTCTTGCTCTTTGTTTCACCAACACCATAGGTAACTTTCGAATATCTTCATCTATTAAATGAAGTTTAGAATTTGAATCAAAACGCAACATCTCTGAAATTTACCTATTCACAAGCTCTCATCTTCCATTCACCCCTTGATTGGCTCATTTTACTCAACTACCTAGTATATGTGCACCAAAGCTTCTTTCATTGTTCTTCTCATTAAAGCCTCCTTCACAGGCATTGGTGATGTTAGATCTCTGATCTCAATTAGAATTGGGCCCCTTAACAGGCCTTTGATTAATTAAGCCCAAGATAGCCAGGTAATCATTTTAATTTCCATTTGTTCCCTCTTTCCCCTTTACATTTATGTGCTCATTATATAGATATCCTCCCTTATCAACAGGAAATATTCTTCATTACAGATCTCAGTGATCTACGGTTGACCTCGGTGTTCATTAGCATCCACACAATCTATTATTTCCTTTCCTTCTCCCCCATCCCATAATTATCTCCTTTATTATTGTCACTTCCAATTCCTTATCCACTTTCCAGAATTGTATCAATTTAACAACCCGATGTTGGTGTCGGAGAGCTAGTCACTTTCCAAGCGACCCTAATTATCATCTTTCTAAACTCCTTTGAATTTTCTTTCCTCATGTGCCTTAGTAATCACTCCACTTCTCCTCCTTAAATTGGGATTGCCCGAAGCAACTCCTGATTGTTCATCAACAACAGACTAAACATATTTCTACATATCTCTTATTGGGCATCCCAGAGGATTATGGATGAATTGGACACATGCAAAACAAATGCGAGACGAAATTTCGTACTTTAAAGGAACCCACAACCAATTCCCTTGCATTTTAATTGTCCTCCCTCTTGCAATTGTTTTTGTCAAATTCAATTCAATTTGAACCTGAAGGAAATTACCCCATCCACAACCATCTACTTGGACATCAACATTGATTACCCTACTGATAGTGCCACCAATTTGTTCCCCACAATCTCTATTCTTGCATGCCAACAGTAAATTGTCCATTTGGAACCAAAACATCTCTTGTGAGAAATTCATCTTATGTGGTTGAGTAAAACCATAAAAAAGGTTGAGGACAATCAGTTTGTTGTAGAACAGCCAAGACTTCTTGTCCCAAACTTTCTGTTTATCAGCTTGGGTGGTGAAAGTCATCACGAAAACATTAGTTCTTACCTTCTAGAAAGAGGCTAGTTTGCTTACTGTCCACACCTTAGCCATAGTGGATCCTATAATCTCCATTCTGATATTCTTCTTTCAAAAGAGTCTCCCTACCAAGTTTCTATCTCCCTAATTATTCTTTTCATACATAACCTCTTTTTCCACCTGTATAAAGGTATTCTCTTCTTCCATTAAGCATAGAAGTCCACCATTCTTGCATCATAACTATAAAACCACGCCAGGCCCACAAAAAGCTCATTCATGGAGGCCAAAACGATGTCATTTCAGTACGTCTCTTTTTCCCCCTTTAGTTTTTCTTCTTCCCTTATATTCCTTCCCCTATTAGCCCTCATCCCAGATACAACCCCCCCAACGTCTTTGCAATTTTCTGTTCTTTTTCTCACATCCAAACCTCTCTCAATAGACCTACTCTCAAACACTCCCTATTTTATGAGTTTTCTTGGTCATCGTTGGTGCTAGAATTTCATAGGTTCCCAAATTTTGTCACCATCGAGCCTCCTCACCGGAATGATATTGAGTGCCGGTAAACTCTCTCCCATTTCCCCTCTGTTCACACCACACTAATTCAATTTTTCACTAACAAATTCACTCATCACTCGTCACTTCCCACAAGTCCTTTACGTGCACCACTATTCAATGCCTTCATCGTTCTCCCTCATCGCATCTATAAGCAACTGTTCAACACCCTAATTTATTTTCTCTCTATCTAACCGTCACTCACTCTCTCTCTTAAATCACTACTTCAGTAGGTCTTGGTTAGGTAAATTTCCCTTGGCTGCTGTCATAGAGCCCAACTATAGCACATCATCACACATGACCACAACAGTAAATCCACCCTTCTCACGCTCTTTGTTCTATTTCTCTCCATTTGTTTCTCTATTTTCAGTTGGCTGTAAACTTCCTTTTGGTTGTGCTTTAGAAAATTTCGTAGGTCCGCACCCACATCTATGCTCGCTTTTAGGCATCGCGCTCCATTATGTGTGCCCAAGCTGATCATAACATCCAACAATAACCCTCTTTAAGTTTTAAACTGTGACTACATTAGGCCATCGGAGACAACTTCTCACTACCAAGGCAACTTCCTTTTGCTTGTTGATTTCGTTTATACCATCGTGTGACACTGCCAAAGACAAAACGTAAATATTAGTGTTGTTTGGTGGTTCATAGCGTAGTATTTACATGCCTAGACAGAGTTGCTCCGCTCGTTCATTTCACTGGCCCCCTCACGACATTAGATATGATACTTCAGTGTACAAGGCTCGATTGCACAGTTATGTGTACATTATGAATAAATTATGATTACTAGAAATTTTTTATGAATTATATTTATATGATAGAACTTACTGGTCGTGCATTTTCTGGTTGAGTTGTGGTGTTAGGAGTCTCTTGGTTGTGTGAGATGGATAGAGGTATGTATAAGGAGACTATTAGGATTGATGCGGCTGTGTAGGTGGGTTACATGACTATTTTGAGTTATATGTTGGTTGTATTTGGGTTTATATGTTGACAATTTAGGTTGATGTGGTGTTTGCATGGGATAATGTGTGTGGGTTGGTTGTGTTGGACTTGTCACAAAAAGTTTGGTTGTTTGGAGTTACTATTTGAGTTGATGTTGGATGTCGGGGTTGTTTTAAGAAGGTGGAATGTTTGTTAGCTACGTAATGTGCTAGTGTGGGTTATTAGCATATGAAAAAATATTTTTTGATTTAGGCTATTGTGATATAGCTAGATTACGATCCCAAAATGTAGATAATACATTACAAGAGTCAGGTAAGTAGGGTTCCTATGTTAGACTTTGCGTAAAAAAAAAATAGACTAGGATTGATTTGTTAAAAATACGCATGTTTGTTTTGAAATGAAATGTGAAAACAATCTTAGTTATGTATTCTGCATTACTCATGAAATCTATCTAAAAGAAAGAGTATTTTCTATCATAACTAGTGTAGAGATGAGCAAGCTTTTGGCATTCAGTTTTCAATTGTATAAAAGTGTGAAGATGAAATTTAAAAACTTGTGCATGTTATGTGAAGATGCTCTGAATCTATTTTGATTATATGAATATGATATGATTTTGTTTAGTACTCTATTTTGATATGATGTGGCATCCCAAAACCTTTGGTATGACATTCTAATTCTGTATTTGGTTCTGTTTCTACTCTGCTCTGCTTTGACCTTACCATGGGTTAAACTGTGGCCTCTGTTATATGATTTTTACCAACTTCTCTGTCTCTGAGTACACCCACTATTGAAACAAAGTGATTTTCTGCGTGGTCTTTTCTGTGTGCACACTCAGGGCTCTAGGAGTCATAAGGGAAAAATTCACTTCTGTCTCTACTCGATTTGGCCACCAGAGATAGCACAATCCTACCACAGGAGCTAAAAATGGTCTCTACTCTAATATGATATGACGATGACATTCGCTTATGCTATGCCAAAGGACTTTTGAATATGAAGGTTTTGAATTATTGCTCTGATATGTTGATAACATGTTTTGGTTCTACATTCTGAAACTAAAGTGTCTTGTTTTGCATTCTGAACTCTGTGAAAAGGCTCATGTTTACATATTAGTATATGTTCTGTACATATTGAATTGTTGATAACTCACCTATTATCTCCATAATATTTTTTAAATAATTTTGAAGATTCAGCTAGGAATCAAGATTAGGAAGCATGGGCAAGGTTTAATTGAGGATTGTTTATTGAGTACCTAAGGGTATTGTAGCTATTAGAAAATATTTTCCTTATGTGGCCAATTTATTGCGAGATTGATATTATTATGGTGAATTTGTGAAGTTATTAATTTATCTTGTTGGATTATTTCATTGATAATTTTATGTTTATGGATTCTTTGGAAATTATATTTGTATTATTGGGAGATGATTTTGGTTGACAAGAGCTAACTCTCTGGACCTCCAAATATGGGGCATTACAATAACCGCCTGTTGAGACTGAAGGCTATGGTTATCAACTTTATTGGAAGAGATTTACCCACTCACTTCAACTCTGCCTTCTCGAGTGAGACAGTAAAGAGAAGAATTCACCTTTGTACTTAATTAAATCTATCACATATATAGTCTCTTATGATACTTGATGTTCAATTTGTAGCTAGTGAACCGGTGTTCATTTTGTAACATCCCGTATTTTAGTGTAATTTTAATAAAGGATTAATTCAATTTATTTAGTGTTTGGTTCTTTTGTTTTAAATTATGGGAGTTTTAAATATTATTTTATACTATTTTAAGTTGTGAAAATTAATTTTTTATATGTTTTCTCAGTGTTATTTATTGTTCTGTATTTAAAGTGAGCTTTAAATTAAATTGGATTATTTTTGGGTTTTAAAATTATTATTTTTTAATCGAATATTTCACTGCGTTTGAATTATTTTATTTAACTAGTAGTTTTAAAATCTTCTTCGTTTGATCACTTTGAAACCTTTTTTCCCTCCTCTTTTCTTCTTTCTTCCCATTTTCTTTCTTTTTCCCTCCCCTCCCGCGTACGCCCTCTCTCTCCTAGCCCGACCCTCTCTCTCTCTCTCTCTCCTCTCCTCCACCGTGCTCTCGGTCTTCTCCACCCAGCGCCGCCGTCGGCCGTCTGTGACCCTCACCGCCGGTGCCGTTCGACTCCCCAGCTGCCGGCGACCAACCCCCTTCAATTTCAGGCCATCCCTTGCCGCCGTTTGCCTCCGAGAGCCGTGCGAAGCCGCGGCACTTCTTCACCCATTCCGCCGCTGTCCGGCCACCATTGGCCACCATTTCTTCGCCACTTCTTCACCGGCCCTCTAGCAACATTTTAGACCGAACCCCAGCCCCGATCCGTCGCCGGTGAAGCCCAGCCGAGCTCAAAACCGTTTTTGCCTTTCCGGCCTTCTACCGCCGTTTTGGCAGCCACCCACGGCCAAAGGCCACCACCATTAGCTTCACCACCTCCCATAGGCCCTACCCTACCGTTCCTAAGTCTTCGTTTGACCTGTGTAAATTTTGAGTTCTCTGTGTTTTCAGTCACAGTGTTTTTACACTATGAAGTTGCGGCTTTTGTGCTTTCCAGCTCCTCCGTGATCCTCCAAAAATGTTTTTATAGCGCTGTAAGTATTTCCTAAACAATCTTTTGAAATTTAAATATATTTTTGCTCTAATTATTTATATTGTGTTCTGGTTGGTTCTGGACTGAGTCCGAGGAGAATTCGGGGGTGGATGGATTGAGGTCGGAGTAATGGTGTGTTGGTTATGTTGTGGTTTGGTTGATTGTTGGACATTGGTGTTGAGATCTGGTTGGTTGTTGGTTATGGTTATTGTGATTTGGTGCATTGCATATTGCACGCATGTTCATGTTTGTAAAATGAAAACTGGGTTTTCGTGTAATTGCATTCATGATCATGTGGTTATTTTGAAAATTGGGTTTTCATGTGGAAATAGATTTTTGGGTGCGTGTGTATCACGACCCCAAGCCGAGATGGGGCATTGTCTCGGTGGAGCTCCTCTGCTCACTTGGGAGCGGAATATATTAAGTGACGTCTCCTGGGTTGTCGCCGGGCGACAACAGGATCAGACGAGTTATGTGCCGACTCCGTGGCCCTTCTGCTGGCGGGGGCTAAAGGATGACCTGGCCACGAACGCACCGGGTGCGGAACTGAGCATCACTCGTAAATTAGCCAGGACGTGCGGATAGTCCATAGGGGAGACCATGGTGCATATGAATTAATGGATAAATGGAAAATGACTGTTTTCTGAGAAAATAGCCTGAGTTGATTTTGTGTGTTATTTTCTGGAAAAATGACGGACATGCATGATTAGATGTTTAAATGTGTTTTTATTTCAGGATTGGTTAGGTTATAACTTACCTATAGTACCATTTAATGGTACTGCAGATTTTGATTATGGTGATGTAGGTGCCGAACTTGAGGATTTGGTTCCGCCGGAGGAGTGATCTGGGATCACTCGAGTTATGTTTCTATTTTCAGTTCTTGTTTTTTTATGGGACATTTGGTTTATGTTTTAAACACTTTATGTTTGGATATCTATATTAAACTAAAATTCTGGTACTAGAGATTTAATTATTATTATCCGCTGCGTATTTTATTGTGCATTGTTTATTTGCTGCACACACTTGACACTTGTCGTTGGGATGTGTGACCGTGTGTCATCATCCTGACGTCCCGATTCCCGAGACTTTTTGTACGTGGGAGTCAGGGCGTCACACATTTTTATGCTATATACTAACATTAATAAATGTATATATTTAACTAACTGATTATATTATTATAAAATATCAATATATAATCTGAAACTAATTCTTTTTGCAAGTCCACGTTAAAATATAATTTAAATAACCAAGTTTATTTATTGCTATTATTTTAATCTTTTTACCTTTATTATTAATTAAGTAAACTTTTTACACCCTATTTTGAATAATATATATATATATATGTATATATATAACACATTGATCTCTTACTTGCGTGGTTTCAAATAGGTAGATTGGTTTCAAATAGTTATTTTCCTACCATGATCATGCTTTTTCTTCCCTGGCCTCCTACTTTTTTTCCTTTTTTTCTTCCAATAAAAGAACTCATGCATTACACTTCTAGATCTTCAACCTTAAAAATTGCAAATGGAAGGGAAATGAAAATACTAATTATGGAAAATGATAGTATATCCTCTCATTTTATCCCTTCATTTTGACTGTTTATATATTTAATTTTTTTTCACAGGACAGTAACCCATGGGTGAGCAAATAATGTTCACACAGAAAAATATTGATGGGAGAAGAGAAAATTCTTTGAACTAGAAAATGAAGGTAGGACTGAAAATGGGGATAGCATGGAAAATTATGCTCGAACAAAAAGCTGAACGTAACATGAAAAAATGAAAATAGAGCAAAAAATTGACGAGACGACGGAAAATGGCACTTGGACCGAAAATGAAAGGTAGGATGGAAAAATAAATTAATGAGATAATTTAGAAATATTATTTTTATTATAAAGTAAATTTAATATATTGTATGAACCAATATCGATTTGTGGGTCTAATTTTATGGATTTTTTATTATTATTATAGATGTAGCACTTTTCTCTAGACAAAATATAGGTCGTTACAATGAAATTGTCAAAAATACACATTTGTTACAAAACTAGTAGGAAGGCACGTTGCCGACTCCCTTTATAAAAATTATTTGAAATTTAAAAAATATATATAATAAAATGAGGTTAAGGAAGTGACTATTGAATTGATTTTTTTTTTTTTTAAATATTTAAAAATATTTAAAAAATATGAAAAATAAAAAATAGAAAGAAAGTGGGATTTAGAAGCCCAGCAATCACTGCCGGAAGTACCTACAATTAATTAGTAAGTTTTCATCACAAAGGTCAAGAAAGATCATTTTTAAATACAAAATATAGTACAAAATATAAATGTGACTATAATTTGATCAATATTTCAAATAAGGAAATCTATTTCCAACTGCACAAGTAAAAGACTAATATACGAAAATTAATAAATGTATATATTTAAATAACTAATTATTATATTAAAAAGATCAATATATATCTAAATTTTGATATGTTTGCTTGTAACGCC
This sequence comes from Pterocarya stenoptera, assembly GCA_003123785.1. Classification (NCBI taxonomy): domain Eukaryota; kingdom Viridiplantae; phylum Streptophyta; class Magnoliopsida; order Fagales; family Juglandaceae; genus Pterocarya; species Pterocarya stenoptera. Next base: position 182,392 of record QEOT01008363.1, on the reverse strand, counting down.
CGTCTTTGTGATGAGATTTTTATAAAATAATTTTAGAAAAGACGACGATAATTAATGTTCAATTTAAAACTTTTTACTTCCTTACCCAGGGTGCAAGACTCTACGCTATAAAATAAAATGTACTTTTGGAATAAAAGAGGTTTACAACGGAAAACATTAATCTTAAAATAAAAAAGCTTCTTGTACGGTTAAGCCTCTCGTGCCTAGACTTCTGTGCTCTTCCCCTTGGTTCGTGTCCGTCCTGAGCGTACTGCTCATTTAGTTCCTGTGGGAGTAAGGGCACACATAAAAAAATTAAAATGAGTCGAATACTCAGTAAGCATTACTTCATATTGTTAAAATATAACAACGTAGGTTTTCAGTCATGCATTCATCACTTCATACATACTATACGTACATGCATACATGCTTTCATTTGAAAACATCATTAGGCATGATTTTCTTCTTTAAAACAAAATGGTTTTCTTTTCGTAAAACATTTCTCCCGCCAATGCCTTTATTTTGTGAAGAGTGCGATGCATTCATACATTCTTTTCTTGTAACTTTCATACATTTGTACAATAGATACTGCGTATAGTCATGCATTCATATGCGTGCAACTACTACTTTGGTTGCATGAAAAGGGGTTGCCAAGGAGGGCCGTACATACTATACTTATACTTTAAAACGTTATACTTAGCATGCTTTTTTGTAAAACGTTTTCCTCCTTTTCGTGGAGCATTTTCAAAGGAAAGACATTTCTTTTCTTTTTTGAAAATGAAAAGCGTTTCGTTTTCGTCTTCTTCTTATCTTTTAGAAAACTCTAGAAGGGCATGAACATAATATTTACCTGGATTTCATGCTACTTTCATATCATGCAGTCCATTCATGCGTGTGTCAGATGGCAACCTACATGCATGCACATAAGCAACTGAACCAGAAATAGAACTAGTTGGAACACTCTCCTTCTATCCCATACTTTTACGTGTCTCTTACTATGATAGAACCTTCACAGACCCATTTACGTTCACTACTTCTTTTAACCTCAACGCTCTACTTCAAGTGCTTACTCACTAAGGTGAACCCATGATTCACCTTAGGATTAAGACACTAGGATCTTCGTCTTATTCTTCTTATTAACCACATTCCGAAGCATGACTCAGATCGACTAAGTCAGGCATTCCAATCCTAGATAGTACACTCGTCATTACCTTCATGTATCTTATCTCACTCTAATCCTCATGACCATCCATACATGCCACACAGCTCTAAGCCAACTTCAAGACTTAAGCACCATGCAACCATGTTTAGGATAGATTACCCATTACATATGGTAAATCCATGGCACATGTGTCTAACCAAAGTACACACGTACCTTAACCCTTTATCATCTAAGATCGACATATAATCCGTCGATCACTTGCTTGTATGGACAAGTGCCATACTCCTATACCAACATTCTCTTAACCGACTAGCATGACTGTTCATGCTACCTGTTCCTCTAGACAGTTCATCCCAACACTTGATGCGACAGAACCCCATTCATAACTACATCTCACGTCACGTTATAGCCCGAGACTATTCCCAAGCTACACCGTGACCTTGTCACGTCACCCGACATTCTGCTTCATCACTTATACGCCAACCCCTAACTCGTCACAGCACGACTTCTTGATTGACCATGTCATTTCATGACGTTGCCCAGTCATGCTTCCGCTGCACTACTCGGATACTTTCCAGCCACTTCGCACATACTCCCGGCCATAAGTAGACTACACGGTAACACATGTCACCTCAGACTACAGGTCACACTTCACAGCACAGTCTAAAACACTACATAGCACACTTTCCAACTATGCCCAACACTTCACGTACATAGTACATCACATCACCACACTACAAAGCAAACTCGACAATACTAACAGCACATTCGACAACCTAACCAACCAACTAGTATCATACATAAATAACGAGGGATAAAGAGTTATACCATCGACGAGATAACCCGTGCGTTGTCCACTAACCGTCAATGTGATGCCCCAACTCCCACATACAAAAAGCCTTAGGAATCGTGACGTTAGGATGATGACAACACGGGTCACACATCTCAACGATACGTGCTCAAGTGTGTGCAACGTGCCACCAGAGTACAAAAGAGTCGCAGCGGATAATAATAATTAAGTCACTAAGTACCAGAATTTTTATATATAAAAATACCAAAATACAAGTTTACTGATAGTTAAATAGTTATACAAGAAATACAATCAAAAGTCAAATACATACACATGGGAAACAAATCCCATGATCCAAAATAGCAGCAACCACATGCCATTTCTCCACGGAGCCTATCCCTAAGCTTCATCATCCTCATCTGCAACAAAATCTACGGTACCATAAAATGTTGCCGCAGGTAAGTAATAATCCAAACACTCTCCAAGATTAAAATACATTAATGCTACCAACCATGCATGCATATGATGTACCATGCAGCAGATCCAAAAATATCATTTCCCAAAAATGATTTACACAAAAATAATTTATTGGACACTGTAAGTGAGAATCACAGGCGAAACTCTTCCACCATCCCTGCTTACTACTATCCCTACCGCGTGTACCGTAGGCAGGAATCGCAGGCGGGACAACACCACCATCCCTGCTTACCACCATCCCTATGTGTACACCATAGGCGGGAATCGCAGGCGGGACTATACCACTATCCCTGCTTACCACCATCCCTACAGTTCCTTTCCACACAACACAAAAACCCAGTAGAGCACTATAGGCGGGAATCACAGGCGGGACTCTACCACCATCCCTACCGCGTGTACCGTAAGCGGGAATCGCAGGCGGGACAACACCACCATCCCTGCTTACCACCATCCCCACGCGTACACCGTAGGCGGGACTATATCACCATCCCTGCTTACCACCATTCTACAGTTTCTTTTCCATTTTTTCATATGAAAATCCAGTTTTCAATAAACAAACATGAACATGCGTACATATGCAATAAACCAGACATAACCTCATTATCCAACAACCAAACAAATCACAATAACAATTTTCAACAACCAACCAGATCACAATATAACCAATCACAGTAATATTAAAAGAGTTAGCACAAAAATATATTAAAATCTTAAAAGATGTTTGAGAAAATACTTACAGCGCTTTAATATATTTTTCGGAGGATCACGAGAGAGCTGGAAGCGCCAAAACAGCAACACCATAGTGTAAAAACACTGTGGCCGAAATACACAGTGAAACCCAAAATCACACGGGGCCAAATGAAAACTTGGAAACGATAGGGTAGGGCCTATGGATGGTGGGGAAGCTAATGGTATGGAAGGTTGGCCGTAGGTGGCGGCCGAAATGGCGGTGGAAGGCCAAGAAACCCAAATCGGAGTGGGTGTTCGATGGGGAGGCTCCGACGATGGATCGGGGCCGGGGTTGGGTCTAAAGGATTGCTGAAGAGCCAGTGATGATATAGTTAAGAGGTGGTGGTCGGAGGTGGCCAGACGGCGGCGAAATGGGTGGGGAAGGACGCGGCTTCGCACAGCTTCCAGAGGCTAAAGGCGGCGCGGTCTGGGATTTGAAGGGGAGACTCGTCGGCAGGTGGGGAAGCCGGTGGTGTCAGCGATGTCGACCACGGACGGCCGGCGGCGGCTCAGGGAGGATGAAGCCAAGTTGAGCGTGGGAGAGGAGAGAGAGAGAGAGGCATCGGGCTGGGAGGATCCGAAGGAGAAGAAAGAAAAAGAAAAAAAAGAAAAAAAAAAAGAGAAAAAGGAAAAGAGAAGGAAAAAAGAGAGATCCAAACTTCATCTTGGGTTTCGAAAGTGATCCAACGAAAAAGATTTTAAAACCACAAGATAAATAAAATAATTCAAACTCAATGAAATGCTCAATCAAAATAATAAAAATATTAAAATCCAAAAACAAGCCAATTTAAATTAAAGCTCAATTTAAAATGTAAAACAATAAATAATATTAAGAAAATCCATTAAAAAATAATTTTCACAACTTAAAATATTATAAAATAATATATCCAAAACTCCTTAAATTTTAAAACAAAAGAATGAATTTTAAATAAATTAAAATAATCCTTCTTTAAAAAAACACTAAAATACAGGGTGTTACAGTCACAGTCGTTGACGTCGAAATAGTTGTACGGGGCAACTAAATCATGTATGGTGGCTGTTTGGGCATTTGGAGCTAGGTGTGGTCTTGGAAGGGCTCATGGTGGCCTTATAGTGGCAGCAAGGGGCGTAACACAGCGGAACTAGTCATGTACAGTGGCGGTCAACCACGTGCAGTGGCTGTCCAGTGTGTGTGGTGGCTGTCCACCACGTGAAGTGGTGATTCATGCACAGGGCTAGGCTAAGGGAGGTCAAGGGAGGTTGAGGTGGTCTTATGGCTGTTGGGGTGGTGGAGCCTTGGGTTTCCAAGGGAAACCCGTGTGTCTCAAGGCATGGAAGTGGAGGGGGAGGGCTTGGTTCGTCGTGGCTGACCATGGAGGCGCTTAGGAGGCTACTGGTGGAGCTGTGGTGCCTCGGTGGAGGTGGAACGACGGTCCACTACAGTGGATCTAGCTTGAGTGGGAGTAACGACCCATGAGAGAGTGAGAGAGGGGCGTGCATGCACTACAAGGAATAACGTCTTTTACGGCGTTTTTGGTTTTGCCGCATCAGAAATCGACGAGAATGTCAGTTAATTACGACGAATTTTGTGTCGCCGCGGAATTATTGCGCGGTTTTGGACTAAAGGCGCGAGTCAACAGTTGGAACTGTCTATTGTGGCGATTTTGAAGATATTGCGGCGACTTAAATCGTTGCAAAAATTTATATGTTTCGCAACGCTCTTGTAGCGCTGGTAATTTTTATTTTTACGGCGAGATTAAGTCACACCGCCGTAAAAAACCATTTTATGTCCTTTCTAACGAATGCATTTCCCCCCTTCATTCCCACCACCTCCACCCCTAATTGATAGAGTAGTTTCCATTTCCCATTCCCGAAAGGAGCAGTGCGTATATTGGTGAATAGGGTTTTCGTCTTCAACATTCTCTGGTGAATCTCGCCCTCCCAAGGCCACCACCTTCATCTCTCTCGCGGAAACGACGACGGTTGTAGGTAATTTTCAGTTTTAAGTTTCGCGGGTTAGGGTTTCTGCAATTAGCATATGAAATTCGTTTATGGTTTTACGTCTGGTACCCTTAATGTACCCTTAATCTGGTTGTATGGCCATTTATTTGAAGTTATGTGATTTGTGCAAGACTTGGAGGAAGGGCTCTAGATTGGGAATCTGTATGAACAAGCGTTGATGACCAGGGTATTCTGCCATCGATTCCCATCTCAATCCTGAACGATGGCCATTGGCACAATTTGAATTAAAGGTATTGCATTTTTGAACAAGGATTTTTGCGAATCAGTTGATTAAAAATGCATATAGTTGCTCTTTATCTTCTTTCTACTTGTATTCGTATGTGGATGAGCCATTTAAACCTTCATAACCAAAACATATACCAGAAAGAGCATTAAATTTAGTCCACTTACTTCCTTTTGAGAACTCATTTCTAAAACGGAAATCCCCATGCTTGATCCATATTAGTATTATGTGTTGTGACTTGCATTTAATAACCTAGATTATGTTATATCTATATATACAAAACTCTAACTATTTATAAACATGGAAATTTTGAAACTGCAATTGTGAAAAGAGCAGAGCAATATATATATATATATATATTTTTATATATTGGTACTTTCAGGGACTGGAAGAAGATACCCAAATGTCCCAGTAACTATTGTAATTGGAATGCCCTAATTATCCTTCTGCAGTACTGGAGTAGG
>QEOT01008363.1:131270-165664 GCA_003123785.1 Pterocarya stenoptera | reverse complement strand
CTCATGAGCAATCCAATCCCTCAGAAGAGATATCCACAGATGAAGATGAAATGTCAGACTAGATCCCTTAGCCTATCTCTAAGAATTGTACGTCATGAGCTTGGTTTGCTAGAAAATCTCATATATATTCTAAAAATCGAATGTTTATGATATGACTTTATCCTATTATGTTGTTATGCAGTGAATGGCAAGCGGCAATGATACAAGGAGGTATTTGAAAAACCTATCATGCAGTTTTGGCTCCCAGAATTGTAAGACATACAGAAACTGTCTTTATATTTTCATGCTTATAATTTGTATCTACTTATTCATTGTCAGTTTTTCAATTTTACTTCTCAATACTGGTTATTAAATTAGGATGATTCATGGTATTTTTTCAACTTATTCCACAGCAATGTGCCTACTGTGGAATAAGTTGAAAAAATGCCTCTCATGAGCTAGCTCCTAATTATATATAGACTGGAATACTTTCATATAGGTTTGAATCCCCAAACTTAAATTTCTATCTAAATTTTGAGTAAAATGGGGAATTTGACATAATAATTCCTATGGTCAGACATGGCAATGAAAGAATCTCATTTGCAGCAGCTCTTAATCACATATTACTCTGCTCTGCTTTGCCACTTTGCCATTTCTGTCAACTCATGTGGAAATGTGTTTGAGACATAAATACTATTAAGTGGCTTGAAAACAAATTAAGTTTACGTTTAGTCAAGGATTTAATGGAGTGAAGTTGGAACCTGTTCAGTTTAAAGCTGGCTTGATATTGAGCTGCCATTTTTTGGTAGTGGAATTTACTGTACAAAGATATTCCCCATTAGTGATAAAGGGCTTGAGCTAGCCAACACTTTTCAAGGCCTAAAAGACACTTTTTCTTCAACACCTACCAGATTCGGTTGACTTAATGAATGTTATCCTGGTGGTTACATTGTTATTTGATTTCTGGTGTTTGCATTGTTATTTGATTTTAAGTTTGTTGGAGGATTTGACCTCTTCATGTGAGTTTGTCTGTGGCTGTAAATGACCAGTATAACTTGGAGATTTATGCCGTGAAATATGTGGACATAGATATTTTAAGCAACAATAACATGCAGTATGTTATCCTATTACTGTTGAGGCACACCTTGCTTTCATGGACTAAAATCTTTGTGCTTTATTTTCAGGTCTCTATCAGCCCTCTCATATGTGGATGAAGAGGATATTATGTGATCATCTGGACAGATCAAAAGTAGCTGAAGTACATCAAGAATTCAACGAAGTTGTGTTACTTTGGATTCAAGTTGTAGTATCATATATGCATACTGATTACCCTCATGTCATTCCCACTCAAAATACATTAATCATGTATTTCCATGGCCTTAATTGAACAATGGTTCTTATTGGAATGTTATAACATATTGATATATGATTATGTTATAGTCTTGTGAGTGTTTATTGCAAAATGTTACATATCAGATTTAATGTCCTCACTAGGTGATCACATAATTAGATTGTTTGCATATATATAGGTGATGATCTTCAGTGAAAATGCAAAGCTTGATTGCATTGGTATAAGAATGTGGAAAAAGTATTCATGATTGGCTAACAATTTACGAGAATGTCACAAATCTAGGCCATTGTTTACGCACGATAATAAAAAAAAAAAAATACACTTTTCCCTACAAGCTATTGTTTGTAGGTAAAAAATGGTACCTAAACCCAACCACTAGAATTATTCCCTACAAGATTTATTCATGGACATTAACTGTCATATCCATTGAAATGTTTGTGGGAAAAAGATAAATAGGTAGGAAATATAGCAAATGATTTCCTACAGGATAAGTTCATGGTAATTAATTATTGCGGCGAGCCATTTGGATTTTGCCTTGAGATCTCACATGTGAAAAGGTATTTATTGGCCACTACTTAAACCTTTCATGGGAAATAATAGGCTGTCCAGCCAGTTTTATCCCACGAGCTTCCCACAACGAAATCTTGTGGGAATAGAGTTTTTCCCACAATATAATGCTTTTTGCCACAAAATCCCTTAGGAATCAAGTCATACACCATGCTCAAAGTCAACATCCTCGAATATTCTCAAAATCCGTTCTCAAGATTTACCATGAACACAAGCTAATGTGGCATACCAAGAAGCAAGAAAAAATCATCCCTCCTGAATGGATTCCCCCATCAACTGATCTTCACAACCACTAGAAATATTAACTCTAACAATCCAGTGTCTGGGGGGACATGGTTACCATGTTGGCCATCGAGGAGGCTCTTCATAGAAAAATCAAGAATATATAACTATAGAAGGAGATTGCTAAGTGGTGGCTGAAGCTATCAACATTCCCTCTTCTTCTACTGAATGGTCCATCTTAAATATAATTTCAGACTGCTCATCCCTTCTTAAGGCTTTTCAAAAATGGACATCTCAAAAAATTCATCGACACCAAAATCAATGGTATTGCTTAGAAAAATATCATAACTATCCATTAATTTGTTTAATTTGAGGCTAAAAATTCATTACGTTCCTAATTGGACTCATGTATCTTGGTTGTGTCCATGTATAAGATCACTTTGTGAATGTAAAATTATTATGTATTAATTATTTGACAGATGCTAGCCATTGAGATTAGGAGATATATTATTTAACAATTGGAGATGAAAAAGAGTAAGATGTGTTAAGAAAGTCAATTTTACAGTGGTGTAAATATTTTACAATGAATCCATAAGCGGGAGAGTCTGGCGCCAAATGAATTATTTTAAGGTTAAAGTTGTAACTTTAGCATAATATCCAAATCTTTCTTTGACAGAAAAGTACAAAAGTTGATGGCATATCAGTGTATGAAAAGCAGAACACTGCATTTTACCAGTTCCTCTTCTTTCCTAAAGTTGTCGTCCCTTTTGCACTTGTGTTTGGGGATTCTGAGCATGGGCTTTCTTCACTGAGGCACTGTGAGTGTATATTCTCATTTTATTTGTGTAAAGCTTCCACCTTTTACAAACAGAAGGACTGTCAACTTTGTGTATTGGGGCGTCTACGTACAGGTATGGGAAACTTTTCTATCCCTCCACTTTATTGTTCACCATTTCATCAGGATACTTAACTTTGGTCCACTATAACTTACTTCCTACATCTTCTCAGTTTATTTTTTAACTCACTTATTTTGTAATAGCGTGTGTTTTATTATGGGTGGTGGCTATCATCAAGAGTAAGGTATTCAATGTCATTTGTCTTCATGTATATTATTTTTCCAAGCTGTGTTTGCAAACAACTGCTATTGTATTTCTTTTAATTAGCATCGTGTCAAAAAATATGTTTACTTGTCATCCCTCAGGAAAGTGGAAGTGTTTATATATAGAAATATTTAACATGAACATAGTTAAACACTACGGGGTTTCAAAGGCCTTTGATTTATTACACATTCTTCTTTATTTAATACCTGGGCTGCACATGTGAAGGGTGGTGTTATGTAGTAAGTGACCACTGGTTTGGGTGTAAGTAGAAGCTTTAAATCTGCATTTGTACTTTCAGAAAACTGGGTTTATACTAAGACAAGATGGCACCAAGTGGAAGAGGAAGAGGGAAGGGCCGCGGAGGAGCCACAACACGAGTAGGGCCTGCATCAATTAGACCACCACAACCTGGTCTAGAACTCGATTCTTGGACTCTTAGAGATGAGCATGCAGGTAGCTCTGATGACATTCCAATGCAGCCACCAGACATAGTGGTCGAAACAGAGTTTGTTAGCCCAAACATAGCTCCACATACAAGCCGTGATGAGAATGGTAACTTATATATGGTGCACCCTTTTTATGTGACATTAACTGTTATTTATTCAATGTTTTTAATGGTATAACAGCATACAAATCCCCTACACTAATAAGACAGAATAATGTTACAGTGGTGAATCAAGTCTCAGTGCAAATACCCTCTCCGCTGGTCCAGGCTACAAATAAACGTGGTCGCGGGCCTGCAAAGTGCACGGAGTTTGAAAAAATTCGAAAGCACGGTTTAATCTCATTGAAAATCAATGATGGGGAAACAGCCCCATGCTGTGAGAATGCCACCATGTTTACCACAAGGGTGACATGGATCTTGAAACATCATGCTGATATGAGCTATGCTCGCTGGACTGATGTACCGATGGTTGAGAAAGATGAGCTTATAGACCGTGTTCGGGTAAGCTAGCAGAAACTTCTGCCTTGTTTAAATCAAGTTTAAAAAATTTCATCTGTATGATGGCTAATCACATACATGTTTAGGCTGATTTCATCTTCGATTGGGAAAAGAAGAATTATCAAAAAACAGTATGGAAACAACTCCGAAAGCGTTTCAATGCTTTCCACCATCAATTACACAAGAAGTATTTAGAGTATGCAACTCACGAAGAAGCATTGGCCAGTAGTGGGTCAGGAATGGTAGACCCACTGGTTTGGGTAAAGTTGTGTCAGCGATGGGGAAGCGACGCATTCAAGGTATTGGGTGTCAAATATTTTATCCATTAATTTCCAGTTTTAACCATTTGTTGTCAAAGCCTAGCTAAAATTAATTATATGGCTATTGCAGAAATTGTCAAAACAAAATCAAGAGAATAGAAAATTGTTAAAAACTAATCACACGGCCGGAAGAAAGTCATTTGTGCGGATACTAGAGGAAAAGGTTCTTGCTACCTACAGTTGATTACCATACTGTAGTTGCTGTCAATTTCAAATTAAGCTAAATTTCTTTTAATAATCAGCATATAATATTAAGGACCAGATTCGTATATAACCTATTATCAATTAATGATGCAATATGGGCTAACACTTTTGCTTGATCATGTAGCGTTCCACGACATCCAACTTGGTTGATTTCTACAAAGATGTCCGTTGGTCTAACAAGAAGGGAAAGTTTGTGACAGAAGAAGCTGAACATATTTATGTGAGACAACTATAGGCTACCTTGGATTTTATTTGTTTCAGCATTTTATCTAAGTAGTTAATTTTGATGCCAACAATATACAGAAATAGATGATGAAGTTACTGATTTAATATGCTTGTGCATAAATCCATGGTTGGAAAGTTCAATGATATAGAACCAGAGCAGCGGACCACAGATGCAGCAAGATCTGTGTTTAGGGAGGTATTAGGTGCACGAGCAGGGTATGCTAGAGGATTAGGAGAGATGGTAATACCAGAGACTACTCGGCTAACTGAGCATGAACGCGATAAGCAATATGCTGAAGCAGTGGGAAGACATCAAAAGGAGGCTGAGCATTACAAGGAAAAATATAATGAGTTGAGTGGGCATGTGAGGGTACTTTTGGAAAGACAACTTGAGTTTGAAAAATTCATGAACACATACCAGTCGGAGAGACAGTCCCAAGGAGAGTCTCCTAGAGAGACTCAGGGAGCTGCCTAGAAACATACTTGAGAAGCCACTTTTTTGCATATTTTGCCTTTTTGAGATGAGTAAGTATATGGCCAGCTAAGGTCTGCCACATTACTAAAGTATTTTGTTAGTGGCAATTAAGGGGTGTTCACATGCAGTGCAGTAAATATGTGTTACAGCTTGTTTTGTGGTATTTTGGAGGATACTTTTGGCTCATGAAGGATCTCAGAGAGATGCCAAACTGGTTGGGGGATTCTCAGTGTGGATGGATAGGTAATTTCTTTTTAAGTCGCAATGCTTTTTCCATTTCATCAACAAGTTCTTTTTGGGTTATACTGGAATGCCATATAAATTTGATTGTGTTGAATCAGTGTAGTATTTTGTCTTCATAATATAGATACATAGGAATGGGTAAACTCTTATTAAAAACATGATGGTCAGTACACATGTATTTTGAACTAAGTAGGCTACTTCAGTACTCCTAGTACAGTTACACAACTTGTATTATAAACTCCACTTATATTCAATTGGAGTAACATGGCAGATTGATCTATTCTTTCAATGCTGGTGGGATAGAAAATTCTGGGCTGAATACTTTTCAACATGATCTATTAATCACTATTTTAGCTTTTATTTTGATCCCAACCAGGATGCATTAAACCTTGACAGATGTAGTACTTTTAAACAAGTTCAGTTCAATAGTGGTGCTGCTATATGATAGCATCAATAAAATATATGATTGTGGTGGTATTTATATGTATGGAAATTCTATTTATTTTATTAAGGTGTTGAGTATGATAGATGATATCAGTACTTAAATTTAAGGTAATAATGAAATAGGCCCAGTTCATGAATTTTCTAGCAGTGTGTGTAGTATGGGATTGGTATATACACTATATGAAGCATGTCAATTTTCTGGCAGCATGTTAGTTAATTTTGATGTTGAGAAAAATGAAGGTTGCCAATTATTGGTTGATGCCTTGGTGAAAAGCTGCTACACTTGCTAGCTTTGTTATTGTTGTTTCAAGTGGATCAATGAATGGATCAAGTACTGATATTTGTGTTGACATTGGGCATATGGGCCAAATCCTCTTACCAGAACAGCACTAAAGAATCAATATGGTAGTGATTGGAAGGGAAAGTTCCCTGTGAACAGCTGATATGCGAAGGATGCACCTGCCAAATGGATGCTGCCCATATAACTGTTAGCTCAGTGTGGTAAGTGGGATGTATAAATTTCCAGATTCAATGGGGAGTAATGCATACAATGTCATCTTGTATAATTCTTGGACAATTGGGTAAACTGTTTGAAGATATTGTATGATCTGTTACTTTGATATTGAACACTCAAATACACGAGTTGAACAATGCATGGATAGTTATTTCCCAGATTTAATAGTGTTTCATTGGCTACAGGTTTTACATCTACAGCATATATATATATATATAGATAAATATATATATAAATGGTTATCTAAAATATATAACAATGAAATTTGAGAAATTGTGGCATGTACATATTGAAACCCAGATTTCTTTATAGGTCCTATGTTGATTGGAAAATTGTGGGATTTGATTGTGCATCCAAAAATTGGAATAATATTATGCACTTAAATTGGAGTAATATTGAAAAGAATCCAGATTTTAGAAAGGCACCAAGAATGGTTTTATGGCGAATTAACCAAGCTTTTCATCAATTCAAATTCGCTTTATACCAATCAATCAGCCTCATTGTCGGCGCATGAGTTCATGGATTGGAAAGTTTAATTGCAGCGCTTTTATACACAGTTCATGGCCATTTGCACTATCTAAGACTCGCTCAAATTACATTGTTATACAGTTGAATATTCAAGCATTGACGCATATATCTTTTTCCATCTCCAAATGAAATTGTCGCTAATCATATACCAGCGATTATTGAATGGACGCCAAAATATTTTGCGGCATTTAATCTATATCATCGCTAATGCATTTCTGTCAAATTCAAGGCTTTATTGCGACGACTATTAAGCGCCGCAAAAACTCAATGGTTTGCAGCAGATCTGTTTCTCGTTGGGAAAAAGTGGTAGGTAATTGCAGCAGCTAAATTGTTTTAGCGGCGATACAAATAACGATGGAAAAAGGCATTCCCCGCCATTTATGCCGTAATGTGATAGGACTAATTACACATTACGGCGAAAAAGTAACTTGTTTCAACAATTTTTTGTGCGTCGCTAATACATACATTTGGGGCGATATATGGGTTTCGCTGGAAAAAATCAGTTGGGGCACTTCTTTGGCAACCATCCAGCAGCGATCTGAGAGAGGCTGCAAATGGAAGCTTGCGGCGATTATGGGTTGTTTTTGCAGCGAAACAGTGCGCCGAAAAAAACATGTTTTCTTGTAGTGATGGGAGGTGGATCGGAGCCAGGGGTGGCTGGGATAGGTTGGTGGTGGCCAAAGGAGGTTGGAGATAGTGGTTAGACATCGTGGGTGGTGGCGTACAGCGGTGGAGAGGAGAGAACCCATGAAGATTGGTGAGCTTTGTGGGAGCAAACAACGGCGAGTTAGGGGCTGAGCTTGTTGGGGGACGATGGCCAGCAGGAGGGAAGCTACTGTAGAGGTGGTGGCAGCGTTGGATGACACACGACGGCATCGCGAGTGCTAAGCCCATTCAGGCTATGCACGACCAAGAGAGAGAAAGAGGGAGTGTGGAGAAGAAAGGCTGGGATGGGGGAGGTCACCGGAGGGTGGTAGAGCTATTGGTGGCAGCGGTGAGACTTGCCATCACACGACGGCGCTGGGCTAAGCTGTGGAGCAGATCGGGTGAAAGGGAGAGAGGCGAGCGGCATAAGCTGAGGAAGAGGGAGGAGAGAGAGAAGGAAGGAAAAAGTAAGGGAGAAAGAGAGAGTTGGGATCAACAAAACGATCTAAGGATGAGTTTAAAATACTGATTTGAAAATACGTAAACATTAACTTGATTAAACACACTGAGAGGAATTAAGATAGAATATTATTTAAAATAAACTTTAGTTTATAAAATAATATTCTTTCATCATTAATAAAATGATGAAGTCCTACTTTATATATTTAAGAGAATAAAACCATTAAATTAATTAAAGTTTTTAACATAATTTAAATCTTATAATATTTTAAATAACTGAAATCATTTAATAAAATGATTTCCCACAATTATAATATTTTTGGAGCTCTTCAAAAATATTATAATTGTCTTATTTAAAATAAAGTTTAGTCAAATAATACTGGGAATATCCCATTTAAAATACTAGTGACTTTAAAACACAAAACTAGTTTTAGAAATCACATAATATCTTTAAAAACACAACATAGAGGTCTAACACGCATAACAAGACTAGTAGTCACTAGAGATGAGTGGACAGTTACGTCCTCTCCTCCTAGTAATAAATTACATCCCTAAAATTCGCTTACATCAGAAGGAAGAAAGGAACGGGATGCTACATTACATTACAAAATATATGACATACGTATATACTTAATAGCATAATTGACTAATATAGTAACATTAATTCATATACAAATATGCATACAAATCTATAGCCAGTACCTAAAATAATATTAATAACTGGTAATAATTTATATCCATGATATAATCACTAATATATATAATTATATCGGAAAGAATGTTGATTAGTCGAGTCAATCAACTAGGGGTGAGACAGAAAACCGTTAAACCGGACAAAACCGGTAGGCTTGGTCCGATATCGGATTTAGTTCGGTTTAATACCAGTTTTATTTTTTTCAAAACAGGTCAAAAGGTTCTGGTTTTCCTTTTTCTTATACCGGACTAATTCATATATATATTTTAATTTTTTGTATTGTATAAATATTTTATATATCATGTTTTATATTATAATATATATAAATATATATAAAATAATTTGGTATTATGTGATAAATTACTAATTAATATAATATTGAATTTTAAAATCCTATATAATTATCGTCTATTGTATTAATAGTTACACTAATACTATATCATTTTATATTATAATATACTATAACACATCATTATACTATATATTATAATATATCATTACAGTCTATTATAATATACTACAATATATTATTACTATATTATTTTATATTATAATATACTATAATAATTGAAAAAGTCAGAATAAAATCTATAAAATTAGAACATAGATAACCAAAATTTTCAAACCTCAAAATTAATATATACCAACCCGGTTGAAAAAACCGGACAAATTACATCCTTAGTCAACGAGCGGAGATAGGTTCGCACTTCGCAGGTAGTCACATTCTTAATAGCTAATCGAGTACGTCAGCCATCCACCTGCATGAGTATGGTCAATAAGAGCACCACGTACAATCATCCGAAAATTCCGAAAGCCATTACCACACGTACTCGCTAGCATTAGCTCACCCAATACGTCATCCCATCCTAAATTCCAAATCCCAACAGTCCCTCTCTCCCTACGTATATATATCAAAAGCTTATCACGGCTTGGACATCCCCAACAGCATATATCTCTCCCTCGTTCTACACCCGAGTTCTCTGCATAAACTCTCCCTCATTTGTTACTACTGCTATTGGTTCATTGTCGCTTTTGAGAAAAAACAAAGAAAATCAATGGCAAAAGCACCGGAGGAAGAGCACCCCATCAAGGCCATTGGATGGGCTGCCAGAGATTCTTCCGGCGTCCTTTCACCTTTCAAATTCTCCAGACGGTACTCTCTCTCTCTCTCTCTCTCTCTCTCTCTCTCTCTCTCCTTACCTTCCTACTTCATTGATTATTATTGCATTTTTCATTCTCTTTATCCTTTCTCATGTTTGTGAGCTTTTGGATTGTGCTAAAATGGTATGTTTGCAGTGAAACTGGAGAAAAGGATGTAAGATTTAGAGTTCTTTACTGTGGGATATGCCACACGGACCTTCACATGGTCAAGAACGAATGGGGCACATCCATCTACCCACTTGTCCCTGGGTAAATTTCTATGTCATCACTACAAGTGTTCACTACAGATCATGTTATGATCCAATATAATGTTATATATCTGGAGTAATTTTTGTGTTTGTTTAAGAAGCTGGCTTGATTTTTTTGACGTACAAGAGTAAAATATGCTGCGCTTTTTGTTCATATTGGAAAGAGAAACACTACTATGCCCACTTTAGTTGATACATCCATTTGACAGTTTAGTCAAATTTTTATTTTTTTTACTTAGTGATTAAGATAGTGATTTTAAATGTATTGATATTTTTTTAAATATATTTAAATATGTTAAAAAAATGTGAAAAGTAAATAAAAAAAAAAAAACTTTTTTACACTGGACGGTAAACCCAGTGGTCAAAATGGGGCAGTAAAGTAGCCCCGAAATCAATGTGATTTTAAGCCTAGGGTGGGGCTACTCTACCGCCCCACCCTTACCGCTGGGAGTACCGCCCAATGATTTTTTTTTTCTTTTTTTCTTTCCACATTTTTAAAATATATTTAAAGATGTTAAAAAAAAATACATCAATATATTTAAAATTACTTCTTTAATCATTAAGTAAAAAAAAAAAAAATTGACCAAGCGGTCAATTGGAGGTGTCAAATGGTGTGGACATAGTAGTGTTTTTCTTAAACGTAAAACAATGTCAAGAAACTCGTTCATTTTTTGGAGCACAAACTAAGCACTGCCCTGAAATTGGAGTTTCAATTCAACTGCAGCCACGAAATTGTTGGGGAAGTGACAGAAGTGGGGAGCAGAGTGAAGAAAGTTAAAGTGGGAGACAAAGTGGGAGTAGGAGGCGTGGTTGGTGCCTGCCACTCCTGCGAGAACTGTAACAATGACCTTGAAGTTTACTGTCCAAAACTGATACCATCCTACGGTGGGTGTTACTACGATGGAACAGTTACATACGGAGGCTACTCAGACACCATGGTAGCTAATGAGCGCTACGTCGTCCGATTCCCTGAAAACATGCCACTTGATGCTGCTGCTCCCCTCCTTTGTGCTGGAATCACAGTTTATAGCCCATTGAAATATTATGGGTTGGCAGAGCCAGGAAAACACATTGGAGTTGTTGGCCTTGGTGGGCTCGGTCATGTGGGTGTTAAATTTGCCAAAGCTTTTGGAGCAAAAGTGACGGTAATTAGTACCTCCTCTAGCAAGAAAGATGAAGCTTTGGAACATCTTGGTGCTGACTCATTTTTGCTTAGCTCTAACCAAGAACAATTGGAGGTAAATGTTAAACTATAAGACTTCTTGTTCCCATTGATTAATTGATGCTCCCTGTGACCAGATGTAGCCGTTTAAGGAATGGTTGTGACAAGCAGTATTAAATTTGTGCAGGCTAGCCTGGGCACGTTTGATGGTATACTAGATACAGTATCTGCTGTGCATTCGATTTTACCCTTAATTGGTCTCTTGAAATCTCATGGAAAGCTTGTTATGTTGGGTGCACCGGAGAAACCGCTTGAGCTACCCGTCTTTCCTCTACTTATGGGTAATTTTCATTTAAGTCTATACAAATGTTTTCATTTGTTATGATTAAGTACTTGGTGTTCCGTTTTGTTCTTTTTTACCAATAGAGTACTTAATAAGATTAGCTTGAACAGGTAGGAAGATGGTTGGGGGTAGTTTGACCGGAGGAATGAAAGAAATTCAGGAGATGATAGACTTTGCGGCAAAACACAACATCACAGCAGATATTGAGGTTATTCCAATAGACTACGTTAACAAGGCAATCGAGCGTCTTGCTAAGGGTGATGTCAGATACCGATTTGTCATTGACATTGGAAATAGCTTGGCTTCTTCCAACTGAAGACTTACTCAATTAATCGGCTTGTCTTAGTTTTCTTCATGTATTTGTGTCAACGATTTCTTTTAAATATTGCTCTAGTTTTGCTTTTATCACGAGCAAAACATGATTGTCCTTATAATTAAAGTACAATTAAAAAATGCCGAATAAGCTGAAAATATTTGAATTTTTCTGTGTATCTACTTCAATTTCTTACAGGGTATTAACTCGTAATCCCTGATCATAATCTTGTTTTAATAATTTTTTATATTTTATATTTTATATTTTATTATTCATTTTTTATATATTTTTTTAAAGAGACGAGGTCATATGTCCAAGAGTGACCCCGACCCACTTTTATTAGAAAAAAATATCACTTATGACAGAGGAATACCTTTGCAACATCCAAGATCTACAGGATTACATATAATCAAAACAAACTAATAGTAGAGAAAAAGTAGGTGAAAAATAATGAATAGTAGAAAAAATAGGTGAAAAGTAATAATAAAATAAATAATAGTAGTGAGAGTGTTTGAGAGTAGCTCAAGTACTCTCGTACCCAAACTAGCCCAAGATAGGTTTGGAAGTTTCATCTCACATAAAATTTTCATCTCATCTTAACTCATCATTACACCTTTTTCAAATTTCTATACAAAATATAATAAACAATTCAACTTTTTCAAATCCCAATTCAACTTTTTCAAATTTCAAAACAATAATAATAATATTAAAATATAATATTTTAAACCCAAACCAATAACCAGGATATTTATTAACGTAAACCAAAACGTGAACGAAAGCCAAAACGTAAACCAAATGTCAACTTTGCCCGCACCAACGTGAACGAAAGTCAAAATAACGTAAATCGGCCAGCGTAGACCAATAGCGTAAACCAAAGTGCCTTGTTTGTTTTCGTGACTGAAATCCAAAACTTTGAAAACCTCATATTTCATCATTACAACTTTTTCAAATTCCCATACAAAATAAAATAAACAACTCAACTTTTTCAAATTCTAAAATAAATATAATATTAAAAAATATATTCTAACAATACTTTATTCAACTTTTTAACTTTAATCTCATTTCATCTCATCTCTGAAAACAAACGAGGCCTAATGAAGCCCAACAGCACCCTATAAATCCCCCCAAGATATGATTGATCGATGCTTTGAAGTTTTTTGAAAATTTTCAATACGTGGCTGTGCACGTCATTATTAATGCATTCTTAGCGTTTAATTTGTACATTGATAATGTCGTAAATTTGGGTTTAGTCATGTTAAACACGTCTTAAAAGAGAACAGTACCTAGATACATGCACGAGAATTGTTCTAGTTTTGGTATGACTTCTATGTGGTGGGTCTCCTTGCGCGGCAATCTGAGCAGAGACATGATGTTGGGATTGGGTGGTTGCGGAACAATGGTTGTGAAATCAACAGGGAGATGAAAAATTGCAAAAGAGAAATATCAGAGAGGGAGAGAGATTGCGAGGGGGAAAAGAGAGCTTGGGGAAAGGAGAGGAGAGGGATGGGAGATTGGGCCATGGAAGGAGGCACTGCTGGTCTAGAGACAACGGACCAGAATAGGAGATTATTCTGACCGCTAGTTAAACAACGGAAACAAGAGATTGAGATTAAGAAAAATAGCAAATAGAGAGAAACTCTGAAATTAGGGTTTTACTATAAATAAATCAATCATCTTCTGAAACCCACAAGCCGAGCTTAAATAGCTAATGAGGAATGGCAACACTATAACGTCTAGGGCCAAACAATAGAATAAGAAATGAGATCATAACTATAACTAAAATGTAGCCTAAGAATCCAAAATAAATTGTTACAAAAAATAAATATTACCATAAAATAAAATTAACGAAAAATGAAAGAGTTTACTAAAACTGATCATTCGGAAGGAAAATCACTGATTTTGGGGTTGAAAAGGGGCCCACCAAGCAAAGCATGGTGACTATGACATCCGCGTCGAAGAGAGCTTTTCGGATTGGGGTAATATGCACGATTCTGACACCCAGAGCCAAAATTATAATTAAAGTTCTAATGTCGCCACTTCTCTCTGTCCAACTTAAGAATAAGTATCCTCGCCTAACCAAGGAGATATTCTTCTAACCTAGCTCTACATCTTCTCATCCAAATCCTAGGAAAACTTATTTCTTCCTGCTAGTTTTGTGCTGGTCTAGCTTCTCGAGATAGTCCAGTACTTTTAACATTTCATTTGTCATATGAGCCTCATCAGCCTCAAATTCAATTTCAGATCCCCCTGCATCAGCCCCCTCGAGTTGAAAAGAACTTGCCCCCGAGTTCATGCCATCGTCGACAAAGTAGGAGTTGAGAACATCTGAAGTCCCCATGTGACTGGGAAGACGTAGTCTATATGCATTGTCGTTGATCTTTTGGAGAACTTCACAAGGTCCAATCTTTCTATCCTTCAACTTATTGTACTCTCCAACAGGAAAATGATCCCGGGTTAGTACAACCCAAACAAGATCTCCAACATTAAAAAGTACCTAGTGGCCACAATTGTCAGCGTGAACCTTGTACTTTGCATTGCTCGCCTGAATTGTTTGTTTGACTTGGTCGTGTACTCCCCAAAAGTGATTTACCATCTCCTTGGCCTTAATGTTCAGGAGACCAATCCGTGCGATAGGGAGCAAATGAAGGATGCCTAGTGGATTTTGACCGTACACAACTTCAAATGGGCTTAACTGGGTAGTTCGATTCTTGGATTGGTTGTATGTAAACTCGCCCACGATAAGGCAAGGTCCCATTGTTTTCGCTTAGTACCCGCCAAACTGTTTAGGAGGTTGCCCAAACTTTAATTCAGTACCTTGGTTTGCTCGTCCGTTAAGGGTGGTAGGCACTAGTAAAGTTTAGCTTCGTTCCAAGTTTTTCCCACAAACTCTTCTAGAAATTACACATAAACTTTGTATCCAGGTCTAAGGTGATAAACTAAGGAACACCATGCAAGCAAGCAATCTCCTTGAAATAAAAGTGGGTGATCTAAGTGGCGTCCACAGTCTTCTTACAAGCTACAAAATGGGCCATCTTAGAAAATCGGTTGACCACGACAAAGATTGAATCCATGGCGCGTTGGGTCTTGGGTAAACCTAAGACAAAATCCAAACTGACCTCTAGCCATAGACCATCAGGTACATGTAACAAAGTGTAAAGGTCAATTCATAAAGGTTCCTTTCACTCTCTGGCACACAAAACATCTCACCACGTATTGTGCCACATCACTGGTCAACTTGGGCCAGTAGTAATCTGCGGTGCGATTAAAGCCAAAGGTTTTTTCTCACCGAATTTTCCCCTCACCATGTAGTTCCCGTATAATGTGTTTTCTCAAGGAATAGTCTGGGACACACAACTATGGGCAAGGAATAAAAAATTGTCATGCAAAGGAAAATCAATTCGCATACCCTCAATTACTTCCTTAATAATCTTTCCAAAGGACGGATATTTGGCATACAAATCCCTGAACGTGTCAAAGCCTGCCACCCTGGTACTAATGGTGGTACGAGTGCCACATGCTAGCTTAAAGCATTTGCAACCCTGTTCAAGCTCCTTGATTGGCATCTAAGCGAGAACATGAACTCTTACAGATAGGTGACCTACTTTGCGTGTCATCTGCTTAGCTTGTGTTGCCCGTTCATGTACTTCAATGCCTCATTGTCAGTAATTAGAATGAACTCCTTTTGTACCAAATATTGTCGCCTTTTTTTCAAGGACTATACAATGGCATAGAACTCCAAGTCGTATGTGGAATAATTTTTCTTCGATCCTAACAGTTTCTCACTAAAAAAAGCAACAGGTCATCCTTCTTGACTCAGGGCACCACTAATACCCACTTTGAAAGCATCACAATTCACCTTGAAGATCATCTCAAAATATGGGGAGTGCAAGGATTGGTGCTTCAGTCATCTTCTACTTGACCAGTCAGAAATTGCTCTCTCCTTCCTCGGACCATTGGAATGACCGCCTTTTAAGGCACTCTATGATAGGCGTTGAAATAGCAGTGATTCTAACCACCACAACACCTAGAGAGGGGGTGAATAGGTGTAGTTCAATTTTATGGTCTATTTAAAAATATTGTTAAACAAACAATTAATCAAAGAGACAAACCACAAAAATAATCAACACAGAGATTTGGTCACGAAGTAGAAACTCATTTAAAGAACCTCTTCAAAATCTAAAACCACTCATGTTGTAAGACACCACCTCAAATCCACTATAGAAACTTTAGTTTGTTACAACCAATTTAGAGACACTCATAAAACCTTTGAAGTAACTAAACTTGGCTTGCAACACCACACGTGAACCAGTCGATCTCTACATGCATGTAGTGCCGGAACTCCGACATTTCTATAATGTCCCATGAGAACCTCTCGCACTATGCAGCAAGAGCAGCTCCGAAAACCTTCCGGCCAACGAACATGTCCACTCCAATGGACTCACCTATGTTTCATTTTGAGTGTGATATGGTGGAGATATAGTTTCTAGAGATATTAAACTTTGAATGTGGAGGGGAGTCTCTCTCAAATGCTATTGGAAGGAGGCTCTATCTTTGGCTCTCTTACCCCTAAAAATGGCAGAACAAAATGTTATATTTATACCAGCCATTATAGACTCAACCCTTCTTTTCCAAATAATCTCAAAACCAAATAAAATCCAACCGAAATTGGGCATGAAAATGTATGACGAACGTGCTCAATGCAATACACTATAAAAATGAAACAGAGGGGACCACTCAAGTATTTTATCAAACACTTGGTGGGCATATTCTGCTACACATGGGTGAAATGCATGCAATACCCTAAAAATATTACATAAAAGTGAGGGAGAGCACTCTTTACTCCCAAACCTCAATCAAACCAACTCCAACAATCTCCACTTTACACTTCACAGACCCTAAAAGCCGTAGCTCTACATGAAATGCCCATGAAACTCAAAATGAAAATACAATGAAGGGTGAAGGACTTACCATGAGTAAGTGAAGATCAAGTGGAGGAGTTCCACCGAAAAACACACAAAGACAAGAGAGAAAGGAAGAACAATGCACAGAGAAGAGGAAAACTAGGGAGAGAAAAGAAAAGGAGCCTACAGAAATGAGTTGCTCGAGCGGCGCAAGGGATTTAAATGACGTTCGCTCTAGCGATTGTTGCTCAAGCTAGATACACAGTGTCAAGCGGTGACCACCCCAGAAATTCGATGTTAGTAACTCAAAAAATTACATGACTTAACTCCAAACATTAGTGAGAGCAATTTTTAAAATCAAGGATGCACATCAAATGTAAAAGAGTGTCATATTTTCATAAATCACGTAGGGACAAAAACAGTGTATCACACGTAATATGAACATGCGTGTTTAGGGGTTCCTTACTCAATCAAGAAATTTCAGCCAAAATGTGTGAGTGGAGTTGGGCTGAACAAGAAACCATACATGCTTGGGAAGCTCTTCCAAGATACAAAAAGTCAAACCTAATGCTACTAGACCTAAATACTTCTGTTTGAATTTCTATATCTGTCTTGGTCTATTCAGCACTATATGCCTCCCCCCCCCCCCTTTTTAATTTCATCATCATTTTTCTTTTCCTTTTGTATTGACCAATTTTGCAAGGATCAATTTTGCACGGGAAGAAAAATAATGATGTTATCTATCCTGTGGTCAATTCTATATGCAAGTAGAGCTCCCTTGCACTTTTGATTGCCTCCCCAAAAGCTCACAAGTAGCAAAATGACAATTGATTGAGCTCGGAGTGTAGTGTATGTGAAGCAAGTCACATATTACAAATAATTCACAAGTTTCAAACCTTTGTAATCAATAGGCATATGATACAATTTTCAAATGACACATGCACTTAAATTTTTAGAATTACCACCACTAACGTCCTTTTTATCAAAACCATGTGCAAACCACTATGCATGATTTTCAAAGACACACACCCAAAAGTACACAAGGACAAAAACATGCATGAATTAACCACACACAATATACTAGTAACAAGAAAATAAAGAAAGACTATACAAAACCTAAACATGTGTAAAATATATGAATGCATGACTATTAGTCTACTACAAAAATACCATGTTTGGTCTGCTTCTCCTTCTTTCTCATCCACACTTGTCTCACTTTTGGATGATCCACCTTATTTGCCCTCTAGCTAGAAGTCAATTGGTCTAACTTCACATTAATCACCTAATTTTGTTTGGTCAAGACCATGACACAGTTTCACAAGTTCTGATGCCCTTTTCTTGTGTAGGGCTTTTCAATTTCCTTGGGATGACTCCTAAGCTCAAAACAGTTTGGTCGAATGTGATCAATCTTACCCTAATTGTGACAAACATGGTTTGCCTTGCGAGCTCTTTGTCTCATGAAGGGCGAGACATACTTAGAAGTATTCATGAGATTCTTACCCCTTTTTGGGGATAAGGAATCCTACTTTATGAGAATGCAGGAGTATTAATAGATTGACTTTTTAACTTAAAGCAATCTAGTCTAACATGACCAACCTTTCCACAATGATGGCACATGGGGCTTGTGTTTTGAGCTCTTTGTCTTTTGGGAGGTGGCACAAACTTTTGCACATGTTGGGTTTTCTTACATTTTTCAAAGGATTGTACATTCCTATTCTCATTCAATGCAAGAGGAAACATATTTTTTCCTACATTTTTACAAGAGGATTTTGAAGTTGAAGCCACATCATATTTCTCTTCAACATATCCTAGACCCATCTTGTCACCATAAGACTTTCCTGAGCTTAGGATTTTGTCAAGCTTCTATTTCCCAGTAGAGAACATTTTCAGTCTATCGTTTAACATAATCAACTCACTCTCCTACATTTTCACTCTATCCTCAAGTGACACATTTCTCTTTTGCAACTGGTCATTTAGACAAATGGCTTCATTAAGCTTGTCTTGAAGCCTTTCAGTTTCTCGTTTGCAAAAAATCTATCTTCTCAATATGTGTTTTATTGAGTTTCTTCAATTTTACATATTCCTTGTACAACTTCTCATAGATTTCCTACAACTCATCTTCCTTCATCCCTGGATTCACTTCCTCATAACAATAACTTTTGGAAGGAATCACTCAGGAAGAAATCTGAGGACTTTTCTCACAATTCTGTTTTCAAAAATTTTATCCCCTAAATTAAAACGAGAATTCACAATGTCATTCAGTTTTGCATAGACGAAAGCAAATGTTTCATCATCACTCATTCTAATTTCTTCAAAGTTGGTAGTCAACATTTGAAGCTTAGAATTTTTCACAGCCTTGGTACCTTCATGAGTTATTTCAAGAATATCCCATGCCTCTTTGCAAATTTCACACATGGAGATTCGCTTGAACTCCTCCTGGGACACGGCCATGAAAATCGCATTCAGACCTTTACTATTCCAATTACACTCGTTGACTTCATATTTAGAGTAATTTTTCACATTTTTGAGAATTTCAACTCCTTCAATGATTGTAACCGGTTGTTTCCATCCTCTTGTCATGGAAACCCACACTCGTTCATCTATGGCTTTCATAAATGCTCTCATTCAAACTTTCCAATAGGTAATTGCTACCATCAAAATATGGTGGCGATTTGAGTGATTGAGACCTATCCATTTTAATCACTACTGCAGGATCAAACTCAGGAACTAAATCCTAACAGAGTGAACTCACTCTCATACCAATTAAAAAAGTAGTGGTTCTACCCAATACAACACCTAGAGGGGGTGAATTGGTGTAGTTCAATTTATGGTCGATTTAAAAATAGATTTAAATAAACAATTAATCAAAGAGACAAATCACACAAATAATCAACATAAAGATTTGGTCACGAAGTGGAAACTCATTTGAAGACCCTCTTCAAAATCTAAAACCATTCCGGGTGTAAGACACCACCTCAAATCCACTATAGAAACTTTAGTTTGTTACAACCAATTTAGAGACACTCACAAAACCTTTGTAGTACATAAAATTGGATTGCAACACCACGAGTGACCCACTCGATCTCTACACGCATGTAGTGCAGGAACTCTGACCTTTCAATAGTCTCCCACGAGAACCTCTTGCAGTCTGCAGCAACAGTAGCTCCGAAAACCCTCTGGCCAACGAACACGTCCACTCCAATGGACTCACCTGTGTTTGATCTTGAGTGTGATATGGTGGAGGTATATTTTCCAAGAGA
The DNA here is from genome assembly GCA_003123785.1 of Pterocarya stenoptera. Taxonomy (NCBI): domain Eukaryota; kingdom Viridiplantae; phylum Streptophyta; class Magnoliopsida; order Fagales; family Juglandaceae; genus Pterocarya; species Pterocarya stenoptera. The sequence continues at coordinate 145,363 of QEOT01008363.1, read as the reverse complement.
TATTCAACTTTGAATGTGGAGGGGATTCTCTCTCAAATGCTCTTGGAAGGAGGCTCTATCTTTGGCTCTTTTACCCCAGCAAATGGCAGAACAAAATGTTATATTTATACCTCCCAAGAAATGAGGCTCTCAAACCCTAGGAAAAATTAGGTTTTCTGAACATTGGACAGAGCGAAGGTCAAGCGCATGTTGTACTTCTGAAGCCGCTCAAGTGCTATGTTGAGTGAACTCTCTAGATGTCCATCACTCGAGCGCTGTGTCAAGCGAACTCTCTGGATGAGTTTTGCTCGACTCTATGTTGAGCACTGCCTTCTGCTCGAGCACAGTGTCGAGATCAAGTCAAGCGAACTCTCTATGTGAGCTTAGCTCAAGCGGTGTGGTGAGCGTCTGTCGAGCGAACTCTCTGTTTAAGTTCCACTCGAGCACAGGTCGAGTACAGATCCTGTATTTGTTCAACTCGAGCCGTGTGGAGCTCACTTGACCCCATTTTCACTTTGACGCACTTCAACATTTATTACAACACAATTTTATAAAAATTTTCACAAGAATATGCCAACACACTCATTTTTACATTAACATGATGAGAGTGGTGAAATTACAAATGAATCATCAATAGAAGGAGGCCAATCCATAGAAGCTTCGCACCTCCTGTAGGGTATTGGTGGTTGGCCACTCTAAAATGGCTTCAACAGTGGATTGATCTATGTGGACATCATCTGCGGAGACGACAAATCCAATGAATGTAACAAAAGTTGTAAAGCCCAAAATATTTTGTGTATGTAGACTTTTTCTTTAAGAGAAAAACTGAGCCCACGTGGCTGTTTGTGGATTAATTATTTACTTTGAGTGTTGTGTGCCAAATCTAAGGATGAGAAATGAAGAAATTAGGCCCAGCCCATGGGTTAGTATGGGAGCCAGGACCTCCCGCTAGCAAGATGTCGTTTTGATGGCTTTGGAGGTGACTTTTGCCCTACCCCTATACGATGTCGTTATGAGCTTTGATGGAAACCCTAATTTCCTTTTCTCCCTTGGTGCCCCACAACTCCCTTCTTATTCTTTCCTTTTATTTTCTTCTTTTTCCTCTCTCTTCCCTTAACCCATGCCCTGCAATGGCTCGTTCCGTCACCATCCCGCCATTGCCACACGTCTGTCAAGCACTAGACATCGCCTTCGTCTACTATTTATACCTTCGTCGCCAAAATAGTTTCTCATACCTAAGACCTACCATTTATACCATAAGTCTGGGGGACAAATCTTGTATGCCCCTATGGTGTCCATGTCCTACGTCCTGTTCCTTTTGTCAGAGTCCTTTAATGCGGCATAGCTCTATCACGACATCATTAATGTGGCGTATAATACGGCGTGGTTTCCCGATTTGTCTCACCCCAGTGGCATCCTAGGTGGTTCATTGATTCCCTCCATGTCAGAGGATTGAGGGTCCCCTGTTCTTTCTCCATTATGAGGAAAAGCACTCAAGAGCTGGATGTTATTTGAAGGGTCTCTACATCGGCAAGTCCCATCCCCTTGCAGCATGTTCCCTCCTACAAATAGCATCCTGAAAAGCCTACCTGTGGGCCGCGTCTAGAGGAGCATACACATGAGAATCATAATACTCACACACCCCACATAAAATCCATTTATTATGACCATTTACAAATATATATCAAATACACAATCTCTAAACTCTTCATAACTATAATACAATGATCCTCAAAAATTCATTCAGAAGTTTGGCTAGAGCCATTAAATTTTAAATAATTACAGTACAGATACTCCAACAGAAACTGTAAAATAAAATATGACCATAAGAAAATTCTCTGTATAACCAAAACCATCTTCAAGCAACAAAACCATGAAGCGCCAAAACTTCCAACTTCAAATGACTAAACCAAGTCCACTCTGAAATCTTTGGCTCAAAAGTTATCACTTCAAATGAAAAAACTTTCTACAAGTCTGAAAAATATGTGAAATGAAGTGATGAGCTGCCACGTGCTCAGTAAGTACCAATTTCATGGGGGTGTGGGGGTTGGCAATTTTCTTAACTATAAAATAAGTGAATAAAATTCTCAATAAGATAATGTATAAAATAGTGTGAGCAATACAATTTTATCTCAACCAACATATTTAGCCAAACATTATATTCAAGGCCACATGATAATAGGAAAATGATCAATATAGCACAAAGATATCACGTCATGAAGACATCACACCGCGAGGGAAATTGAACATGTCACAAAGACATTCATATCCTGGGCTCAAGAATAAATGGCATGATCACATTTAACTTTCAAATTTAATAAGCCATATATCAGTTTTCAAACATTCCAACCATTACAAAATTTGCACAAATCCCACAAGCAGAGCCAAAATAGCATAAGAATGTACACAGATCCAAGGTTTATACATCATTCCAAACAAAACCAACAGCTATTTTATTAAAACCCCATTAAAAAGCCATTAACTTTGATTTTTAGTCAAAATAGTCATGATATTCTTTTGCCAACGGTCACTGGGAACCTATTGCAAGACCATTATAATCCGTCAACTTCTATGCTAAAAAAGATCTCACTTAACTCCAAAATTTTATACAATCCTTAAAAACATAAATTTAGACTTGTTCTAAAAGATTATCCTCCAAAGTTGATAAATTCCAGATTTCTAGGTTGCAAATACATTGCCGGACAGCACATACTAATACACCGGCATCTATCCCCTTATTAATTCAACGTAAATAATGTCTATACTCAACCATATAACAGTGACATAAAAATAGATTAATTCTAGCTAATACCCACCACTAACACTTGAATATTAAATTCATCTTCAATACACCCTAACAACGCAATCAAATAAGTATATTCTCAAAGATTCACAACAACAAATCTCATATTCAAAATTCATTAAAAATAATACTTATGAGGGATGAAAAATTACCTAATATTTTCGTTGGTGGTGATGAAAAAGCAAAGTGTAGTAGCTGTGGGTGGAGGTTACATAGAGAGAGAAAGAGAGAGAATATATATATAGGGGGAGTTAAGAGAGAGAGAGACGAGATGTGGGGTTGGGAGAGAATCGAAGAAAGAAAGTGAGAGAGAGGTGTGAGAGAGTGAGTTTGAGGGGGGTATAGGTGAGAGACGAGAAGAGGGAGGGGGTGTGTACAAGAGGGAGCAGAAAATAAAGTTTGTCGTGAGAGAGAGAATCAAGGGGAAAGAAGGTTGGGAGGGGGGACAAAAAGAAAAGGGGGGTTGGGCCTTTCTGCATGGACTGGGTTTTGTTTTTTGGATTATTACAGCCCCCTTCACAATTGAAAAACAATGTGAATAAAGAAAAAATCCCAAAAACACAATTAAAAAAGAAAAGAAGTTACAACAAGAGATTTACATTACCATATACAACAATAGAAAACCAACGCAGCAAATACAAAAAACTTCCAGTGGGCCCTCGGCCATAACATTGTAAATCAACAACCACAAGTCACAATTCCAATCACATAGTCACAACAGAGAACCAATGCGACATATTCACAAACTCCCAAATCCAACAGGTTCTATTTTTAGGGTTAGTATAGAGAGCCACTTACAACAAAGGGGTAAAAGTTTTAGATAATCAAGGCATCCTAAGTTGTGTTGCTGGTTGTGGTCAATCACATAAGTGGGTGATGTAGTGGTCTCAAGGGTTGTCAAGTGGGTGTCTCGGCCAAAGAGAGACAACGTGCGCTTGTCTGTGTTGAGGGGACAAAGAGACAAACAGCGCAAAAGGGAGATACACATAGAAACAGAGACAAAGAGAGGGAGGAGATACCAAGAGGAGGGCAAAGTTAGGGGCTGGTGGCTTGAAAAATAAATCGAGAGAGGCAGCAAGCAGTGGAGACAATGATGGGGAAGGGGAGAGAGTGCGAGTAAGAGGAAGTTAGGGGTAGATAGAGACTAGGAGAGGGAGTGGCCCCTTGTAGCAGTGCTGAACAAGGGGACACGGCGGGGGTGGTGGCTGAGGCTAGGGTTTTGAACCTAAAAGCTTTGAACTTTGAGGCCGAGAGAGTGGGAAGAACAAAGCCAAATCAAGGAGGCGAAAAGGCTTACCAGTGTGAGTTGGCGCAACGGTGGCTGGAACGGCATGGTTGGCGGCAAATTCAAACTACACATAGGGAGGGAGTGTGATTCGAATAGAGATAGGGAGAGAGATAACTAGAGAGAGATTGAGGGGCTTACCATCCCAGTTTTAATGTCGAACGACAAAATTAGACAGTGGCGGTGGGGCAAGGCTTGGGCTACAATAGTGACTCATAGGAAAATAAAGAGATCGGATGGGGTGTTCGATGCAGGGGAAAAATGAGAAGGAGGCGGATGAGCTTGTCGGTAATGTGAGGCGTCGATAAATGGAGGACAGCAGTGGCGATTGCTGTGACGGCAACAAAAAATATATATATATATATAGAGAGAGAGAGAGAGAGAGAGAGATGGGAGAAGGCTTGGAGGGCAAGAGTATGCCTACTTTATTTTCGCAAGTAAGATGAGATAAGATAAGTTGAGATAAAAGTTAAAAATCGAATAAAATATTGTTAGAATATATATTTTTAATATTATTTTTATTTTGTGATTTGAAAATTTTGAATTGTTTATATTATTTTATATGAAAATTTAGAAAAGGTATAATGATTAGATGAGATGAGTTGAGAAGAGTTTTGAAAACAAACGAGGCAGAAATACAAGACGCCTAGAGGGAGTCTTCTATCCTCTTGAGTTCTTTCTGTTACATGCTAATTCTAATGCATCTATTCTTATAAAATGCAATTGTAGCGAGTGAAAAAGCGAATCACAAAATGAGAAAGCTAGCGATCGTTAATGCATCACAAAAGGACATCCTCGAACCCGATATAAAATAGACAAACCTCAAAAAAAAAAAAAAAAGGCATGAAATGAATGAAAAAACTTTTTTCTAATTTGAAGAGCATTTGGTAGTGTTTAGATTAGTTGGTGAGGTTTCCTATTTATAGAAAAATAAAAGGACACAAATTTACAATTCAAAGAAACATATTAAGTTTGTGCAATGGCCCAATAGTTATGGCTCCTAGCCCCAAGTGGTGTGCACTAGTTTGAAACATCACACTGCCACTTTTAGATCAAATAAATGGACAAAAACTGGCAATTTTCCCACGTTGGGACTCAAACCACTTATCAAGGCTTCTGGGATTGAGATGCCCAACCATTGGAGCTCCATGTCATGTGTACAAAATGCACAAATATTTAAAAAAAAGATTTATTCTCATCAGCTGATTTATCTAATTTACACCCTACATGGCAAACCGAGTTCACTAACAAATGAACTAGCTCTTCTCTCTCGGCCCCCACATCTTCCCTTTCATCTCTTCCTCCCAGCTCGGTTTTGTCTCCTCTTCTCTATGAATCTCCCGTGCCTTCCTCCTAAAAATCGGTAGAATGTGTGCAGCTCCTTCGTTTCCTCATGCCTTCCTCCCCACAACGGTGGCCTCCCATGCATTTCCCCATAGTGCTTCACTCCTCTTGCTGTGTTTCTAGGACAAAGCCCTGCATAATCCACACTCTATCACTTCCACCATTTTATCTTTTCCAAGAACTTCACTTGCAGTGCTACAAGTATTCACCTGTTTTGGCAATAACTTGATCTTCGTTACCTATTGATCTTCTTTGGAGTACTTTTTATTTTATAGATTTTGAGGTAAGTCCAAATGCATACATTCATTCATACACATATAGTAGATAGAGAAAAGCAAAATCGTTGTGTTCCATGATTAAGACAAGGCATTTGCAAAATGAAATGGGATGAAGGATGGAGGAGAGAAAAGATATGTTCTTCTTTTGGCAGCAAAGGATTTTGAATACGTGAAGAAAGTATATGGTAGATACTTCAATGTGTTTGTTGCTACTTTTAGGGAAGAAGTAGAGAGGTGAAAGAGAGGAGGTGCACGTTTCGTTGGCAAGGAGAAAAAAAATTGTCAGGTCAGGTATCATGTGGTGTTAATTAGGGGTGAGCATCGACCGGTCCAGATAGAGAAAATCGACCGGACCTGCCAATTCTGTTCGGACCGGACCGAACCTGGACCAGCCATGGTTCAGTCCAGTCCACATTTTATAGGACCAAATTCATTCGAACCAGTAGTTTTTCGGACCGGACCTAATGTAAATAATTTATATATATATTTTTATAATTTTTTATATAATTAATTATATATAATTATACTATATTATAATTAAGTATAGACTATAGACTATAGTTGTACTTATACAATTATACAATTATACTAATATTATTAATTTATAGCTATAATATATTACTAAGAGTCTAATACTTTATACTAATACTATTATATAGTTATACTAATAGTTATATTAGTTGTTATATTAGTTATACTATATTATAGTGATTTATTATAACTATATTATATATAAGTTATAATGATTTAATAAAGGTATAAGTTATAGTGATTTAGTATACGTATAAGTTATAACTATAGTCTATATTAGTATTAGTATTAGCATAAATATTAGTATTAGTTACTATATGACTATAGTTAATAGTATCATATAGTGATATAGTATTAGAGTATTAGTATAACTAAACTAAATCGCTATAGTCTATAACTATAATTATAAATTATAACTAAATCACTTATAAGTCTATAAGTCTACTATCTATATATTATAATATTATATAGTATTAAATTATTAATATAACTATGAGTTTATGAGACTATGACCATTTATTATTATATAGTATTAATATCACTATTAAATTATTAATATAGTATATAGTAATAATAGTATTAGTAATAATTTATATTAATGTATTATTATATAATATATAGTACTAGTATCACTATATTATTATAATATATATACACACAAATACTATAAGTCTATATATAGTAGTAAGTTAGTAACAGTAACACTATAGTCTATAATAATATATTAGTATCACTATATCATTATAATATATATATGCACACAGACACTATAAGTTTATATGTAGTAGTAAGTTAGTAACAGTACCACTATAGTCTATAATAATATATTAGTATCACTATATCATTATAATATATATATACACACAGACACTATAAGTCTATATGTAGTAGTAGGTTAGTAACAGTACCACTATAGTCTCTAATAGTATAATATATAGTATTAGTATGTATTAATATAGGATTATAGCATAATGTATGTATAATAGTATAGTATTAATATCACTATAAGTTATTACTATATATACCTAATAGGCTTATAGGCTAATAGCCTAATACAATAATTTATTTATCATATTACAAATTTATCTACCATAGATTCTTAGAATCACAAATTATAATATTTATAATACATTGAATTTGAGTCATTTACATACTCTAACTTAGTAACAAATTAGCAATTAACATTTAACATTATAAATATAATTATCATTAATAATTTTTTAACGAGTCAATTAAATAATCCACATTAAATAGTTTATTTAATTTTAATTTTACTAATTTAAATAATTTTTTAATTCATTTATGTGCCAAAATAAAAGAATCACAAAAAAAATACATGGGAGCTACCTTCCCAAAAACGACGATGTTTTAGTCACTGCAGGCCAAACAAAGAATTGCGTCGTCTCAAGCAACCTAGTTATTTTTTTTTCAATTTACGTACCTAAAACGACGCCGTTTGGGTCCAATTGAGAACCAAACGGCGCCATTTCAAGAACGGGATTGGCGTCTTCCCCCCCGGGATTCATTTTCACTTTTCCCCAATTCCCCAATTCCTCCTGCGAAAATCCTAAGGTGTCTTCGGTCACCCTCTGTCGCAGCAAGCTCGCAGCCACTTGGTAGTCGGTACTCTCTCTCTCTCTCTCTCTCTCTCTCTCTCTCTCTATCTCTCCGATTTGTTCAAATGCTCTTGACTTTGAAGAATTTTGGGATGATTGGAGAATATTTTTTTCATATTCAGGTGTGTAGATCTTATGCACTGTCATGTGCACTGTCTCAACTCTTGTACTCTACTATATCTGCTTTCTTGTATGTGTTACTTGTGTGTTGTGGTCTTGCGGATCGATTATGTGGGGTGGATGTGTTGTATAGATGTTGCTTCTCCAAGTTTGGTTATTGGGAATTAGTAAATTGTGTTATGTTGTATTTGGTAAATTGTATTGTCCAAGTTTAGATGTCCCTAATCTGAACTTCCATGGTGAGGAAAAAAATTAGTGTGTTATGCTGTCTTTGTTGTAACTTGTATGTGTTGAAGTTTGCAATTTATCTTTCCATTTGTATGCAATAGAAAGAATCAAAGATGAGTGCTTTATCATTTTTGCTTAGTTATTTACTATGTGCTACAAATTGCAATAGAAGGTAGTTTAAAAAAAACTGAATTGGGAACGGGGGGAAGCAAGGGTGAAATTATTTTGCATTCAATGACTTTGGGTGCAGAATCAGTTAACAGATGAAGGGAATGGTCAATCTTAGAAAGCTCTATAGCATGGAAAATGTGCATTATATACATGGGTTGTCAAGTTTTGATTTTTATATAATGCAAAACAAAATGCTTATAATAAATATGCACAGAATGCTTGTTATTAAATATGCACAAAATGCTTATAATAATGCATTCTAGCATGTGTCCAGAATGCACATAATGGGTTTTTTTTATAAATAGTTACAGAATACATTTAACAATGATATTATATATATATTTATATATATTATGAGGCATATTAGTTTAACTCTAGCATGTGTCCATGTTCTCCCCATACATTTGTATTTTTGTTACATTTGTTTTTTGGTTGTTGTATATTCAATATTGATGTACTGACATATGTTTTAAAACTGAAAGTTTTCATAATATCTTTTGTCCTTGTTGCTCTATATCATTTATCAATGTTTGGAGTCATGGACATTGTACAAGCTGTAAACACTTGTACATAAATTAATGTTTGTTTTCTAATTATTTTGTCCACTTATCCTTTTGTCATTTTTATAGATGGAATCTTCTACGAATGATGTGTAAGAGTCAACACAAGACATGCCTCCACCCCTACCCCCACCCAATGTAAGTGATAAATTAGTTGGTGGGTCACAAAGAGGTAGAGTTAGGTTTGTTGTTTGGGATCACTTTACAATCATACCAAAAGGTGATCCAAGTAAACCTAGGGCTGCATGTCATTATTATGGTACTTCGTATGCATGTGATACAAAGACCAATGGTACGAAAAACATGAAGAATCACATTGAGCATCAATGTAAGAAATCTCTGTTTAAGAAGATGGATAAATCCCAAACAACTCTAGGTTGGAAGGTGGAGAGAGGAAGTGGTAGTGTTAGTGGGGGACTTGTGCCTATTCTATTTAGTGTTAAGGCTTGCCGACAAGCCTTAACAGAGATGATTATTCTTGATGAGTTGCCCTTTAGGCATGCTAAATGGGAGGGATTCAAAAAGTTTATGCTTGTGGTTTGCCCTAAGTGGGTAGGGATTCCATCTGGTATGACAATTCCCAAGGATTGATTTAATTTGTTTTTGAAGGAAAAACAAAAGTTGAGAAATGCTCTTCGAGGGCAGCGAATTTTCCTCACCACGGATACATGGACATCCATGCAAAATCTAAATTATATGTATCTCACAACACATTTTATTGATGATGACTGGAAGTTATACGAGAGGATTCTTTCCTTTTGTTTGGTTGAAAATCATAAGGGTGATACACTTGGTAAGGGTATAGAGATGTGTTTGATTGATTGGGGGAGACCAAAATTTCTTGCACTCACTCTTGATAATGCAAGTTCTAATAATGGAGTAGTTTTTTATTTGAAAAAAAATCAAGTATAGGAGAGACACAGTCTTGGAACATGAATTCTTGCATGTTCGATGTTGTGCCCACATTTTGAATTTAATTGTTCGTGAGGGGTTGAAGGAATATGATGAGTCTATTGTGAAGGTGAGGGGTGTTGTAAAGTATGTTAAATCCTCCCCTCAAATGTGGAGTGTATTTAAAAAATGTGTGGGGTTGGAAGATATTCAATCCAAAAGCCAAGTTTGCCTAGATGTATCGACTAGGTGGAACTCCACCTATCTTATGTTGGAGAGGGATTCCAAATTTAGAAGGGCTTTTGATTGATTGAAGGAAGAAAATCCGTGCTTCCTTGGTAGTATTGGAGATGACGAAGATGATGATGTCGATGATGAAGATGTGGACCATGTGGTGAATAGGAGAAAGTCAAAGAAGTTAGGGCCTCCTAATGCATCTGATTGGGAGAAGGTAAAGTTGTTTGTGAGGTTACTTCAATTATTTCATGATGCAACTTTACGCTTCTAGGGGTGAATATGTAACTTGCAATGCTTTTTTTTTTTTTTTTTTCCGGAGTTGGTTACTATTAAAGATGCCATTAACATGGAGTGTGAATAACAAAATCCCATTATGGGATTAATGGCCACAAATATGAAGATAAAGTTTGACAAGTATTGGGTGAACTTGAAAAATCAGAATATGTTGGTCTATGTTGGTGTTCTTCTTAATCCTCGCTACAAGATAATGCAAAAAAAATTGATTTTAGTTGGAAGGTAAGAAATGCATTTATTCGCATGTATAAGGCATATAGAGAAAATAAAGAAGGACATTCTCCTCAACGCACAAGTTCCCCACATGAAGATGTATCTCCTTCAGTTGACAAGAATACAAGTAGAAAGGCACATTGGATGGCCCAATTTAAGCAACAGTTACAGTCAAAAGACAGTTTGGAAAGCAAGTCAGAGGTTGATAGATATCTAGCTGAAAGATTTGAGGATCAATATGATAGTTTTGACCTTCTAATTTGGTGGAAGGTGAATTCAGCTAGATATCGCGTACGTTCAAAGGTTGCACGCAATGTACTTGCAATACCGGTATCTACTGTGGCCTTTGAATCTACATTTAGCACAGTGGGTCGTGTACTTGACCCTTTCCGAAGTAGTTTAAATCCAATGAGTATTGAGGGTCTCATATGTGTACAAAACTAGTTTCGTTCTTCTTCTACTCCAATAAGCCTTAGGACTTTAATGGTGAAGTGAAGGAATTTGAGAAGCAGTTGGATATGGGTATGTAATAAATTACTTTGATATCTTTTGTGGTTTATTTTGTTTTATCTTCTATGTTATGTAATTTTATTTAACTTGTTTTGTTTTAAATTCTTATGGATAGAACTTGTTAGGGACCCGAATTTTATTGATTCTGTGGAGACGTCAAATTCAATGCCTACTGGCCTTACACCCAAGTATTACTTTTTGTGAGTCGTTTGACAAGTATTACTTTTTGTGTGGTTTGGTATACAAGTGTACGTACTGTCATTTTGGTTTTTCAGATTTATTTATCAGAATAAAAGGCTTAAGTAACTTAAATCAAAGAGCCTTATCTAGTTATTATTTCATGCCTACCTAAAGTTAGTTAACTTCATGCATGTATCCACTTTAATCCAACTAGAATCCAACTATAAACCTATATAATTAATCATGATATTAAGATCACGCCAAGTACATGAAGAGCAGTTCTTTAGCTAGCTCCTATATATATATAATTAATAAACCCAATCACGACTTCCTATACATTATAAAGTATATATACAATTTAGTCAAATGGGTTATTTCCAAAAATTTATTTGAGATTATTAATTTGTCATAAAAAAGAAAGTCTGATTTTACAAGTATATAGTAGTGTTATGTGATTGGTAGGGACTAGAGTGAATACAAATTTCAAATCCCGATTATTATTCATGCAAAACATCCTTTTTTATTTATTAAGAATTAAGAAAGAGACGTGTGAGTGAAATAGTATTATACAATTGGTATGTTGAGGAAAAGTTTCCACTTGAGAGCTCTGCTTATCGGAATCCCTCTCTTTTGTTTTATTTTGTTGTTTTTGTGTTTGGTGTTCATATATTTCGATCAATTGGCCTCCACCCCTCTCCTTGCATTAATGCTTATTTTGTCTTTTTAGATTTATTTTGCTATAAGCGTACTCTTCCCAGATGTGTAAAGTAGGAAAGGTACTGAAGAAAGAAGAGGTTGTATTGTAGCATAACGAGCGTGTGGTCTGGTGCAAAAGCGGTCTCTTTTGAAATCCTTGGATTGTAGTGTAGAAGCAATTATAAAAAAGACATGGGCTGCTTAATATTTTAGTTTATTATATTTTACAACTTTTGGAAGTTAGCCATGATTTCTTCAGACATTGAGATTTGTCAAATATTATTTATAACACCTCTCATTCCCTTGTAATTTCTCATTTCCAATTTCCACTTAAGTTTATAATTTGTAATTTGTAATAACTTTTGTATTATTATTTTTTGCTTTTCTAGTTTTTTGTATAGATTAGTTTTCTTTTATCATTGTATTTTTTAAGATCAAGTTTTTTTATAGTATTTTTAGCTCAAAAATGTACAAAATTTGAAGTGGGTCAAAAGTAATTGAAATTGGGCCCAACAAAAATCAAATTTAGATGGGCTAAATGGCCGGTTTGGAGCATGTTCAGACCGAATGGACCGACCCTGGACCAGACTCGACAGATCCTATCTATACTCGGTCCGGTCCAGGGTTGAAAATCTTTGGACCAAATAAGTCCGATCCGATCCACAAAATAGCCTAAGACCGGACCGATATCACCCCTCTATTAATAAACAATGGTTAATGTATAGAAGAATTCATTTAAAAATCATCTAAAAATCTAGAAAACCCAACTAGTAACCAAAACGGATAAAAAAGTACAACTCTAAAACATTTAAATTGATAAAAAAAAATGGTGAAAATAAGATTCAATAAAAAGAATTAAGAGGTGGCCCCTTCCTCCTACCACAGGTGGCGGCAAGTCTAATCTTGATCTGGGAGAGGGTAGTCTAGTTCAAAGACCGAGCTAGGAGTATAAGTTTTGAAGGGTTGCATATTTTTAGGCTAGAATAAATAGTTCAATTGAAATTTTTTGGAAATGCCATTAACAAAGTAATAGAATAAATAATTAAAATGAGTAAAAATATAGAAATAAACAAATAAAATTCGAAATTTCATTCTTCCAATAATATTAGGAAAAAAAAAAGATGCTAAACTTTGAAAACGAGTTATATCTGAATTATAAAACACATGGATAATTATATATGAAGGATAAATTAAGTTTTGGGTTTTCTGAGTAATGTACAACAGTAAATTATTCTCACAGAGATTGTTATAAATTGTCACATGATCGCCGCAACCATCCAAAACCGGACCCACGTCTTTGAAGTTTGACCCTTGAGAGCACTGGTCTGAGACATTCAGGAATTAGCTAGGCGAGTACGTCAGCCAACGTAAACCATGCACTCATCTCTGTATCGAAGACAAAAAGTAGTCAACAAGAATACAAAAGCCATTACCTCACGTATTTCCCCCATTTGCTCACCCAATACGTCATCCCAACCCCAATTCAATACTCCACCACTCCCCCTATATATACATCGAACGCTTGTTTTTGGCCTCCACAATTTACATCCCATACTTATCATATACCTCTCCCTCATTGTTATCTGCTTAAACTCTCACTCTATTGTTACTACTTGTTAGTTGTTTTTAAGTACGTACGTACGTATCTAAAAAAAAAAAAAATGGCGAAAGCACCCGAGGAACAGCACCCGGTAAAGGCCTTTGGATGGGCAGCTAGAGATTCTTCTGGCCTTGTCTCGCCTTTCAAATTCTCCAGAAGGTCCCCTCTCGATCTCTCGCTCCCCACCTATTCCATTCTTACTTGATCGGTTTTCCCTTCCTTTCTGTTTTCTTCTCTTAGCATTTAAAGTAAATACATTAATGTTTAATAGTTTCAAATTTTGATCAACTAGCAAGGAAAAGGATCCATGCATTGTGATTGTCTCTCATTGGTTGTCGTTATGTGTTGTTTTCTCATGCTTTTGAGTTTTCAATTTGTGCTTTAAATGGTATATCTATAGGGCAACCGGAGACAAGGATGTAAGGTTCAAAGTTCTTTATTGTGGGATATGCCACTCCGACCTTCACAAGATAAAAAACGAGTGGGGTAGTTCCAAATACCCACTTGTTCCTGGGTAAGTTTCCATTTCATTTTAAGCGATTGTGTAGCCTAAAAAA